>VZTH01005246.1:108507-149021 GCA_013397815.1 Aleadryas rufinucha
GATAAAAAGAGGAAAAAAGGCAAAAAAGAATTAATTTTTCATGTGCTGCTGGAACAGCCTTTTGAAAATTCGGGAGTTTTTAAGGCAAATATGTTCCTGCATTGGAAATGATGCTGAACAGCAGGTGGGACTGAGCTAAATAGTGAGCCAGCAGCACGAGCTGCTCACTATCCAGCACGCAGCAATTTGAAACACCAAACTAAGCTGTCGAGATTTTCTCCCAGGGCAGTCGCGGGCTTCATGTTACCAGCGCCAAATTATATTAGACATTTAATTTTAAACCTCAGGTACTTAAATGTAAAACCTTACAACAGTAATAGTCATAAAGCAGTGGGGCATTCCATTTCAGAGAATGGATTTTTCTATTTTTCCCCTTTAATTTAACCAGCACCTCCTGTTTTGTGGCTCTGCCCACTACAAAGTAATTTATCTAATTAGGAGATGCTCACAGCTGCTTGAAAGACAGAAGCCCCAGGAAACCAAAGGTCTGGTTTGGAAGACTTTGAAAAGTTCTCTGGAGCCACACGAAGTATTAATTTAATGTGAAAAAAAGGTGCAGAGAAAAATTGAATCCCAATATGTTATTTTGTCTACAATAAAACCATGTGACAATAAGCAGGCATATTCTCCAGTACATTGGCATTTGAATTCCAAAAGATGCTTAGCTTCTTGCCATACCTGCTGCTTTCACAGTATTAGCTTTTTATGACTAAAATTCAAAAATCTTTTAATGGAGAAAAAACCCCCTGAAATTAAAAAGGGTTTTTCATGCGTCAACTTGCCAACATAAAGGACACATCTCTGAGCTTGCCCAAAGATGATACACTAAGAGCAATCAATTATTCTTGAGGTTTTGCAGGAGTTTTAGTGCAATACTTCTGAGTCTGCTGACCCTTAGTTGCCTAAAACTTGTTGTTAGTCCAATTTTCATATTTATAAAAAACCAAACTTTAAAATATTTTTTTTAATATTAGAACTTCTGCAAGAAATCAGAGTTAGGCTTATTCACGAGAACCCACCAGTCACCTGCAATTTCACAACAAATATGTCACAGGTAATTCTGGCTGTCGTCTCTTTTGAGGCAGAAGTAATCCCATATGAATGTCAAGTCAGAAAAAGGCACTGCACATCCGGGGGAGTGCAGAGCTGGGCTGGGAGAAAAGGCTCCCTTCACCAGGAATTGCAAACAGCTTGGGATCAGCAGCAGGAGCACAAGACAACTCCAGCAAATACAGCATTGTGAAGTCAAGGGGATGGCAAAAGGCAGGAATTGAGGTGCTATTCCTACTTTATATTTTCACGCCACTTGTAGTAATTCACTGAATTTTGAAGGTTTTTCTCCCCTGCAGCCTCAGTTGTTGCATCTGGCACGGGGATGGCACCTGCTCACTGCCTGCAGGTGTGTCAAGGTGTACAGCACTGCAGCCCACAGCTCTTGCTTTCCTCCTAGAGCCAGCACTCAACATTCTCCATCTTGCCTTAGGAAAGCTACAGGATAAAAGGCACAAAAAGGCCCAAACTTTGGTCTAACCTTTTAGAAGGGAGGTAGAGTTGGGGTGGATGAAAAGGACAAAGCAGCTCTGGAAAAAGGCAGAAAATGTACGGTTTTAAGTAGGAAACCAGCTCAGCATCCGTGCAGGCAATGTTGCCTCCCCTAAAAGCTTAACCAGGAGTGGGTGAGCACAGAAGAGAACAGGGCTGAAGCATTTATTTCACTGTGCTGCTTCACAACTTCCCCGCCTTCCTGCAAGGCTCAGTCAGAAAGTTCTTAGTCAAAATCTGGACCATTTAATGCCAACACCATTCTCCTGAAGGTGCTGCCCCCATGTTCACAGCTCCAGAAACATCTGTGCTGTGGTAACCATGAGTTTGATAGTTAATGCCACTCAGAAACAAGGTGATCATGATTTTAAACCCTCTGTTCTCCTAAGGTGGCACTGAAAACCTGTCCAGAGCTGCTGGAAAACCCAGAGATGCTCTCAGGGCTGTGGTCAGATTCAGACCTCATACAGACATAAGAGATATACATGGGACATGTGAAATAGTTCTCATATTCCCCTAACTGTCCCCATTTTAGGGGTAGCCATCAGAAACAGCATTCCTCCCCTTTCTCCTGACCTATTCCCCCGGGTCTGGTAGCAAATATCACATCTACCCTTTAAAAACAATTATTGCTACAATCTAATAATCCCAAAACACCGTCAGCAATAGTGTCTGCTCCTTTTAATGCTGTTAAGTGCTCCACAGAGGAAACACTAAGACCATGCCAGGAGTGTGCAGGCATTAGAGCAAGAGCACAGCAGACAAAGGACACACTGAGGAGAAGATCTGGAGGGTCATTTACTGCTAATACCCATCACACAGGGCAAGGAATCTGAGTATCAAGCAAACAATCTACATTATGTGGCTGCTCCATCCCTGGGAGTGTCCAAGGCCAGGTTAAAACAGGGCTTGGAGCACTCTGGGATAGTGGAAGGTGTCTCTGCCCATGGCAGGGGGTGGGACAAGATGGGCTTAAAGGTCACTCCCAACACCAAACCATTCTGGGATTCTGTGATTACGCACCTGAAATTAAAATTAAGCAGTACTGTAACTACATTAGCTCTTCATGTTGAAAAAAGAATTACAGAACTCTTTCAGGTTGCTCCAAGCCCTGTCCAGCCTAGCCTGGGACACTTCCAGGGATCCAGGGGCAGCCACAGCTTCTCTGGGCACCCTGTGCCAGGGCCTCCCCACCCTCACAGGGAAGGAATTCTTCCCAATATCCCATCTAAACCTCCTCTCTTTCCTTTTAAAGCCATTCCCCCTTGTCCTGTCACTCCACGCCCTCATAAAAAAAGTACTGCATTGATCCATTCCCTTTTACCTAATCCAAATTTTCCCCTCAGATGCCGCAAGTTCGGCACCACCAGCGCAGCGGGGCGGCATCATCCCATTTCTTTTTTTCCTTTTGAAAAAAAGCAAGAGCACCGAACTCCCCCTTCACCCCACAGCACGTGACCCCCCCAGCTCCAGGTTTCTTACCACTGCTAATGCCAGAGTTGGCAATGACTGTGGCCTCGCTCCACTGATCTGCACTGGAGACCGAGTAGGAGCGCTGGTGCATACCGTCCGGGCGGCTGTTGAAGGACACCAGACTGATCCCACTGGCCATCTGAGACACAGATGTGCTAGTAGTCACGTTCCCTAGGCACAAAGGGAAAACAAATCGTGTCAATAGAGAGGACAAAAGGGGTTTTGCATCGGGATGGATGGGGGGGATCTGAACAAGAGCAGAAACAGGGGTTACTTCACCCACACAATGACCCTCTCTGAAGCGCTGGAGCTGACGGTGCTGAGACCAGAGCTTCCAGCAGCTCAAATCCAGCTAAGAGGACAAAAAAGCCCAAATTTTGATGGTGTCACCTCGTTCTGTTCATTCACTTTCTGGGAAACACGGTCTTCCACCACCCTGCTACCAGGCACGCTCTCTGTAGAGCTTCTCTGCTTGTTAGACTGCACACAAAAAATCAATTTATTCCTGAAAGCCACTGTTTGTACAACTGAGATGAGACAACTGAACTACTCCGTGAGTTTAAAACAATCCATCTCTAAATAACACCTGACACAGGTATGTCCCCCAAGAGCATGGTGATGGGGAGCAAATGACTGCCAGCACTGAGAGACCAAGGAAAAAAAGTGGGACATTGAATCTTGAAACAACATCGTGACACAAAGCACACACTGGACTGACTGCAAGGATCATTCCTGGGTCTCATCCCAGGAATGTGACACAAAAGGGGACACACAAAGATCAGCCTTTACCCAGTAAACACTTCTGTATTTTCCTGATCACTGAGGCCTAGGACATTAAAATGCTGGGAGCTGTGTGCAAGGGGGAGTGAAAGGGACAGGTTTCTCACCATAAAACAGGAGAAGTGGGATCTGCTTGAATTCATTTTAGAGTAGAAACAATTAAAACCTTTCCAGAAACTCAGGTTTCTGATGGTCTCACTTACAACTTGCTATGGGCCAAAATCTGTGCCACGGTTTTGGGTTCTGAGCACACTTTACTCCATTCCTAGCACGGGTCTTGCATATCATAAAGCCACAAAGAATTTACAGTGCCAGTTTCATTGCTCATGGCAAGCTCTCTAAAGGTGCCCCACAGGTCCTCTCTGGACTGAACAATACTCTTAAAAAACACATGCAAAGGGAAAGGAACAGACACAATATTATAACGTACCCTCACACTTTGCATTTCCATTGCACCTTCCACTGATGAGTTCAGAAAAATTAATGAATTAATTTTCAATGCTCCTGTGAGGTTGTTAATTATCTGCTATCATTTCCCCCATTTTTCAGAGGTTAAATGACCCAGGGCCACAAAGGAAGATTGTGGCAGACTTGAAAATAAAACCCAGATCTCCTGACTCCCAGTTCTATCATTATGTCTTTTCCCAGAGCAGCCTTTGGGAAGACAGCAGAGCTTAGTGAACTACTTTGTGTTTATTAGAGTTGGCATAATTGTCCCTTTCCCTCCTCCCCTTTCCCAAGACGAAATCTCCTCTTTAGTCCTTAACACAGATCCATCACAGTATCTGTGTCTTCGATGCACTTACTCAGCCCTCAAGAACTTCTGCATGGCAATCCCTGCTTTGCAGACATGAAACACAGACAGAAAAGCTCATCTGTTTAATTATGCAAAGTCTAAGGTGGGTTTTGGAACCATGTTGGGACCTCTCAAGGCATGAGACTATAGAGCAGAGGACTAAATTAAAATTCAGGATTTTAAAACCACAATAGAAAATGAAAACATGAGCTGACAGAAGTTGTATTTTGTGCTGTCTTAAAGGAATTATCTCCCTCCAAATCAACTTTTGTGATGCTGCTGATGCTCACTTTGAAATCACCTTTTCCTCTGGTTTTCACCATCCAGAAAAACTAACAATATTAATAAATTATTTTGATGATCCACCAAATTTTAAAGGGAGTGGCTGATGTGAATGACAGGAGTTTGAGACCGAGTGGGTTCTAGAAACTTGAGATTTAGGCCAACACAGACACAACACAAGCAGTGATATTTTTATGCTGACATCTTCCACCTAGTGCACAAGTTTTTGAACACAAGTGTCCAGTCACCTTCTAACCATGATATAAAAACAAAACCTTGAAAGAGAATATCAAGATTTCCATGTCATCATGTCAGCACCAAAAGCTTTGCTCTCACCTTAAAGCCATCTGAGGAAACTCCAACCCTACGTTTTGGCACGAACCCATTGAGAAGTGACTTATTCTGGGAACCAAAGAGGAATTTTTCACCCACTGACCCTCTCTCAAAGGTATGGGCTGCTAGCACAGAATAGATGCCAAGTGCATTGATGTGACACTTCACTGCTCTGTGATGAACCCAGCCCGGCTCCCTCTTTCCTACTACCATAGCCTGGTAACTTTATCCTGCAACCTTTATGATAATATTTATTCGGGATTAAATTCCACTCTGTCCAGGTGCTACAAGGTGTGTATTTTCATGACATATCATATTTTCATGACAGGGCAGAATCCACAAGTGGTATCAGAAGGGCCAGACTACAGAAAACAGTGTGCCTTTTCCTGTCCCCCTCCTTGATGTGCTCAGCTCCAGCACAAACTTGTTACTTAGAACCTTATTTAAAAACCATCATTTCCCAATCCATCGCTAATTTTTCCACTTCCCAGTCTAACTGCAGGACATGTATCCCACACTAGGCACTAATGCTGCCACCCCAAAACAAGGCCTGCTGCTCTTGCACGCTGTGTGTGCCACACAGAGCTTCTCCAACACAGTCCCATCTACAATGGGCAAACCCCAATCCAGACCTGGCAGAAGTCCTTTGATTTTCCTCATGGATAAAGCCTCGACAGCAGAAACCAGCTCAGTCTTTCAGCAGACAAGCAGGAGACAGTGAAAAAGAGGAGGCCAGCAGCACTTAGTGAAAATGCTGAAGATGTCCCTACCCATGGCAGTGGGGTTGGACCAGATGAGATTTAAGGATCCTTCCAACCCAAACCATTCCACGGTTCTCTGCTCTACGAAAAGCAAAGTCTGGATGTTGGGTTAGGCACATGAAGCCTTTACACCCTGCACCTCTTGTTCCCCACCCACCCACAGACAGACACCCACCTCTACATTAACCCAGAGATCATGGGCTGCTACCTGGCCCATGCTGGAGCCGTGAAAGAGTTGCCTCTTCAAATGCATCCTATATGCATCAGCTGGTTGCTTAAGTTGATTAGCAGGGGGCAGTTAAATTACTATGCTAATCCATGTATTCTCAGCACTGTTTCCTTGATATGGATATGTGTATATGCTTACTGGGAAGCCTTGATTAGTTCAAGCTTCAATGTGTCAAAGGCTCCAGATTCTTTCCAAAGAATAATTTTAGCTGTACTCACATCCCTAAAGTGTGGGAGCTGATTTGAAAAGGTACTTACCTCTACCATATGCTATTTTTCTTTAAACAATTTGCATTTCAAAGGGAATATGGCATTTATATTTGAATGAATATCAGTATGTTGCCAGAACTTGTCTCAAATGAGCAAAAAAAAAGATGCTGGTCTCCTATTGAACAAAAATGTTTTCATCTACCAAAGGAGCATCAAAGGAAGAGTTCCTCTTTCTAGCTCTAGACAGCTTTATTAAAACTATCTTTTCTGATGTTATAAAACACCCCGTTACGACCACGCTTACAAAACGTTCAAACAATTAAGCCCCACAAAACCCATCCAAATTAAGATTCAAGGTAATTTCCAGGTTCGGCCACTGCTCAGCAGAAGAGCCCCTAAGAAAAGTGAGCGTGCTCACACAAAATCCCATTTATATCCCCATTTATTCAGGATAAATTGCTGCAAAGAGCAGGTGGAGACAAGAGGAATTAAGCTGAGCAGTGCCTGTGTGTGGAGAAGCTGAGGGAAACACACACTGGGGGCAGAACGAGAACAAGGAAGTCACTCTGGCTCCTCACACACAGCCCTTTTGGATTTCCAAAACATCAGAGCAGAAATGCAATATTCAGAAATGATATGGAAATAACCAGGATCCGTACAAACACGGGACCAGAAGAGATGTGAACAGTCTGTGTCTAGCAGGTAAAAGCCAAAAGGTGAAGGGTCTATTGTAAAAATTGTAATAAAAGATGCAATTAAGGTTAATATAAATGCTGTCTTACATATATGCAGTGACTTGTCCAACAAAAAAGGAACCACTTGTGGTTTTGGTCATGTGTGCTCCTGTAATGGAACAGTGCGAGGGACAGCACGTCAGCAATCTCTGTTTTGGTGGTTTTTAACTTAATAATCCAGTGAATCATCACAGGTTAGTGTAACACACACATCACTTCGAGCCTTCACCAACTTCATCACCCACTAATTACGAATGCAGAACGAACGTAATTCACAAGCAGACCCCGAGAAGTGAGACACAAGTGACACGAACGATACAGGGCACAAATGATTTCCATTCCCCGCTGCAGACACATCTGTGATTTCCCCCAAACAAATCAGCTACCAGAAGTTACATTCACGAGTGCAACTAATATACTCCTGGATTTATGAGACGAGCAGCCAGTGCAAGAGTTGTGAAGCAGAACTATATTTTTCCATGAAGCAGCAGCGTATGAGACTCGCAGAGGGGCTGCACAGAAAGACTGAATCAGATAAACTGCAGCCCTACTGCTCTGCTTTCACCATGTTTTATTTGTGCCAAGCTCCTCATGTTCATGACAAGTTTCTCTTCCAAAAAAAAAAAAAAAAAAGAAAAGAAAAGAGAAGGAACTAAACCTCTTAAGGCCAGAGGGCTGCGCTCACCAGCTGTTAGAACTAATGAAAAATACATTAGAGTTGTGGGTCAGGAAATCCTGACTCTTGATATCAGAGGGTTAATTGTTTCAAATCATGTTGGGTCAATTTGTGTTGCAGGAATTCTGCCTATTCTTGAAATGCCCTCTAATTCAGCACCAGGCACTGTCAAGTAGGTTAGACTGGCTGCTGGATGCCCGTTCCAAACCCACACCCAGCACTGCTCCCTTGAGTCTCTTCAGGCATCAGGGTGGGAAGGGAGAAGGGAGATGCCCCATTGCTGTCTGCAAAAGGATGGGAAGCATTCCCTTCCCATTCTCAGCTCTGCATCACGCTCAGGAATTAATTCCCAGAGTTGTGCAGAAACCTTTCCAGTGGACCAACCTTCCCTGAGAAGCGTCTGACCATCCCAGCTGTACTTCCTGCCTCTCCTGCACCTATAGATACGAACCTTGGCACCAGGAACACTTGGGAATGGCTCTTCTGAGTTCCATTAGTTTGCTGCCTCAGCATCCATCTTTTCCAGGTGCATCCTCCTTTCTGTGCCCACTCTGGAGATTGTGTGCTGCACTGAAATCTGGGAAAACAGCTTCTTAAAGCTCCCTGCCTCTCCCACTGAGGAGTCAGCCTGCACTGGGAAGGGAGGGACTGCCCAGGTGTCTGGCCACGTTCTGAGGAGACTGGGGAACCTGGAGAGCTCCAAATTCCATAGCCAGGTTCTTCAGTGGGGTAAAATTCCCTCAAGTATTGCCATGGATTCTGTTTCATCCCGACAGCAGTGCGCAAGCAGCACGTGGTCTCTGCCCTGGGTTTATCAGGCACCTAAAATTACCTGAGGTTACTCACACAGAAAACAAGAACGAGTGAGAGGGAGGGCTGGCAATAGATGATCTTTCAGGTCCCTTCCAACCCAAACCATTGTGACTTCTGTGACAAAAATCTTTCCAAACCAGCCTGCTTCCAGTGCTGGAACTCTCCCTCAACACGCTGACAAATCATTTTCAACACTGCAGCAGCAAACTTGCTTGTGAGTTTTACTTAGTTTTAAGGCTTTTTTTTTTTCCAGAAGCATTTACTTACTGAACAAAATTCCTGAGGACAAGCAGCTATTCCTAGAGGAAGCCCTTCCATCACCATCCCTACCGAACTGGGCTCGATTAGCAGCGCACAAACCGAGCGGGGTCAATACTAATGAACAAACAAGGCAGTGCCAAGAAATATCCTGGCAGTGAAGGACGTGGTGCTGGGAGTATAACGAGGAAAGCTATTATTCTCAGAGCATGCCAAAGCAACACAGCAAGTGTGGAGGAAAATTAAGTCATCAGAGGAGACATCTCTTCTAAAAGAAAGTTAAACCCAAGATCTTCACGGCGGGCTTCTGCTCGAGATCCCCGACTATTTATTCTGCTGGGATCAAAGTCTGCTTTCCTTTCCCAGCAGGCATATTATTATTTTTTCTGTAGTTTTAACAAATAGCAGTAATAAATTAGATATGCTTGGCTTTCTGGGCAAGTCCTGATTGAGGTTATCTGCTTGTTCAGGGACTGCAGCTTTAAGACCCAGAGGTGAGCATTTTGCTGGCAAAAACTCTGCTTTGTGTTGCTCTCATTTGGTTGTGAATCCCGACAGGAACCACGGATTTAACTGCACAAAATAACAGCAGAGATCCAAATCATTCCGAGGTAGGTACAGCGGAGCATGTGCAGGGCCCTGAGGCAAAGGATGTGAAATGCTTCCTAATCTCTTCGGCTGTCTGTGGAAATTGTTAATAATGGAATTGGAGAGGGGTGGTGGGTCCTACCTGCGCGCTGAGATGAACCGGGCTAACTTTGGGAGCTTCCCGCGAGCTCCAACCCTCCCCAAACACTGCGAGCTACAGCCAGAGCCTCCTCGGGGTGGGGAGGGACCATTGCAGGCATTCACCGCCTCCTCAGCAAACGGAACAAAGAAACTTTATTTTCGCAAAAGAGACAATAGATACGAATGCGAGACGACTTCTTTTTTTTTTCCCCCTTTTTTTTAATAGCTATTGCCACTGTAACAGCAGCTAAGTGAATGCATGTCTGCAGTGTGAGCAGTTTTGATAAACAGCCTCTGCGGGCCACACAACGGGGATAATGTATCCTTAAGTACTGCCAATGAGCTGCCATTCTGCACAGCCAATTACTTCTGTGCGTCTGTCACTCAAAGGAAAAATGACTGAGCCCATTAGATCAAACCTTTGTCACTGTTCCTAATGCACTCTTAGGCCTCATTAATCTGAGGGAGCAGCAACACAGCCGCCGGTGCCTCATTGCCTCCCCCACAACAGGCCCACGTGAATCTTCTCATCTCTCCCCCAAGTGCACCACGTTAATCAAGCTCTCCTTATTACCCCGGTCCCTGTCACGGCGGAGAGCGCTCTCTCTCTTAAATGCTCTCATTATGGTCCATCTTTAGAGCCGACTGAGTGGAAAAAAAAAAAAAAATTAAAAAAAAAAATAGAGGGGGGAAAAAAAAATCCCCGAGCCAGAGAGAAAGAGAAGAGGAAAAAGCAAGTCCGATCACATTAATATTCATGACAATAATTAGTATTCTAGGTCACTGAATATTCATGCTATTAGTTTGGTTTTTTATGGGTTTGCTGGATGTCCTGATTGCTGGAGTGTGGAGGAAAACAGCATGGTTGGGACTTTAGATGTCAACGGCAGTTCAATACTCCAAACACATTTGTGATTTTTTTTTTTTCTCCCCCGTTTGGTAAATCAGCTTCAACCCTTGCAATGGCTTTAATATCTTAAAATCACTGGGGGGAAAAGCACAAACAATCCTGCAAAGGTCTGAACATCCAACCAGTTCGTGCTGCACCGTGTGACCGTCAAGACACCAGGACTGCATCGGGAGGACAAGGCAGATGTGGGATTTTATCCAGGATATGGCGCCACGGAGGCATGAAAATCATCCACAGGGAAACGGGCACCGCCTGCAGGCTCCAGGCACCTGCCTGAAGCTCCACGACACATTCCTACCCTTCATCCACCTCATCATCATTAAGGATTGGCCCACCTCGAGAAAGGATCCTCAGACAGCTTGTTCTTCCTTTTTTCCCTGAAGAGAAAAACCTCAGCAAACTCATTTTTCTCAATATTTAACAAATGCAGTTATTTTATCTAATATTTATTTTATTAGGGTTAATACATGCCCTGCTCCTTTTCCCCCATTGTTAAGGAATATAGGGTACTAACAGTGAAAGTTTGTATTTCTCTAGTTCTGGAAAAGGCAAATCCTAGTCCAAAGGAACCGGAGAAAATGACCTTGAGGGATCCCCCTCTAGTGGGATGAAAGGGAAATCTCGGATGCACTTGAAATTGGGCTTTTTTCCTTTGAAATGAGCGAACTGCCAACTTCTCCCTCCTGTCACTGCAGCTGTATATCACTGAGCCAACAGCAAAGCCACCCAAATGGAAAATTGACTTGGGTGAGTAATGACAAAAGTAAGTCACAAACTTGCATTTGTGATCTGTGGCAAACGCATAAAACTCACGCTCAAGTTGAAGAGCGGAAAACGTTTGGTGTGAAGTCACCTCACGTCCTTGCCCGATTGCAGGATTAGTGACAAATAACTCCCAACAAACAATTTTTGGCCCTGTGGGAGCCACACCAGATCATCCTCAGTCACCTCCAAGCAGGGACTTCAGAGCAGATTCCAGAATTTAGGACTCAGTTCAGCATTTATTAGCAAAGGTACCCTAGATCCACGGGCTTTGGAGCAATTGCCCACGCTTGTGAGCTCTTGGCTTGATAAACATTTTTACTCAGCATCAGCCTGATCATAACATCTGAATCCTCACAGTGACCCCCAATTAAAAAAGATTATTGCATGACCTACAAAAACCACCGAGGATTTGATAGATGATCACAATTAATAACAGACAGGAACCTCACACTGATGAGAACGTGGAGCTGCCGTTCCTGCAGCATCTGAAATGTCACAAGCAGTTAGCAGATAACAACCTTCAGCACACTTAACGATGGCCCTGGAACTAACACATTTTGGGATACTTCACATACTGTACAGTCACCATTTTAAGGAAATTGAATAGCACCAAATTATTTAAATGAAGTGTTAATCAGGAAACAATTTATCTCTACACCATAAGCTATTTTTAGATGTGAACTTTCTACATCAGTGGCTCTTGCTACCGCTCAGGCTTTGGGTTGTTTGGAGAGGAGAAGAAATAAATGACTCCTGGGAGAGATTTCAGAAGTAAGTTCACCTTCAGGTCAAGCAGCTCAAATCCAACCCAACTCGGGAGTGAATGAAACCTGGACCCACTCTTGGCTCCAAAGTCAGGCTGAGCCAGCTCCTAAAGGGCATAGAGACTGGCCAGTGGGATGGACAGGACTCTGTGGGATGGACAGGACTCTGGCCCTACTACCAGCTATTAGAGAAAGCTGGAACTGAGCAAGTCCAAGAATTACCCTACCTGAAGGACTTCCAACTGAGCTGCATCAACAGAATGACACTCAGTGCCATGTAAATTTAATCTGAATTTCAGTTACTTAAGCATCATTTGTCAGCTTGGATTGAAGATGCCACAGAAGTGACGTAATTTTAGATTAAAGAGAGTAAACATCCATTTCCCCCAGCTCAGAGATTCCTACCAAGTTAGCTTACAAGTGTGAGCACCTTCCATAAAGCCACTGTTAACAACCTGTTATTTGAAGTCTATATAACATAAATAACACAACTAAAACAACCCTCCATCCCTCTGTATTTTCTGGGAGAAGCTGCCACACAGAATCCCAGTTTTTACACAACAAACCCCAAACTGCACCTCCAAGAACCCAAGAAGAGACCAGTTTTTAAATCAAAGTCAACCTTTTTCCAGGCAAGGTGCCCGGCTTTGTAACAGCAGGAGCAGCCCAACCTTCTACTCCTTTCTCTGCTTTTTGACAGAGCACAGAAAAGATTCCTTTTTCCTACTGCTGTTTCACTTCCAGTTTGTTCACTGTCCCACCGTGACTGTGACAGCGTCCACCTACCAGGACTATGACTCGATGTCAAGGGAAATGTATTTTTCCCAAACCCTGTGCCAGTGGAAACCCAGCAGGAAGGAGTCATCCTGAGATTTTTTAATTCACGTATTCTCATAAAGGTCTTTATTTTTTTTTTTACATCTCTGAAACTGAGACTCTCAAGGACTGGAACTTGGCTTTTGTTGTTAAGATGATTATTTCCCAGAGATACCTGCTTCCAGGGATGTAAGCACATTTACGGATTGGGAGAGCTGCCATGGAGAGATGGTTACTAAATGTCTGTTTGTCCAAGTCTTTAAAACCAGAAAAGCAATCTTTTTGAGCTCAGAAGTGCCCCAAAGCATGACAAAATCCCATGTGATAGGAGTGATGCACTCCAAAACTTTCCCTTCTGTATGTAACACCCACGTCAGTGAAATCCACCAGAAAACCCTGCACTTGCTGCTTGGCTGCTGTCACTTGTAGTGCCAAATAACTGAGTTTGCTCCTCCTGAATTCACAACATTGCCCTGATCAGCCTCATTCCTTCTGTTCTGCTCACAGCACTGTCATGGGAAGCACCTTGGGAAAGACCCTCCCCACGTGGGAGGAGGAAATTAAAGGCGTCTGATCAATCACTGAGGGCCAAAACGGCTTTAGAGAGGGAAGGGGATGAGAAGAAGGAGGAGCTCGAGGTGCTCTGCTGCCTCACAGAACGTGGTGGGATCAGAAGAGTGGCTGAATCACACGAAATTACACTCAGAGAAAACTATTTGCTGAAAAATGAACTTAAAACATCAGTTACAGGCAATCAAATAGGCATTTAATCCATAGATTTCTTGGCAAAATTGGCACTGAAATCCATCCTTAAGGGGCAGCTTCCAAGCAGTGTTGAAGTGTCAAATGAAGGCATCATCCAAGACAAGCAGCATTTGACTGTTTTGGGGAAGAGGTAATGTGAAACAGCAAAAGTGTAGTGAATTTACAGGCCCAAAAATCAAAACAGCAAGTGCTGATTCCTCCTGATGGGTCCAAACCTCCTCCACGTGGCAGATCCACGTACAGAAACCTCACAGTGACAAACCAGTGAGTGACAAGCTCAGCCCTGTGATCAATTTTAAAGCATCACACAGGCTCCAGACACTTCTCCCAGCACTAACAAGTAAGGGAAAGCCCTGAGACAGCAGCAAGGCCTGCAAGGGATCATGTGCAGGTGTTTTGGGCTGCATGGCAGGGAACTGCAGATATTCCAGATGTCCTCCTGGCACTCCAGAACTGAGCCCTGGGTACCCACAGGTCTCCCACCCATCGGGCGCTGTGACCACTACTCCTGACCACATCAGAGTTCAGGTGAACAAGGCAGGCACAGCTTGGGACAGTATCTTTTTTCAAAATACTATTATTCCCCAAATATTTTTAATTCCCTCTCTGCAATGCAGCCCTCCAGCCTCACCTGAACACCAGAGCACTGGGAGTGACACATGGGCTGATGCAGAGCTAAGCTGCTGGCAGTGATTTCCCAGATCCAGTCTGTCCTACTACTTTTTTTATTTCCATTTTCTTTTTCTTTCTTTTCTTTTTCTTTCTTTCTCTTGCTCTCTTTCCTTCTTTCTTTCTCTTTCTCTCTCCCTTTCTTTTTCTCCTTTTCTTTCTCTCTTTCTCCTTTCTTTCTTTCTTCCTTTCTTTCTCTCTTCTTCTCTCTTTCTTTTTCTTTCTTTCTCTCTCTCTTTCGTATTCTTTACTGATTAGCAGCTCCTTTTTATGTTTGCTTTTAATCCAGAAACAAGGAGCAGATGCTGACCAGACATGAAAAACAGCAAAGTCTTTCAGGATTTCTAAGCAAGAGGATGAAGAAGCCAGGAGGGAGGAGAGAAGCTCCAACCATTCCCACAGTGTTATTTGAAATACACTGTCTAAATCTGGGATTTCTGGCATAATTAACTTCTTTCTGTGTGATCAAACCTCAGGCTGGCCAGGACACACACACACAGTGCTCCCATCCCTGCCAGGGAGAGCTGCCTGCTGTGAACTGTCATGGAAAGTTTCCCCCTGACTTGGCAATCCAAGTACATGCCAAAACATGTAAATTCCATGCTACAAACCTTAAATTATTACTTATCTCTAAATATGTTTCCAGAAACTTGCTTCTCTGAAGCAATCAAGTAATTTTTGCCTGTGTTCAAATGTCTTAAAAGCCAAAATCTCTGTATTTGAATGTCTCACCTGCGGTTTATTGGCTCAGTCCAGCACTTTTCTTCCCTAAATCAGGAAGGATATTGAAAAAGAGAAGCACTCCCCATACCTAGTAGTCTAAATTCAATAATAAACTGGAAAAACCCAACCCAACCATGAATAATTTTCTCCTATGAACTCTTCCAGTGCCAAGTCACAACCTGGAACAGGGTCTGATGAAATCATGGCTTCAGACAGCTCAGGTGCCAGGCCAACATCTCCAGGGGTGTCTGCTCAGTGGCACCACTTTAAAAATCCATCTCAACCAGTACCATTCACAGTTGGAAGGAAAAAAACTTCTCTGTTTTGCCTTAATAAAGGGGAATGTCTCAAAAAAGCAGGGAATTACACCTTGGCTTGAAGGACTGCGGTTGGAATTAGATGATATTTAAGGCCCCTTCCAACCCAAACCAGCCTGATTCTGTGAAGCATGAGATAGATAACTATTATCATCCAAGAGAAGACACCTGAATATCCAGGAATGCCAGGGCTGCTCATCCCAGTGAGTTCTGCACAGGGACAGGAGTGTGGGGATGGTTTTGCTGGAGGTGTCTACGCTCACCATAAATGCAAAAGGCACTTGGCACTTTATGGATGTCATCCCAAACATGCTGACAGAACTTCCACCCGACCATTATGAGTTTTGTACAAGCTGTGCATTTCACAAGATAAATTGTCTCAAATGTTTTCCCTTAATGCAATTTTTTAAAATCCACTTAGCTGTATGGACAAGTACTTCAGCAAACAATAAACTTCTTTGTTTAGAGCTCAGGAGGAGCTATAAACCACTTCCATCAATAAATTAAAACAGCTTTCCACAGAAGAATCTTGCTGTTAGAAGAATGCATAATTTTGAACTTTCCAAAAGCGGAAAGAAGGGCTGTGGATCTCACCAGGAAGCCATAAAAAGCCCTTTCAGATCATACAGCATTTGCTTTTCCTAAGTAATAGATAAGAGAGTGTAAATTCCTCCCATATGTTAATTACTTTGAAATTATGTAGGGCTTTGGCAAGTACAAGGTAACAACTACACAAAGACAGACACCGAAGGCTACTCAGAAACTCAGAATCTCTCCTGGGGTACAGATCAGCAGTCAGGACTTAAAAATTTCCACATCAGTGGGTCTGTTAATCCCAAAATGGTTTGGGTTGGAAGGGGTCCTAAAGTTCATCTAATTCCACCCCCAGCCATGGGCAGGGACATCTTCCATGAGACCAGGTTGCTCTGAGAACCAACCAGCCTGGCCTGGAACATTTCCAGTTATTAAGAGATATCCATCCCTATCCCAGTTGTTCCCAATAATTCACTGGAAATGCAGTTTTTTCCCATTTTTTTCCCCTAGCAAGGTCTTCTCTTACCTGAATTTGGCGAGATGTGTAAACTACTCATGTCTTTGGAGAGGCCGTTGGTTTTGGGGCTGGAGATGGGGGCACAGGCTGACGTGGCTCGGGGTGGCCTCTTCCCGGGGACCTTCACAGTGGTTCTCAGCAAGTCGATCTCCTTCCCGTGAACGTTCTGCATGTAGTCCTGGAAAGAGAGGGAAAAACCCCAAAAGCCAACATCAAACACGGAGTTCTGCAAGCAACAGAATTAATAAACCTGGTTTCACAAGGCTTTGGCCCTACATCCTCTGCCAGCACCCACCATATGGTTTTCCCCTTCCTTCCATGTTCTTGATAATCCCTTCCACGCTTCCCATGACCATTAACCCCAAAAGCCTGGAGCTTTCTCATGGATCCTCCAAGTACCAGCTGGATAAGAGGTGATTCCCAACACAGCCATGTGTGGGAATTCACCAGCTGAAGGGCCCAAACAGAAGGAAAACACAAGGCAGTGTCCCTCCTGTGCATGTTTACTTGTGTCTCCTCTCTGCCACTGTTTCATACCTTCATCTTTTCTCCCTCAAATTTGGCTGGAATGAGGCAGCAGGCACCAAAGTTATAAAAGGGCACCAGCAGGAAGATTTCAGCAATTCCAGCTCTGTTTCCTTAGAATATGACCCTTCCTGCACCCACACAAAATATCATCAAAGGGGAAAAAATCATGCAGATTTCATCTGATAAGAGCAAACATGCTAAAAAGTGGGAGCCAGAAGTGGAAAAGACATCTGTGTTGCCCAGAGAAGCTGTGGCTGCCCCTGGATCCCTGGAGGTGTCCAAGGTGAGGCTGGACAAAACTTGGAGCAACCTGGACTAGTGGAAGGTGTCCCTGCCCATGGGAGGGGTGGGATGAGATGAGCTTTAAGGTCCCTTCCAACCCAAACCGCTCTAGGACTCTGTGGATTAAGGACCCCAAGAGAAAAACATCAGTTTGGGGTGGCTGGGAGAAGATTTGGGCTTGAGGAGTTAAGCTGGAGACCAAGGGAATGGCATTCCTGAGCATCTTCTACGTGGAGGCCAAAAGTCTGAATTCCTTTTCAGACAGAACTCGATCACCTCACAGAGACCTGGCTGATGCTGTGGGCATCTCCATGAGGAAAGGGGTAACTCCCTGATGTCCAGGTGATGAGGGCAAGATTTAGTCAGGTGATGAGCTTTAGATGAAAGACTACCAGCACTAACTAGGCTGGTTCCCAACCTGCACCACCCAGACCTGGACACCACCAGAACACCCACTTCACAAGAAATTTCCTCAATTCACCCAAAATCTCTATCACTGCTCCCTCATCAAGATTATTTCACCTTTGGCAGTTTCTGCAATATGAATTATATATTCAGCTCAAAACCCATAGAAAATCTGGACCAGCAATAATTTCTTCATAGTTAATAGAAATCAGTGCTAAAACTCTCAAACTAAGTCATCACAGCAGCTTATTTTTCCAAGCTGAGAATTATTAAGAGCAAAAGGTGGGGTCTGAACAATTCATGGGGAAAGGACACAGAGCTCTGCTGCCAAGAGAAACAAAGGCAACCCACTTAGGAAAATTCCTTTACTGGGTGCTGGAGACAAACATGTTTCATCCCTAAATTATCCCTAAACTTGGTGGAACTTTCTTGTTCGGGTGTCACTTCTTCACAAATTAAAATACAATAAGCAGAAGATAATTGAGCATTTATTGCTCATGGGCTCTAAAGTGAGGTTTAATCAGAGCGTCACTAAACCTTGGCACACGCTCTTTTCTAATAGTTTTATTTAACATACACCACTAAACTGGAGAAGGGGGTTTTGGATCCAAACTCTTCAGGTGAAGGGTGGGTGCGATTTCAGGACTTGTGAGATGTGGCAGGGTGTTATTAAAGCCCTTTTAACTGGGTGTAAACCAGGCTGAGGTGAGCCACGAAACCACTTGAGGAAGCGAGGGAGTGTTGGCAAACACAAAACCAACGCGTCGCAGCCGCCGTTAGACTGAAGCGCCCGAACGACAACAGATGCCGGGTAGGTATTAATGTCAGCTTAAATATTTATGGGGATATATCAAATGTAAATAATAAAGGCCCTTTCATCGTGTGCAGGATGCACAGCGATAATCTGCGGGTCTCCCCGAGGAGGGGAGGGCAAGGACCACGTTCCCAGCCCCGTCAGATCCCTGCTCAGGGAATGAAAGTTCAAACTACAAAATGATGCCAGGGCTTCAGAAGCGCAATGGAGGGTTTGATCAGATTAGAACAGATGAGGGTCTTGCTGTCATCTGGAATATGCTGTGTTAAAGAGAAGACAGCAAGCTGGATTTTGATATGCAAATGGTACAGGGATAACTCCCCGAGATGTTAGTTGTAGAAAATGCTGATCCGAGAAAAAAGGGGAAAAAACCCTTTAACAAGGCACGAGGGTAATTCAAAGCCAAGTACTTTTAAACAGCACTTAACAAGTCCCTAGAGCCCACTCAACAGTGGGCCACCCCAGACGTGCCATCTTCTGCCCCTCAACAGCTTGAAAAAGTAGTAATTGCGAATCCATTTGCATTTTTCTTCTCAACTTGTCCGCGTTCATCATTCAGCAAGGCAGGGGGAAAAAAAATTAAAAAAAAATTAAAGCCAGCAGCGAAGCAGAGGGACCCCTCCCCAAACATGTGGCGCAGAGGAGACGCCGGCGCCCCGATCCCCCACACCCCGCGCTTACACCTCTGCTGTCGCTTGTTTTTTACATTTCGCTCCTAATTATGTTGCATCTATTGCCATACACTTAATTAGCTGCATTAATGTGATTTCTTTTCACATAGTCAAGCAATTAAGAGCTATGATTGAGTTTCATTCAATTAGCCTCAACAAACATGCTAATTGATGTCCCAGATGCAAATGAGGTGCAGTGAGAGAAACCTGCTAGCAACTGAGAGTTGTGGCGGGGGGACCCGGGGCTCGCAGCTCACTGGCAGCAGCACGGCTTAACGGGGCTCCCCCTCCTCCCAGGGCAGGGGGACACCAGCCATTAGTGCCTGCGTTGTCCCAAAGAGCTCCCTGCAGGAATCACGGGCGGGCACTGAATCTGATCGGTGCCATCGCCGGTTCTGGCGGGAGCGGAGCGTGGCGGAACTTTCCGCTGATCCCGGGAACTGAGGGCTATCCAAGGTCTCCATCCCGGCTCCGAGCTGCCGAGACACCATGCAGGTAATGGCCTGCAGTCAGCACTAAGTGGCAGCTCCATCTTAGTCAGAGCAGGGCGATGCTGCCTCTGCATCCATCAATCCATAATCCCCCAAAACGCGCTCCCCGCGTCGATTCTCATCCCTTCGCGTCCCCGGGTTACCGCTCCGCTACAGCGCCGCCGAGGTGTTAATTTGACTACTCAAGGCCATTGACCATTATCTACAGGACTAAATAAACTGTTAAAATATCAGGAGAAAATCAAAAAAAGCTGCATTGACTGGAGATGACACCAAATATTACTTGACAGCCCCACAAAATGAATTGCCTTGAGTAAGAAAGGAACGATGTGCCATGACACAGAATAATGTAAAGTAAAATTACTTTAGTTCTGCTCTTAATACAGCAGCTCTCTGTTTACAACAGCAGAAATTAATTTAACCAATTAACTGAGCAGAAGCCTTTCAGACATGCAAATTGAGCAAATGGGTATGATCATGTTTTCTAAACAGGCCTACCAAAAAGAGACATTGATTTTCTGGGGGGCCTCTTTGGATTTCGAATGCCAGCAGTTGTTAAATTTGTAATGACTTCTGATGGTCCTCACAGCTGGAGAGGACACTCCACCAAGGGCCACGAGCTGAACCCAGGTTATGTGGTGGTTCCAGTTTGATGCCTATGTCCAAGCTGGCCTTGAACACCTCCAGGGAGGGGGCAGCCACAGCTTCTCTGGGCTGGGGTCTCCCCGCCCTCACAGGGAACAATTCCTTCCCAATATCCAATCTGAATCCACTCTCCTTCAGCTTAAAGCCATTCCCTCTTGTCCTATGCATGGCTGCTCCCTTAAGCCATCCTTAAATTAAAGACATGGCTAAGGTTAGTTATCAAAAACATGGATGTAAAAAAACATTATGGAGTTGGAGGGTTTCAAATAATACAAGAGGTGGTGGATAGACAGAAAGCCCTTCACTGGGGCTGTAGTTTTACACTGAGTAAAGGAGTTTCCAAGCTCACACTGAAACCACTCGCTCTGGGATAGGCCATGTGTCACAATGCTAAAACGTAAAAAAAATCTGTTCCTTCTTAGAGGTCTCCCCATGTTTTCCCCATCTGTCCCACTGCCACCCTTTTCCAATGCACCTCATATGGAATGAGAGACTCTCTGAGAGCAGTGACTTTCCATGGCTACAACGGTACACAGGTATCAATATCACACCTTTTTCTTCCTTTTCAGCTATTCCAATCTCTCAAAAGCCTGTTTTTCTCATCACTAGGAACAGGCCCAGGCTAAGAATCCTTCCCAGATCTGTGCCTGGTTTTCACTGAGCTTCTAATGAGCTTCTTCCCCATCCCTGGAAGTGTCCAAGGCCAGGCTGGATGGGGCTGTGAATAACCTGGTTTAGTGGAAGATGTCCCTGCCCATGGCAGGTGGGTGAACAAGCTGAGCTTCAAGGTCCCTTCCAACACAAACTGTTCTGTGATTCTAAAACACCTTCGTTTTGTGGCAGTTTTCTCCCACTGTTCAATCGGACATAACATTCCTGAGGCTCCACTTACTGAGGTTGAAATAGTGTTTCCTGATCTGAGGCATAATAAAAATTATTATGGAAAAGGAAGTTTATGGTTGCACCTCTGGATGACATTTTAAAGACCGTGTGCAGTGTATTTTTTGAAAGACAATTCCAATTTTGTGAGCTGACCTACTGGACCCACAAAACCTATTGTTCACCAACAGCAACAACCAAATCCTCTTCCCCCCAAACTAGAGTAGCCCAGGAAATTGGATGGAGCCCTGACTTTTGTGCCTCTCTGTGGCAGTCAGACATTTTTATTGCAAAACGCCGTCTGGAAAAGATGCAAAACAAAATTACTAAACTGCAAAAAGAAGAAAAGGAAGGGGGGGTGGGGGGGAGGGAGAAGAAAAAAAACAAAAGGCCCCCTTCCCTTTGCTTATTGAGTTCAAAGGCATAACATGCAGCACCCTGCAGCAAATGGGAAGCTACACTAATTTTAAAGCCATAAAACGCTATAAAGTGCCCTGCGGGGCAGGACTACACTGGAGCTAGTTGCACCTAAATAAGCCATGGTTCATTTACTTCGCAGCTTAGCCTAATGTAATCATCAGCAGATTCCTAGCCTAGAGTTGTAAGAGGCACGGAGCCGCTGCCGCCGAGGCGACACTCCCAGCCATGGAGGGGCCGCCGCCACATCGCCGTTGATTAGAAAATTTTTCAGTTTTGACAAGCCCTTAATGAACATAAATCGCTCCTTGATTGGTTTCCGTGTGGGGCCACAGGCACACCTAAGAACAAACAACACCAAAAAAAAAAAAAGTCTCCCCAACTCCTCGCCTTCCCTGCTTTTCCCAGGAAGGGC
Organism: Aleadryas rufinucha; assembly: GCA_013397815.1. NCBI lineage: Eukaryota > Metazoa > Chordata > Aves > Passeriformes > Aleadryas > Aleadryas rufinucha. The sequence continues at coordinate 130,450 of VZTH01005246.1, forward strand.
CTGAGCTGCGGACGGACCGTGGGGATACGGAGCCGCAGTGGAATATATTCATCAAATGGGCCTGGGAAATTAGCTGTGCCCCCCTCTCGCATATAAACACGGCCATAATATCATTCAGCTTCATAATGCGTAGTTAATCTTAAGGAAAGCCATGAAATGTTATTTTCTGAGGAGAACAGAGGGATGGAAACGCATTCTGGAAAACACTGATCACCCTAAAGCGCTCTGTCCTGACAAAAAGAAGGTCATCATGAATCTGTTTGCTTCACATTGGAAATCAAGAACATTAAATTTCAGTAATAAAAAGCACTGGCTATATCTCGACCGTGGTGTTAATCAGCTCCATCAGTGTTGCAGGGGCACGGGAGGAAGTCAGGGCAACACTTGGAACACAACAGCAACAAAATGTTGGTGTTTTTGTAAATGGATCACTTATTTGCATAAAATTTTAAGAAAACTCTTCCCCTTGCACTTCACTTCTCATTCAGCCTTTGTAACGAGAGCTGCTGTAAAAGACAAACCAGAGTTTTACCATCCTGAGTAATTTATGAAGCATTTATACCCACAGCAGTTAGCTCGGCTGGACAGGAAGCTCTAATTTTATAAACCCCCCCTGATTAATAATAGCTTGGCTTTCGCCTTTTAAATTGCAACTCATTCTGATCCTAAGAATTTTCCTTTTCTTTCTGAAGAGAGAGCAGACAGACAGGACACTGAAATGTGTGTTTGCTCCAGCCTGTGCAGCTCTGCCAAAGCACAGTTTTGTTTGCCACACTACTGAGTGCCAACTCCCTCGAGGGCACTGAGGCCTGGACAGATCCTCGTGGATCCCTTCCCACTCAGGGTATTCTGTGATTCTATGATCTTCAGTTTTACGTTTTCCTCCCAAATTTATCTTCACTCCATTACATCTTTCAGATTAGGATAATAAAGAAGTTTTACAGGAAGCTCAAAAGTGTTTGAGTGATCTGTACAGCTACAGCACATTATAGAAATCAGAAATTACTATACTCATATTTAACTGTTCTATCATTCATTTTTCCTATCCTAACCAATGTTTTAGGCATTATGTTAATGCATGCAACAGTAACTACAATAAAAGCTTACACAAGCTTCAGATTTATCTTCATCAATACTCAAAACTGTAGCTCTGCAGGATTTGTTTTGATCACTGCTCTCTCATGAGGGAGAGCTACATCGCATGTGAAAAGTAACACAGAATCCCAGAACGGTTTGGGTTGGAAGGGACCTTAAAGCTCATTCTGTTCCACCCCCTGCCATGGGTAGGGACCTTCCCCTAGACCAGGTTGCTCCAAGCCCTGTCCAAGCTGGCCTTGAGCACATCCAGAGTCCTTTTGTCAATCCAAGTCTGTATTTACCAAAGGCTGATTTAGGATTAGTTGTTGGTAGGAAATGCCAATTAAAAGGCCCTTCAGAGCCAGCCAATATCCAGCTTTACATTCTTCCAGAGCAAAAACAGGAGGGAAAAAAAAGGACATACACAATGGTATTTTAGAAATACATGAGCATGAATATTTCTATTAAAGCAACACAAACAACACACTTCAGAGCTATTGAACTGCCTGAGGTGACACAACCCTGGAAACAAGGCTGAGCTGCAACGATGGCTGTGGGGGATACTCCTGATGGGAAGGGGAGCGCGGTTCCCTGAGCTGGAGCAGCACCAGGCTCTGGGTGCTGACTGGCCACACAGGACACCACACTGCTCTCAAGGATGAGGGGAGATGGGATCCTGCCTTTGCAAGCAGGCTTTCTGCTTCCAAACAGTGCAGGAAAATCACAAGAGCTGGTAACAAACATTTCAACTGCAGCTCTGAGAAAAAAGCTGGGACCTGAGAGAAGTGCACGGAGCTACAACACTTCCAGATACCAACACAGAGGAGGTTCTCAAAAGCCTCCTGCTTCTCACCATCTGCTTTTTCTGGAGGAAACGACCAAGCAGAGAAAGTACAAATGACACCTCAAGTCTTTAGGAATTTTACAGTGCCTGGGATTTGTAGGGTATTCCCAGAGAACATGTCTGTATAATGTATTGCTGAAGCTCCTGTGCCAAGTTTAGCCTGGTGTTGGGTCTGACTCCTTACCAGGCTGAAATGTTGCCTTTTAAAAAACCCCCATCCAATTTATTTGAGGATAGAAAAACACTGCTAATGCTCACATGGGCTGCTCACCCAGCAAGCACTGCATTTAAGGGAGAATTTGGAACTGTGGCTACTGTGGGATGAATTGAGCAAACCAGGTGAAGCCACACATCTCTCAAGGAGATAAAGCCAGATATCCCCCCCTTGAGGACAGTTACAATCTCCAGGTCATCACACCAGAGCAGTGAGGATGAAGGTTAAAGGTTGCAGAAAGCAGACACCAACCTTGCTGTGTAGATACACGGGATTTGTGTACCAGGTGTGTTCCAGATGGGCATCACACCTTCCTTCTCATGTATTTAAGAAGCTCTTCATCCTCCATAAGGTGCCCCAGCACTGTGCTTTTATTTGAAATAATTTCAAATCTAGACCAGACTAAGCATAAAAGGGGAAAACTGCCCTTACCAAAAATAAAAGCTGTTTTGAGCCTTTTTTCCCCTTTTTTTTCTTTTCATAAACGAGGCGCGGCAATGGTGAAGATACAAGAGCAGAAAATGGACATCTACAGCTAAAGCTTTGTCGTGTGCTGACCTGTGGCACGCCGGCAGCCCTGTGGCAGGCAGCCAGTGGTGAGACACGATCAGCTATTCATCGGGAGAAGGCTCAGATGAAGCAGAGCTGCCCAGCAGGTATCCCGGTGAATGCATTCCGGGAGCCCTGGCACAGGGCATCCCGTCATTAAAAAGCCGGGAGATGCCTCGACAAATTCCCCTGGGGCCCTTTGGGGAGGCGGGCGTGGAATTTGCCGGCCAGAATTTTAGTGATCCACTCCACGGCTCTGCTCCAGAAGCCCAAGATGAATAGGGAGCTCCGGTGAACTTTGAAGCCTGCGGGTCAAAGTTCTCTCTCATTATCCCCAACCATTTTCTATCGGCGGAGCTCCTCGGCATCCCAAGGGACGGGAAGGTTTGAGGCTCTTGAAAAAACCTGACATGACCAAGTCAGGAAACAGTAGGGTGCTTATGTACATATATTTTTCTTCCCCCGTTTTCCTCTCCCCCCACTTCCTTGAAAAGAAAGGAGAGGGATTTCACTATTGTGTCAAACATCAACCTGGTGGCATCAGGAGTCACTCATTTGGCTGGCACAATGCCGCACTCATTTCAACACGCTGCCCTGCCAAACACGCCTGACCCTCCCAGGGACACCTCCTCTGCAAGAAAGGGCCTAATTTGATTTTTCCCTCCCCACCCCAAAACCTTTCATTCTGTAGGCAATGCTTTCAAGGAGGATGTCAGGGTACGCTCTGCAGTACGTATTTTCTACGTTAAAACCACTGCTTCATGCCTGAGCCGCATCTGGCAGAGACAAGTGATCCACTTGTGGCCAAACCTCAAGCAATATTTAACACAGTGCTCACTATCAGCCACTTTAAACGTTGTAATTGGTCCTTCCAACACAAGGTGTTATGCTCTGACTCAAACCACAGGCTGGACAGACCAAATGATCTCCTAAATTTACTTCTTCTGCCACCACTAGAGGCCAGCCCACCTTTCGCCGCAATTAAAAATTCACACCAGAATTAAAAGGGCAACATTTTGATTAACTAAAATGACCTGCACATTTGGAACAACCCAAATCTAACTGGTCAGATTAGAGCCAGGCTTTACACAAGTTTAGGAAACTGACTTTAGATGGCTAGCAAAAGCTCTTTTCTTTATTGCTGCTTAATGAGAAACTTGGTAGGAATAAGACCCTGATTTTTCAAAACGATGTAAGAAATTATCCCAGACAGCAATGCAAGCACAGCATTAAAAATTCATCACTTTGTTGTGAAAAAAAGGAATAAAACATTACTGATAAACAAAAAACAGCAAAAGCAAAACACAGTATCAGAGTCCTGTTTGGGGGAAGAACCTCTTACCTGGCAATCCACAAGAGGAAATTGTGACATTCCTGCCAACAAAGTTTAGTACAAAGTGTACTGGGAGTGTGACTGACTGAAAATCTCTGTGGTTCCCTTACAAACCCCTCCAATCCACGCAGGGAGCAAACGGCAACACCGAGCTGAGCACCTTCTTCTTGGGGTGGGGGGGCATGGTGGGGGACAGAGGGAAACAATTACAGGCTGGTAATTACTTCTTCTTTAAATGGATTCTCTCTAATCTCTGATGGATTTACCTCTAATCTCCAAGTAATTACGTGTAACCTCCATGGATTCTTACTCTGGGGGAGACGCCGCAGCTCCGGGGGAGCCTGCAGAGAAGAAGTTTCTCTATTGTCTGCCAGAGCAATGAAAAACTAACACGTGCACGGCCCTGCCAGGAACAATAGAGCCCTTCCAGCAGCCAGGAAGGGGCCAGGGCACACACAACAGCCTCCTCCTTGCTCATGACCAACACAGTCCAAGGCAGACTCAGGTGGCCGCTCCATGGGAGCACACAGGATCTGTGCTCCCCTTCTGGGAGCAATACTAATGCACAAATTTGGGTATTTCAGGGCTACTTCACAGCAGAATTACTCAAATTTAAAGGCACTAAAAGTGACCAAACTGGGCAGAAAGACATGAACTATATCACACAAAGGAGCAGTGAAAACCCTGCTCCAGAACACAGGGGCTGAGGGACAAGTTTTCTGATGGGAAGCAGCAATGCCTTGAAGCTACTTGTCATCTAATTTACTACGTAATTTTTAAGAGACATGGACATCACATCAGAAACTAGAGCAAAGCATCATTATGGCAGGACCTGAGACTATAAAATTGTGTGTCAAGGCAGAGAAAAAGCGCTAATATTCCACAGACAGGGAACAGCAAGTCGGGGCAAGCACAGCATCAGTGTGGCCAGACGTGGATGTGGCACCTGGGGACGTGGTTTAGTGCTGGGCTTGATGATCTCAGAGGGCTTTCCAACCTTAATGATTCTAGGGTTCCATGCTCCTCAGACACCACCCATCTAAAGCAGAAGTTTCCTGCCAGTTCCAGGTGCAGGTCTGTAAACCTCAGAGTTTATAGAAAATGCATCAAAACCTTGGTTTTCACTCCTTAATGTAAAAATGCCTGGGAGTCCAAAATGGCACCAATAGGTTTAGAAACAACTGGCCCTAAAAACATTACGAGTGGCAACCCTTTGATTTTCATTCGTGGGATGATGATAAAATACAAGATAATTGTATAAACAGATATTGTATAAAACCACATCTATATCTATATCTATATGTAGGTATAGATCATATCATATAGATATGATCTCCTCTATAATAGGAGATCATATTTATTATTTAACCTTGGTGAGGGTCACACCACGATTTTTGAGGTGGGCTGGTCCTGAGTGGGATCTCTGTGCTCCTTCCATCTCCAAATCCATACCTGGGATTGTGTCACATACTCTGAAGGACAGGAAACATCCTTGGACAATGACAGATGCCTCAGCATGGAAAAGCTGAATGGAACATGTTTTAATGGTTATGCCATTTCCAAAAAAACTGCTCAGAATGACTCCTGAATAAACCACAAGCACTGCACACTGACAAAGACCTCTCCTCACTCTTTACTACCTCTAGGAAACAACTTCTTGTAAAACGCTCCTGTTTTTTAACCCTGGGATCAACAACAAGTCCATAAAAGAATTAGCAGAAAATAAAGGCTTGAACAGCTCCAGCAGCCTCCTGGGATGCAAGGAAGCCCCAGTCCCAGGGGATTCAAAGGAACCGGAGCACGCTCAGACTTACAGCAGGGAGGGTTATTTCAGATGACGATTCTTGGAGAGGGAGGGGAACAAAGAGAGAGAAAGAAGCTCCTCCACTAAAGTGGTCTCACCAGAGCCATGTGTGACTGCTGACAGGGCTGCTGAGCATCCCGGGAGCAGGGGGTACTTACGTGCAGGCTGGGATGGTAGGTCAGCACACCGTTGTCACACAGCGTCACGTACTTCTTCTTCCACTCCTTGTTCAGGGACTTGCCACTCCGCTTCAGCAGCATCCCCTGGTGGGGGGAGAGAGGGAGAAAAGGTTAAACGCCCTCCAGACAACACACAACTGCCTGAGACACAGACAGAAGTGTCATTGCCAGCATTTTCAGAGAGGCTTTCTCCTGCAAGTTACTAGTTTTCCTCTGCCTCTCCCACAGCGCACATTCCCTCCATTGGCTTTGTCCAATGGGTAGACAAGGGCCCTTTTGCTCTGAATTCCTTGCCTCAGGAAAGCACATTTTAGTGTGACACAGAGTCAGGTGACCCACATGGATTCCTAGCTGATGAAGACACCCTGCTCTGCATTTCCTCACTCTAAAATAAATGATGAGCCCCAGGTTGAGGGAGGATCCTGTTGTGTGGCCTCCCTTCAGCATGTTCCTGGGGATTCCGTGCACACAGAAGAGAAGAGCACGCATCTGTGTTCTCATTCCCTCTGCAGAAAGGTGACACCGCCATGGAAACGCCTCCTGGCTACTCATTCCAGCAAGAGAGACTCCAACCCCAGGCTAGAGCAGCAAAACAAAACCAGGGCAAATAGAAAGTTTTTCCAGTAAATCCTGGATAATTTAATGACAGAGGTGTGACAGGAGGGAAAAGGAGGTGGGCAAAGTGAACCAGCTTTCCACACACTATATTCAATCTAAACATCAGGGATGAATGCCAACGATCACAGAATCCCAAAATGGTTCAGGTTGGAAGGGACATTAAAGCCCATCCAGTTCCAACCCCCTGCCACGGGCAGGGACACTTTCCACTGGATCAGGTTGCTCCAAGACCTGTCCAATCTGTCCTGGAACACTTCCAGGGATGGGGCAGCCATAAGTTCTCATCAACAACAAAGATTAAAAGTCATCATTGTGTTTGGACAGACAAACAGACAGGAACCGCTGCTGTATATTGATCTCTTCTCAGCTTAAAACCAGAAACTCTGAAAAATAAAATATCACATGCTGTAGAGCACTCAAGGTGGTATATCAAGAATGCACTTCCTTAGGAAATTTTAATTTCCAAACCCAAGCCAGAAGGCAGTTCCCAATGAACCCAGGCAGTACTCTGGTTGTGCAAAGCCTTACTGCAATGTCCAGTGGAGACCCTGTGGTCAGTACCCACACCACAGGGACGCACTGGTGTCACAGACCAAGCTCTCAACAAAGTGGACATTAATATCAATTTCATTAAATCAAAACCAGGAACCCACCCAACACAAACTTCAGCTCCCTAATCCCTATAAAACAAGTTTTTTCCTTCTCATTGTACAAGACAATTAAAATAAAGGGAAAACAGAACACAGGAAGATGCCCTGCCAAGCCTGGTGCTTCCAACTCCCATGGAGCCGTTCTTGTTGAAGGTGGTTTAAACCTTGAAAATGAGTTCCACCGTTTGTTTTCCCATTAAACCTGCAGCTTTATGAAGTGATCCCTCCACACACCCAACCCCAAAGCCAGGAGGGGACACAGGTCAGCTCTACTCAAGTAGAAGTCCTGCTCCTGGCCACATCTGGAAGAGAACTTCAGAGAAGAACCGTTCCCAAATTCAACGCAATCCACGGATGAGACTGGGAAGAAAAGCTCATGTTGGACACCTGAATTACACAGAGATCCAAACTCCCAACCTTCTGCCCGCCTGGGGGTCACATGTCTGTATTTTTTTGTGCTGTTCCTTGCTAGAACTCAAACTTTTTCAAGGAGAACGTGGTTTCTGAAACACCTCCTCACAAAAGCTCCTGCGAGTGGCTCATCCCAATTACCGCCTGCCAGTGCTCGGAGACGTTGTTTTCTTCTATTAAAAAATGAAAGCTTATTTCTGCCTTTGACTCTCCTGTTTGTCTATAGGAGGTGATCTGTCTCTTCACCTTTCCCATCTTTCATACCTCACCTGCAGCACGGCGCTGGCGTTTAGGGGGACCCGATTCTAGTTAGTGCTGTGCCGTGGGGATCAAAAATTACTGTTTCCCTGCACTGGTTTGTTCTTCAGACCTTCTAATGGGGAAAAAGCAGTAAGGATCACAATGGGGATTTTTTTTCCCCTCTGCCTTTTTTTCCCCAAGTTTTGAAGCCAGTAAAATGTATATATTTCACAACCTTTTAATTGCCCCTTTGCTATACAGAAAACATGTCATTACTGACATAATTTTCAATTCATGCCAATTATAATCTCAATAAATAGCAAAAATCTACCACGGTTGTGATTTTTACTACTTAAAAGTTTTGCTACTATACAAACATGAATTATGACATCCTAGTTTTGGAGCTAGATGAAGAAAGTTATTCAAAATGAGGTTTCACCACGCTTTTAAAGCAGAACTCTGTGTTTTGATGTAAAAAAAACTAAACAAAAACCAACCCACCCCGCTCAGAACTAAATATGGATGATGGACCTATTTGTGCCTAAATGACAAACGAGACTTCCCAATCCATTTTCTTTGGGCATTCCTTTGGCAAACAGAATCATTTTCACATTATGTCATAATTAAAAGTATCTTGAAGTACCTGGAGAGGAAACTGCTCTGAATACAAGGAGCTAACTTAAAGTGCAATAAAGCAAAGCAGCCAATATAAACCACAGTTTTTATCCCCAAGGCCACCACTTTGTGGTAATTTTACAGAATGGTCTGGAGAAATGGTCTTAGAATCGGAGTTTAGATCAGTTATAAACACACTTTAACATCAGCTACACTTAAAAAAAATAAATGGCCCACATATGACAGGAAATGTTATTTAACAGAAAGGAAAAAAGCCCCTTGCTTCAGTCAGATTGTGGCTACATTGGAGTCACATCAGATCCTGTGCTGAGGAAATGAGATCCTCCAGGGGGTCCTGCTGACCCCTGGTACCTCCAAGGCAACTCAGAGGCAGCTTGGGCATGTCCCCAGTCACTGCCAAACAGGTCCCCACGTACACACAGCACACTGGAAAAATCTCATTGAGTCCCCAAGCTATGCAGTAAGTCAATCTTCTACTCCAAATACCAATTTTTTGGGTCCAAATAATCCCTGTCTCAAATTATTAGTTGGACAATGCTATTTTCCCTAATTTGTATGAAATCTTTCATTTCTTACAGCCCTCCCTCAGCAGATGGGTGCAGCTGACCCAAAGCCTCCAGACTCAACACGAAGAATTTAACGCCTCCGATTTCCACACAAACAGAGAACAACTTCACACCTCAAATCACTTCTCTTTTTTTGCCATCTTCCCCCCAAAACTGCAACTCTGTGTTTAAGGGAGGAAGGGTTTCTCCAAGCAGGCTCCTCCAGCTCGTAGTTTTAAGGAGCTGGAGGAAAAAGGCTCCAAATGGAGTGCACGGACCTCAGTCCCTGGGTTCTGCTGGAGGATCCACGGAGCGAAGGGAGCGGCCGCCCGTAGCTCTCCATTAGTAATGTGTGTGCTACGTCTACTCCCAGGAGGTCATTGCAAGCCAAAAGCAATGTTAAGTGTACAAGCTTTAAATAACTTACAAAGTTAATGTAATGAATGCAAGTGTGATCTGAAATCCATCACTCAGTGGCTTGCCGTAGCCTCAAGCTGTGATAAAACACCACTCATAAATTTATATTAAAACTCTGTTCGATAGCAATTATTTACCAACAAAGATTTATTGATTGCATTTGCTGTTAGGGACTGGGGCCCTAACTGAGTCAATCAGCTTAGGCTGCTGAGCTCCAGGGCACCTGGGGAAGTTACAGACTGCCAGCAGGCTCTGCAATCCCAACATTACCGTGGGAGCAGGAGCAGCTAATGAAAAGCCGCCAGCCTCGGATTGATTGGAGCTAAGGTGGAAAAAACCAACACACCCAGCACTGGTCAAGGCACCAGGGCATGTAATACACCCAAATCATCTGAATACACAGCAACCAGCAAAATCTGGCTGCTCTGGGTGCCTTGTGTGAGCTCCAAACCTTGCCTGCTTAAATAACAACTCAATGGCAAAACAACGATCAGTTTGTTCTGTAGAAATATCTCAGGTTTTAAATAGCAAATTATCAGCATTTTAAAAAGTGACCTCTTGAAGTTGCTTACTGCTGCACTGAAGATGCTGGCAGGTGAGAAGCCTCAAAAATGGTCTTTGAAGTCAGCAGAGCCAAGATTGGATCTTCTGGAAAAGGAAATATGGCACCTACAAGCCAGGAGTTGGAACTAGATGAACTTTAGGATCCCACCCAACCCAAACCATTCCATGATTCCACTTTGCTTTCTATTTTCTTTCAGAAATTTACCCCACTGAGGTGTGAACTTCTGCCAGCATTTTGTTTCTTCCCCTCCCTAATTTTTAGCTGACCCCACAATGTTTCCCTGATGCTGTTCTGACACAATGAAATAGGTAATCTCACACTTCATCATTAACAGCAGAAATTCCTAATTTTCCACTCAGGTCTGTAGTTCCCACAGCCATGATTAGCAGCTAAGCACTACTAGAAATTTTCCACCGCTCCTGTGCATCCTGTTCAGAAAAGAAAAACTCTCATTCATGAAAAACCTCCTTCAAATAACTCCAAAGGCAACCACTCAGTCAGGATCACAAACTAATTGTTATGTACAAATTCTAGTCAATAAAAACACACTTCCTTTAAATCTGTTAACTTGGAGAACAAATGCTGGTGAATCCTGCAGGATTCCATGCCCAGCCAACTCTGCACAGTCTGTCCAACAGCACTGGGATCACCTGATAATAAACAAGAGGTTAATTCTTAAGTGATATTTTTTGCTTCCAGAAGATTTAATTCTAATAGGTTTCTAGTGTTAAAGTCCATTCTTCCACAGGGCAGACACCAGCACAAACTGTTTTCACCTCCAAACTGTATCTGCATGCCAGAGGAAGCTTTTGGTAATCACTGAATCACTGATCCATAGAGAGTCAGAGAATCCCAGAATGGTTTGGGACCTTAAAGCTCATCTCATTCCATCCGTCTGCTAGACCAGGTTGCTCTCTCTTTAAACATAAAATCCTCTAGGGAACAAACTCTTGAAGATTCCCAATGTATCGGGAATCCTTCCATAAAAATGTAACTTGTTTTCTCAGTTTCCCAGACTTCAGTCTTTTTTTCCCCAGGAATTTAAGGGAATGCTGCTTGGTCTCCTGGTCAATGAGATATGAAGCTGGTTTAAGTTTTTTACACTTGGAAACCCATAGCAAACTTCCCTCTCCCTTCTGATACCTAAAGAGGACTTATAAAAAAGAGGGAGAGGGACTTTGGACAAGGGCATGGAGGGACAGGCCACAAGGAATGGCTTCCCACTGCCAGAGGGTGGGGTTAGATGGGATAGCGGGAAGGAATTGTTCCCTGGGAGGGTGGGGAGGCCCTGGCACAGGGTGCCCAGAGAAGCTGTGGCTGCCCCAGGATCCCTGGAAGTGTCCAAGGCCAGGTTGGACAGGGCTTGGAGCAGCCTGGGATAGTGGAAGGTGTCCCTGCCCATGGCAGGGGCGGAATGGGATGAGCTTGAAGGTCCCTTCCAACCCAAACCAGTCTGGGATTCCATGATCTCTTACAGTAGCAGTGCACAATTGAGGACCAACCGAACCACAAAAAAAAGGCTGCAAGAACCTGGAGTGGCTCTGAAGAGTTCTGAAAACAGGAGAGCTCAAACATTCTCCAACTTCAGTATCTAACAACAACATTGCAAAAAACCCCTCAAAACCCCTGGATGTTCTTACTACAGTTGTGCACATGGAAAACCCCTCCCACCTCCCTTAAAAACTGGCACAGCAGCAGCAGAGTTTTGCTACAAAGATGCTCCCACCTTGAAGAAACCATTCAAATTTGTTATGCACCTTTAGGAGAAAATGAAATCAGAACATTGCATCCAATTCTCCTCTAACATCCCCTAAACACAAGGCAGTGACTGTGCGGCAGGTAATTACTCCATGAATGGTTACTTAATGCTGGGGCTGATCAGCCACGATTTCCATTTGAAGACAAAGAACAGAGAGGATCTAACACCTGACTTGGAGCAAAAGATAATGGCTGTGCTTAAACTTGAAGGACAATCAACCTGCAACTCGTTATTTTCCAAGCTCTCTGCACACAAGCTACGAAAGAAAATTAGAAAGATGTACTGAAAAAAAACCCCAACGCTGATTAAGCAACTCTTAGAGTTCATCACAGCACCAGCAACGAGGATTGCCACCTCCAACAAAGGACAGCCACCAAATTCCTGCAAGGAACAGCAGCACTAAGGACAAAGTTAATGGGGAGAACAAACAGTGTTCGCTGTTACTGCATCTTTATCTTTAATCCCAGAATGGTTTGGGTAGGAAGGGAGCTTAAAGCCCATCTAATTCCACCCCCTGCCATGGGCAGGAACACCTTCCATTATCCCAGGCTGCTCCAAGTCTCGTCCAACCTGGCCTCGATTACTGACTGCTCCAATATTTCAGCCTCTGGATTTTGCCAACACAGGTAACGCACAAGTTCCTCCAACTCTTCTCGAGTTTTCCTTCAGCTGACAGCTTTGGGACAGGGACACTCTTTCCTCATTCCTACTTTTTGACTATTTCTAAAACAAGACTTTACAAAATCAACAGCACATTGCAAACTCTACAGTCACAGCCACCACACATCCTTCCTGTGGAGTCGAACATTCAAGTGTGTTAGGAAATGCAATAGGGTATTTAAGGGACTGGCACATCTTTAACCCCAGTTTACCTCTCTGAACAGGACAGCACCGAGCAAACCACATTATTTTCCTGCCTTGCAGTAGTTTCTGCCTCTGTTGCCTTCCAAGACTTGTTCTGCTTACTCTGGACTGCTAAAAAAATAGGAAAAAAAAGAATCCCAGCCCTTAATAATCTCCAGCAGTTGGTTTATTAACCCCTTGGCACTGGCAGTTGTGGTTTCCCTGACACCAGTGAAATGCACTTCGATGCAAATCGTTACCTCGGTCAAAGGAAAAGCAGCGCTGGGAAGCGGATGCGGTGCGAGCGAACACGGCTGCGTGCCACGCTTCATTTGGGAAAGGCTCCAGGAGCGGGAGCGTTGGGGAATGGCTGAAGGGTCAGGCATGAAAAGGAAGCAACAAAACATGGACTTCTCTCAAGAAACAAACTGAGCGCTGGGTGGCTGATAGAAAACAAGAGATCATCGTGCAGGCATCACCACTTCTAGGCAGATGATCCGCTTTTCCTTACAGGAGCGCTCCGTTCCCTGATCCCTGAAATTCTCTTTATCATATTTTATATAAAGTAGGGATTTGGGGAGGGGGGAGAGTGGAAGGGGAGAAAAGCCATGAAAAGCTTAAAACCCAATTTTAACTTTCTCTCCTGACACTATAGTGTTTCCATAGAAACATCAGGAAGACCACTTAAGAGCAGCTTTTTTTTTGTAGCCATGTTTGGCACCATACCCCTCCCCTGGACAACCTATTATTTCACAAATGGATGCTTTCTGCAGCCTGTTCTGTGCAGGCTCCGATGAAGGGGGGAAAGAAAAAGAACCCTGGATCTTTAACCAGTTCCCTTGTGGTCCCCTCCCTTTTTTGTTGGTAATATTTCTGTCATTCTGCCAGGGTATATGGTACAAAGGGTTACACTTTAATTGAGCTGTCAGCATCTCCAACAATCCTATAAAACTCCGATTATGCACGGCGGGGTTAGTGACACACTTGTTATTGTGGATGCCCTATTTGCTAAACCCGGGCCCCCCCCCCACAGGTCACCTCACCCAGGCGACCTTCCTGTCATTAGCCTCGTCTATTCCTACCTCACCGCTGTGAAAATCACACAAGGAAAGGCTTCAAAGCCCTTGCCAGGACTGAATTCGACCAGGAGCTAATCACCCACAAATCCAGCTCAAATGGCAATAATTGGCTAAACTGCTCACCTCTCCAGAGCTCAGCAGTAATTTGGGATAATAAAGAAAAGAATTATTCAGCTAACTGCCCTGAAATGTATGCTTTGTGACCGACACACTTCACATTTTAATAATGATGGACACAAAATCCAATTTAATACAGCATCGGCTGAATAACAAACCCAAGAATGCTGGCAGGGGAAAAAAAAAAAGTGTGTGCGTGTGTTCCTTTTTTTTCCTTAAACTGTGTTCTATGTTATTGTACAGAAAGGATTCACACTTCATGTCACGAAATTTTGGGACCAAAAAGGCCTTTGCCAACCAACCTCAGAAACTCTGCTCCATAATGGGATTTTTAAATTTGTTTTCAAATTTTTTAATCAAAAGGAGTGTCCTCCACAAAAAATAAATTTTGCTGAACAGTTATACCTCTGGTCCTCAAACTTTTGTAGGGGTAGGAGAATAAATATCCTTTTTAAAAAAAATTCTGCAGTAGAAGGACACCTTCTTCATTATTCTAATCAACAGTATTTCCTGATTGCTCCATTTTTCTGCTTTTACACCTCATCCTCTGGCCAAGAACCATCAGCATCAATGACCGCAGTACAGAAGGGCCTGCCAGGACACACTGAACTGGTTCAACACCGCAAAGATCACAGAATCCCAGAATGGTTTGGGCTGGAAGGGACCTTCATTCTCATCTTGTGCCTGCCATGGGCAGGGACACCTTACACTGTCCCAGGGTGGGTGATCAGGGCCCACCAGGATGTTCCAGCACTCTCCCATCCACACACCCCATTCCCTTTCCTCAAATCTCTCCTAAGACCAAGAGAAAAAAAGGAAAATAGATGAAATAGGTATCACTGGTTATGCTCCCGAGATGTCCAGTTCGCTCAGAGGAATGGGAATGAAGGTCATGATGGTCCTTCAGACATGCACTTAATGTGTGTTGGGCGCTGTCCTCTCATCATTATAGCAGAAAACAAATAAGGAACCTAAGGAGGAAAAATTCCTTCCCTACCAGATATTTCCTAGAACTCATAAAATCATATTTCACGTTCTTGAAAAAAAGCTGTAAAAAAATGCAAATTCCATCTTCAACACGAGGGAAATACTTGGAGAAATGTAGAACATGCCAAGACACACAGGACAACTGCAAGAAGAGACAGCTACAACCACATCCCTTTGCTACTTGCTCAATATCTCAGTAGACATGGAGCTAAACAGCTTCTAAAAGTGATGATTTATCTACTAGGGGCAGCAGAGACACATCTTTTTCAATACCCCTTTTTCAGAACATGCACAACTGTCTGCTCTTTCTTCTTGATGACTCAGTCTGTACTTTATCATCTGAAAACAAAACCATTTTGGCTTCAGCTGGGAATATATAAAAATGTGCAGCTAATTCACTCAAAAACCTTCTGGTCTCGGCCAAGGACCATGACTTGAATCACACTGGGAGAAGACTTTTAACAGGGTATAAAATTTTGCTCAAAAACCACCCCCTCCACCACCTCAGCTTGTTGGGGTGCCTGTGCAGGGCCTGGAGTTGGACTGAATGATCCTCACAGATCCCTTCCAGCTCAGAATATACTGTGATTTGATGATTTGAAGGTTCTTTTACACCAATGATGCCTTGAGTTTTAGCTTTTATATTTTTCTCAAATTCAGTATTGCTACTGTAAAACTCTGAAGTGTCTCCCAGCCTGCTGCTGCTGCTGCTCTCTCATGCTCACACAGACATAACAAAGTCTCTGGGTTTGCTCTCCAAGGACACCCAGACCCAAAATGTGTAAACCAACATCTTGGAGAAGGGGGGCTGAGCTTACAGAACTCACATCAGTAGCTAAAGTTTTAATTGGTGAATTTATGCTGATATGCAAATGGACCAAACATATAAAAGGGTGAAGAACTCGTGACTCCTCATCCATTTTGGGGTCCATTTTGGCAGCAGCCTCTGGGCTCCCCAGGGGGTACCTTTGAAGGCCTTTCAAATAAATATCACCTTTATTCCCTTATTCCTGTCTAGTCTCTGTTTCCAGGTAGCCACTTCAGGCATCACCAAGGCACATCCACATCTCCAACACCTCCCTGAACCCCAGGGAAAACCTATCCAAGGCCATTTCCCAGGATTTAATGGTACGACCTAAACACAACTTTCAAGTACAGGTTTTTACCCCATGTTCTTCAATTGTTACAGCAAAAAGGCAAAGTTACTGCTGTCAGAACCAGAACTCACCCATTTTTACTACAGAAGTTGTTATAAAAATTGCAGTTAACAGAACATGAGACATTGCCAGTGCCAGTCATCTGAAAGAACTTTACTGAGAAATTACAAATCAATGCTTTTGACAAGGTTATTACTAGGATTCCTGAAGTAATAACCTGAGACACCCCAAAGTTTCTTTATTGTGCCTTAAGCCAGTTCTTCTGAGCAGAAAAGGCTGGTTTTGGCCTGGCCTGCTTTGCTTTATGTACAGCATTCACTCCTCCTCTCCCCCACTTCCTGAGCTTAACATTAATCAGGGCAATTTCCAAATAAAGGATTCTGCATATTGTGTCAGCAAGTTAAAAATGGTACTATTGTTTTAATGTTAAAATCACTCCAGATACAATACTTCCTGTGTAGTGTATTTCATGGCTCATTTGCTTCAACAGATATTAAGCTTCAGTCAACAATTAACTACTGACACCTTTATTTATTTATTTTTTTAAACTAAGAAGATTTAGCAGAAGAGCTAAAAGCACAACTTGGATTTATTAGATGGATGTTAATTTGATGGCAACAGTTTATTTCATTTCTATCAAGTATCCATTCTGGTGAACTATAGGGTCAGTCAAGCCACATTTCAGCTGAACTGAAAGCCAGATTTGAGCCAAGCAGCACATCTTTCAGCCCAAAAATTGCTGTGAAAGTGCACCAGTTCAAAAGACCATTGGAACTGTTAATTGTTTATCACTTACCATGCGAGACCATTCCCAAACACAGCCATTACAGTGAACGTTTACATGGAATTTCAGATTCAGCACTTCTGCTTTTCTGCAAGGAACCCCCCTGGCACTGCCTTCAGCCTGGCTTTATCTGCAGTTTCATGGTGTTAACCCTGGGACACGAGCCCAACCATCCCAATTCCTGCATCAAAAGGCATTTCTATGGTCACAACAGCAACATTAAGGTGTCATCAGAAGACTTTGTCCTACCTCTGTCCAATTCTCATCAGAGAGATGCAGAATCCTGGAATGCTTTGGGCTGGAAGGGACCTTTAACACCATCTAATTCCAACCTCCCAGTATGGACAGGGACACCTAGCCCATCCAGGAGATGTAAACCCGAGCCATATTCTGCACTTCATGAGGCATTTCCATCTATCAGAAGCCTTGAGAATCAGGAGGCAGATGACACATTTTGGGATCGCTGGCTTGTACCCAAACAATGTCAGGAACACAATGTGACACCGGCCAGGGTGGTTTGGCCCCCAAGTCCAGAGCAGTGTAATTAACAAGATGCTATAATGAAGGTAGCAGTGACTAAATCTTCTTGGAAATATCCACCCCTAGAAATAGCTGGGATATAATGCAGTGGCAACGTGTTATATACCCCAAAGAGTGAAAGACCACATTCCACTCTGAGCATTCCTGGTAGCACATCTGAGAGATGTTTCTGGAAGAAATTTTTCCCTGATTTCCCCACATTTTTCCATGTAAAGCCTTGAAGTTTGGGTCAAACTCTTCATATGTGATCTGTAAGGCAGAATACAGATTGCCCTTTAATGCATTTAATGAATTATAATGAATTTAATGCATTGGTCACTCAGCTTTTTAATGTTTTAGAGTAGTCAGAAGTGACAGCAGATATGGCAAAGGCTGTTATCCTGTGCTGTTTATTAAGACTTATTTCTCTAATTATTAAGACTTATTAAAAAGGAGTCACAGAATCCCAGAATGGTTTGGGTTGGAAGGGACCTTAAAGCTCATCTAGTGCCACCCCCTGCCATGGGCAGGGACACCTTCCACTATCCCAGGCTGCTCCAAGCCCCAAATGTCCAACCTGGCCTTGGACACTTCCAGGGATGCAGGGGCAGCCACAGCTTCTCTGGGCACCCTGTGCCAGGGCCTCCCCACCCTCCCAGGGAACAATTCCTTCCCAATATCCCATCTAACCCTCCCCTCCTTCAGCTTAAGGAGTCAATCCATAAGTTGTTAAAGCAGAAACTCAAACGAGATTTGCACAATCAAAGGTATTTGTTCCTTCCCAAAATCATGTAAAGATACTTCATTTTCCTTTTAAGAGTGGTCTTGCACACGTGTTGATCCCTCAGTTTTAACCTCATTAATATTTTAGAGGGAGACACAACAAGAACAGAAGCTGCTCTCCCTCCAGCAGCTGCGACTGTTTTATGAGAGAGTATCCCAGAACCAAGTGGCTTGCAGGCAACACAGAAGAACACCATGTTCAGAAAAGGTAATTTATAAAGCTCATTTATGGATTTCTCTGTGCAGTTACTTGGCTGCAGACTAGGCACACTGCAAAATGCTGGAGACAATCTCCCTTGAAAAAACCCAATACAATCCATTATTTATTAAGTGATCAGCCATGGACAAGATGAAAGACTAATTTTTAACCACCTTTCCCAACTTTCTGTTGGGATATTTCTGTAGATAAAGAACATGTTTGTAAAGACAAAAAGAAAAAAAAAAAAATATATATATATAAAA
>VZTH01005246.1:149030-204067 GCA_013397815.1 Aleadryas rufinucha
ATATATATATATAAAAATAAAAATGCAAGGTACCCAGAGTGCAGCTAATGGGATTTGACGCTGGCTTTAATTTTAATGAAGAAAGTTGCCAGTAGCAACAAAACTGTCAGCAGCAGCCAAGCACCATTAATAAAGACCCAGACAACATTAGTGGCACGGCAACAGTACAAAAGGTTCCCCCCGGTTCATGCTGTGCTAAATTGGCTGCCCAATTTTTCTTAAGTGTCCATACTATTTAGAAGACAATTTATTAATTTTTGTCATCCATTGTCACTTGACAGGCCATCATTTTGCATCCCCGAATTTGAGATGAAAACTAATTGAAAAGACTGGCAGTATTTATGAGGGGTATTATTTGTCAATTATGGCTGCTGATGATCCCGGGTCCTACCAACTTTAACACCCCGTGCTCGGCTGTTGTCAGTCAGACCTTTTATTTTTGTCATTTCCATGTTAGCTCTAGAAAAGTGACAAAAAGCAATGATAAAATCAATTTAGCAAACTCGTTAAGGAAGAGGGGCCCATCAATCCCTGCTCTGAAATCACCAGAGTGGAGAGAAAAAGCACTGGTGTGGCCCAGGGAATCGCAGCTTTGCAGGACACCTTCATGGAAAAAGCCCAATCTCTTTGTTTCCTACAAGCGGGACAAATTCTCAAATACATTGTAATTGAAATTAACCTTGGAATTTTATCCAGGCTGTCTGAAAGGGAAGGTTTTACTCTCTTAGCACTGCCCTTAAACTGCTTCTCTGCAAGTCTGAATGCCTCAAAAGCCCTCAAATTCCTGAATGCAGGGAGCCTTCAGTCACAGAACCCCAGAATATTCTGAGCTGGAAGGGACCCACACGGACCATGGAGTCCAGCTCTTTCATTCTAACTTTATTTGCACTGATAACTCTTGCACAGCCTTTCAGAAATGTTCTCCTACCTTCCATCTTCACAGACTTCAAACAGTGATACAAAACATCCCAGGAAAACCCCAGGGTTAAAACAGCAAAGAAAATGAGGTTACAACACCCAGCTCGAGCCTTTTTTTCTGCTTCCATCACCTGTGGTGGAGCCCATGGTGAGGCAGCTCTGCCCTGCAGCCCATGGGGATCCATGGTGGGGCTGAAGTCCATCTGAATCCCACAGAAGACCCCACACCAGAGCAGGGAGATGCCCAAAGGAAGCTCTGGCCCCGTGGGAAGCTTGTGCTGGAGCAGGGTCCTGGCAGGACGTGTGGCCCCACGGAGAGAGGAGCCCACCCTGGAGCAGATCCTGGAGGACTGACCCCATGGATAAAGGGACCCACACTGGAGCAGTTCCTGAAGGACTGAGCCCATGGAAAGGACCCACACTGGAGCAGTTCCTGAAGAACTGACCCCATGGAGGGACTGGAGCAGGGAAGAGAGGGAGGAGTCAACCCCTGAGGAGGAAGCAGCAGCAAAGGCGTGTGATAAACTGACCATAGCCCCATTTCCCAGCTCCCTCCTTGCTACAGGGAGGAGAGAGAAAATCCTGAGTGAAGCTGAGCCCAGGAAGAAGGGAGGGGTTGGGTGAACATGGGGGATTTTTTAGATTTGGTTTTATTTTTCATTACCCTACTCTGATTTGATTGGTAAAACATTAAATTAATTTTCCCCCAAGTTGAGCCTGTTTTGCCCAGATGGTGAAGGATCTCTCCCTAACCTTATCCCGATCTATGAGCCTATTTCCTAAGTTTTGAAAGGCTACAAAATACTATTTATCTCTCTCCTCCTTAATTCTCTATTTAGCATCAGTAAATCTCAGTATCGATTTAAATATGGATATTCTTTACTTGTCCTATAACACACTCCACTTGCTTCTGAAGATCTGAACACTTGAAGATCACAGCTAAAACCTCATTTCAACATTCCTTTAGGTACAAAGCGCTTCATTTCCTTTACCAAGAGCAACTATAAAGCCTAAAATGGAGTTCATCTACTATAGCTTTCTCTAATACCTATAGCAAAATGGGCATTAAAATTAAAAAAAAGTGCATTTTCAAAAGAAAAACTTGAAACTACAACTACATTAACATATATTTATTAGTGTCTATATAAATGATAGGTTTTTATATCTCTATTTGCAATATGCTGTTGATTAAGAAAAAAAATCCAGTGACAACTAAACAAGAATTTTCTTCTATCATAAAACCAAACACCCAGCTGAATCCATCCTATTAATCCACACACGTTTTCCAGAAGACACTGCCAGCTTTGCTTGAAAAAAAATTGTTCAGAGGTAGAATTGCCCAATCTCTTACATTTCAGAGGCAAATTCAGAGCAAAAGCTTTTTCCCTCCACTGTTTCCTAGAATTAAAAATAATGTGCATTTAGTTACCCTTCTGCATGAGGTAACACCATCCAAGGTTGATGTTCATTTGCAATATAAATCCTCAACCTGGAAAACATTCTGGCGCGGTTCTTACATCAGGGACTATAATTATGTTCTTTCCTTCCACCGTATTCATGCTTGGTTTCTCTCACTTACAAAACACACAGCTGAGTGTCTCTTTGGGGGATGAGAAGGCTCTTTGCTCCCTCTGATTCACCTCCAGTGGCAAGATGCAAACCCAAAACTCCGGGGCACTCCAAGTCCCCTTGGAGCCACCTCCAAAGGTGGTGATTTCACAGCCCCTTTAGATATGTGCTCCAGTATTTGAACCTGGGGGGAAATAAAACATGTTTCTGCATCTCTAACTGGAATTTCTCCTGCCTCAAATGTGTCACAGGCTCACTTCCTCCACCCTTCCTATCAATTAGCAGTGAGGGACATGAGAATTTGCTTTCCTGTGCTTGGATGAGGTGCGCATCCTGCACAACTGAGGGGCTTCACAAACCACAAACACCACAGCACAGCAGCTGCTGGGCTCTATGACCCACTAGGACAACCAAGCTACTATTCCAAAATGGAACAGGCTCCTTCTGCCATCAGCGATGTTTTTTCTGCAGTTACACTGTACCATCTGAAATGGAGTTTAACTCATATGTTACTAATTTAACTATCAGGAAGATCCTAGAAAGAGGTAGGTGCGCCCATGGGAGCACAAATCCTAAAAGAATTGAAGTCAGACTAAAAATGTATATTGCTGCTGAAATGCCAAAGAAAGAGGAAAACTTTACCAGTCTATTAAAGAGACCACAGAAGAATAATGCTTTATGTATTTTCAAAAAGAAACAAGCCTTTCTTGCAGTGAGAGACTTGAGTTACATTTCCTAGTGCTGACGCTCAGATTAAGGAGAACCGGTGCTCGTCCGAAGCCTGGAATCGACACCGTGAGACACAGGAGTCTTCATCTCCAATTCAAAACCTCCAGATGAAGGGAAAACACACAGGCTTGCTCCTGAACCTTGTTCTCCTCCAGCAGGTAAACCTGTCTACAAACCCAGCTCAGTGCCATGAGCCTACCGTAAACACAGCAAGAAAGCTCCTCGCCCCCGACGCAGCTGTAAAAGATGCGGCTTTGATGGAGGATAAATTTGACATCCGAGTCCAATGGGCAGAGACCCTACACCTTTTACAGTCCTGATGCTTTTAAGATACGTGGCTAAAGTTTCTCCCCTACTGCAAGCAAACCAGCTCAACCCACAACATAAGGGAGATAAGGCCACCAAAAGCAAACAGAGCAAAATCTAATTTATTTTCCCGGTATTGTCGAGGTGAATTGCACAGCAGAAGAAATTAAGGGTCCTTTGTCAGCATCCCAACTTTCTGGAGAAATGCCCCATTTCTTTTACTAAATCCACCTTTTTAACCTCTTTGTTGCAAAGTGTCAGTGGCGGATCAGCACCGGGCAGAGTGACGAACACACAGAAGCCGGCCGGGAGCTATCGGGACTCCGATCTGGAGCTCACCTACACGTTAACTCCTACAGCTAATTCATCATCCCAGCACGACAGCCAGCCTGATTGGGATCCTGGCAGGACAATACGGGGCCCGGCTGACCACCAAACCCCAGCCCAAGGGAGGAGGGGCTGACGGGCACGGGATGGAGAAGGCCCGAGATAAGTGCTGGCTGTCAGCGCAAGGACAAAGAAGGGCAGGCCCTGGGGAGAGAAAGGAGATAAAAAAAAATCTCGACAACTGCTTTATCTGATGAGGGTTATGGCTAATTAATTATAAACTCAATTACCTAACCCTTACTTCAGCAGTCTCTATTCATTAAGAGATAAAACCTGACTGACTGCTAACTTTCCCTTGCACACCCGCACGCACAGCACGCCGGCTTCGGGTTTGCACACTTTGCCGCACCATTTCTTAAAAAAGATCTCCAAAAGCCCTCGTCCCTGTCAACTTTGTGCTGGCAGGATGGAAGATTCCTCCTTTCTTTCCCCCCTGCCACCCAACGCACCCCGTGTGGCGCCGTGGGAGGGCCAGGCCTCCATGCTGTGCATTGGCATTTAAAAGCAAACCCCCGGCATTAAACAATGGGCATTAGGGACATCAAAGCCCCCTTTCACAGCCAACTCGCTGCCTCCCCGGGCTTCTGATCTGCTTCACATTTCCAACAGAGCTTTTAATTTTGGGTGCTAAAAGTTTGGTGGTGCAGCTCAGCAGTACTGACCGAACGTTATTCTTCCAAAGTTTGAAGGTAGCCACAGAAATGAAAATGATGAACTCTAAAAGCCCTCAGCCACGCTAAGGCTTGCTAACAACACAAGCTGAATTTTGCATGTAACGTAATAAAAATGTCTGTTTTATCACTGTTCAGATTCCAGCCGCGTTCCTGTGGTGCTTGGCCTCTTCTTCAGCTCGAGTTCTTGCCCCCAGGCCTCGTGCTTGACACAGGCTCAAACATCCCTGCGGAATCAATCCTGCCCATTAAAAGAAGGCTCCTCTTAATCTCTTTCCAAAGCTGCAGACCTGTCTCGCTCCCACCTTTTGAATCCATGGATATTCTCAAATCCACGTTTCGCTTTGGCTGCCCTTTGCTCTGGCTTTTCCATTTCTACAGGATAATGCTCTTCACTTATATATTTTACAGAGAGGTCTCATCTATATGTGTGTGTGTATATCCATAATTATCCATATTTATATGAAACAACATGACCACACTCACACGATGTTTCACAGGAGAACTTTTAAAAGAATAATTTCTTCCACTCTGTAGAATGAGGGATCCCAGCTCTGGGTCTGTTTCTCACACAAAGTCCCATTTCAAATCCCTGTAAAGTGTATTAATGACACAAGATTTTGGTTCATTCATGGTATATGGCCTTTTAGGTCACTTTTCCATAATTTACATGCACCAAATGAAATAAGAACAACCCAGTAAAATAATCAGGCTGGGCAACACACATTATTGAAGCACTTCACTGCAAAACCATTATTATTATTATAATATATAATATTTTGGCCTTAATTATTATTATTATTTGGTCTTATTATTTGGTCTTGGTTAGTACCTTATTAAAGACGATTTATTTTACTAACACTTATGGTTTGGGACTTGAATGATGTGGTCCAGTGGTTCACTTCACTCCTGTGATGCTTAGGTGTGGCAGTGCTTTTCTGAAACACGTTCCTGCATTTGGTTCCCTTCCTCGTTTGTCCTGCTGAAACCCAAGGCCTTCCTTACATCCCACCTTGCTCAGCTCCATCTTTCAAGACCCCAAAGAAGATAAAAATCTGTTGCCATACAAACTTCAGAGACTTTTTCACTCCGTAATTTAACAACTTCAAATTGTTGTCTCATGATTTTAAAGCACAGCACACAGACAGATTCAACGATAACCAAAGGCTGTCTGCTTTGATGGAACCTTTCAAAATCTGAAAATAAAATTCTTAAACACCATAACTCCATGTAGCAGCCAACTCAACTTTGTTTATCTTCTAGGTAACATGACAAATATATCACCCACCTTGAGCTTCTGTGCTATTCTGAATATCAGCTCCATACCTTCCCTCACCGTAACCAATTTCACATCCAATTAATATTTACTTCCTTGCTCCCCTTTTGCATTAAGTTGGAAGACTTATGCCATGCTCTTATGGTTGAGTTCTTCCCACTGAAATTTGCTGATTAGATCCCTGTGATCTTTTGAACTTCTTTTGAACTTCCAGCCTTTTTAATTTGCAGCACAAACCAGACTGCAAAATCACCCATGTCTGAATCACCCTGTATTGTCTCTACTCACTTTGACCAACAATTCTGAAGATATTCCCAAATCACAGAATGGTTTGGGTTGGAAGGGATCTTAAAGATCATCCCCTGATCATCCCCTTCCAACTCCCCTGTTCCATTAACAAAGTTTTTAAATCAATCCCATTCCCCTCAGCTCTCACCACTTAATCCTTCACTCAGTAAATGCAATTACAGGTGATTAGTATATCTTGAATAAAAATACAGAGTCTTCTGTTTGTATTCTGAAATATTAAGAAGGTCTGCATTAGGTTTATTTGGAGTTATCTATCTCAAGGTGCCACGGTAGCTGACACCTCTGGTCAAATCCCAAACTCAAGCTGCTGGGAAGGGCAGATACACCCATCACCTACCCTTTGTTTCCCATAATTGTAACAAACCCATGAAATCCCTACGGCAAAGGAATGAGGATGTGCTAAGCAACAAAACCCAGAACATCTCATTTACTTCCAGGTTCCTTTCCACCACACTTCTCCCTCTTTTCTGGGGCTGTAACTCTTCCCTGTTTTGACACGAGCACGAATCCAGCTGTGTTCTGACCTCCCTCTTCACCAACGCACTCAGAGGAGTTCGCTGCTCTCTCTTCACCCAGCTTTGCTGCAAATAATGACCATTTTGAGTCTCTTCCCCCATACATATTCACTTTTATGGACTCCTATAACTTTTTATAGAAAGGAAGATGATTGCACTTCCAACAAATTACAGCTTAAAAGAAAGAAACAGAAACAGTAAAAAAATCCAATGCCGTTTTCCATCAACAATTTCACACAGCTCCTTAACTTAAAAATATAAACTCTGCTTGAAACAACCCCACGCTCTGCAACACTCTTCTCTCAAGTGCCTTCCCATCACACCAAGAGGATTAGGGAAAAAAAGGAAGACTTGTCCCATTCATCAATAGAGGAGTTATTCATCCGAAGTTTATTATCTCAGGTAATTTGATCAATACACTTCACCTTTATAGTCCCGTTGTCCTTGTGAGCAAAGCATTTTGCGTTTTATAGTGAGATGGTTATTATGAAGGCTATTCGCAGGGAAATTCTCTGCAGTTAAAAGTTTTTCCAATTAACTACATTTAACATCATTTAAGCCATAAACTGGCGGTTACATTTCACATCATTGTTGTCGGAGTGTGGCGGTGCTCAGGAGGCAGGCAGAGCACATTTGGCAAATACATCAACCAATGCTTTGGAATGGGAATCAAGGAAACCCTGCCAGCTAATAGAGAAAGACTTTTTCAGTGCAGAGTCAGGAATATGAAACAAAAAAAAAAAGGGTGGATCAGTAGAAACCCTAGAGAAAAATCACTAAGAGCTGCCTCAGCCCTTGGAATGCTCCTCAGGATCAATCCTTCTCCTTCCATGCAATGTCAGAACTCCTGGAATGGTCTGGATTGGAAAGGACCTTAAAGTTCATCTTGTTCCACTTCCCTGCCACGGGCAGGGACACCTCCCACTAGACCAGGCTGCTCCAAGCCCCGTCCAGCCCAGCCATTGTGTTCCTCCCTGAGTTTGCTCATTCCAGAAAATTGTGGTGTTTGTGTAACTGAGCTACGAATTACAGCATGTGGGGACAAATTCCCTGATATCCTCCAGCTTAGGATCTCCAAACTCCACTCTCCTCACCCCACACCTGAGCTGCTCCCTCCTCACTTCCTAACCCTCAGCATAAGGAACCACAAAAGACAGGGCGGGTGGGGAAGGTTTCAAAACAGAAGCAAAGCACCAAATTCTCAGAGATCAGCTGTTCCGAGGAGAGAAACCTCTAAAAACTTGCTCGAAAATAAAAAATTATTATTCCTTGTGAGATATCCTCAGAACAAACTAGTTCATTAAAGTCGTATCAGCACTTGTAATTGGCCCTTGTTGGCCAATAGAAGGAGACATTTGCAACTTTTCCCAGGAAATTATATTCTAAATCCTTCATAAGGTGGACCTTGTCCTTTTCTGAGGAAACTTGATAGCAGTCTTTAGTATTCACTGGCATAATTAGGACTGCAGTTAATTTCATTAAATTCTCTTGCTGCTAAATGAAGCAGATTATGAGACATCTTTTATTGCAAGGCATGAAATTACAGCCTGTCAGCTGCCAATGGTAGAGTAAAACTAATGAATTACAGGGTAAATAACACCAGAATTAACCAGCCAATTTAACATAGCAGAGAACAAAGTCATTTTTACTTGGAGCCAGCACTGCCGGGATCCCTTTCAGCTGAAAGGGAACCAACCTCAAATCTAAACAACCAGGAAAGCCACATTTCTTGGGCAGCGGTGTTAAAAAACCAACACTGCCAACAAGTTGGGAGAAAATTGGTCAGATACATACAAAAAGGCATTGCTAAAATATTTAAATTGTGGTATCTCCAAGTAGTTTGTGCTGATGTATTATCCTTTACCCAGCCCAGGAAAAAGGGCAGAGGAGCATTAATTTGTTGCTATTATAACTGGTTTAATGGGGCCAGCCCTTCCCAGGCAGCACGAGACACAATCCCCATTAACGAGGGAAAGACACACTGTGGGTAGATAATTAAAGGAAACGGAAAGCAGGTGTAACCAGCCACTTCCATTTCCTACTCCTGTCCTTCCAAACCTCTGACACAGGGCACCGGAGAGGCCTTCTCTCTGCACAGCACCCCAGGCCACCCCTCCCTGCCAGGAGGGCAGGAGGAATGCTCTTTGGAGCCTGCCAGGAGGGCAGGATGGATTCCCCTGTGAGCTCTGACCAGGAGCTTCCACAAGCAAGGACTCTTCCCAACACACTCCTGAAGCCTTTCAGGCTGTTAGACACACACACACAAATTTTTGGGGCTAAGGAGAGAGATTTGCTGCTCCTCTTTTTCCTAAATTTCTTAATTTACTTTTATTTTAGTATTTTATTTAACCCTAGTTGTACAAGGAACAAAGCCCTTCTCTCTCAAACTTATATGGAAATCTTGTGATGTGGAAACAGAGGCTGAGGAAAAGAATGACAAAGTGCTCATCCCCACTCAAACAAAGGAGGGCAGATACCTGAGTGCCTGGACAGCAGAAAGACTCCCAAAATCCTCACTGTGCTGGTGAAAGCAAACAATAAACCCAAAGAGAAAGGTAAATAAAGGTTTCATCTTAGGTTAATGCTCTCACTTTTCTGCACCTAACCCAAGGATTGTTTTTCCTACAGCAGCGTCTCCATCTCCAGGGACAGAGTCAAGGTACAGGAGGTGTCAGCAAGGAAAAGGTGCAGGGAGAGAAAGCCCCTGTTACTAAAAGGGCTGATCATTTCCTCATTTTAGCAAATATTTCATATTGTTATCAGTCCTACACCAACCAAAAGCATTTTAAAATGATGTTTCTGGTTGCACTTTCAACAGGTTTCTAAGAGACAACACCTCAAGTCACCTTGCCAGCCTTTTAGAGCTTTAAGTTCAACATCAACCAAGATTGATGAAGGGGCAGGGACACCAAGGGGGTGTTCTGACAGGTTTTGTGAAGTTTCATATGTGCCTGCAAGACTGAAAGCCCCTGACTCAGGGAACAGAGTGCAGCTGGAATATTGTGCTGGAGGATGGAGCAGGAGCCTTCCTGCACTTGGTGCCAGCACAGCACACCTTGTTCCTGCCCCACAGAGGCAGGGTGGAAAAACTTATGCAATTTATCCTTCTAGTGGAAAGTGTCCCTGTCCACGGCAGGGGGTGGAATGAGATGAGCTTTAAGGTCCTTTCCAGCCCAAACCATTCTGTAATTCTGTGTTTGACTTCTGGTTTTAACAGAAAAACCTGAGATGCTCATTGACCTTCCAAAAAAATTATTTACATTTAAAATTCCAAACGTAATCTACAAACCCTAGAGCAAGTAAAAGCAAACAAAAGAAAAACCACACAGCAGAATTTGTGAACACCTTCCACTAGACTGGGTTGCTCCAAGCCTCAGCCATCCTTCACCTGTCTCCATGATGGAGTGGGGAAAGGAGAGAGCAAGAGCCAAGGGAAGCCAACCAGGCACCTGAACACTGCTGTGTGGTAGAAGAGCAAAACTCCTGTGCCATCACTGCTGATGCCACTCCAGAGCTCTCTGGGACCAGGACACCAGCACCGTTCAGAGAGGCTGGAGGAGAAATTATCTACGCAAAAAAAAGCATTTTTGCCAAAGAGCAAACCTTACACCAAACCTGATTTTAGAAGTTTCAATCCATGCCGTGAATTCGGAATGGGGTTTCTCTGGCAGCCAGGTTCTCCAAGCACACGCGTGCATTACACAGGAAAGATTTACTGCTCCCTGGAGCTTCTGTCCAGCATCACCCAGCTCACCAAACCCCTTCCCGAAGTGTGTCTGAGAGCTGATCTGCCCTGAAGTCATCCCCAGCCCATGCAGGTCCTTCCACACTCCAGGCAGAGATGTTGCCTCTCCCAAGTCCCTCTTTCTTTACCCTCTGTGGTTTCAATTCCCATCATATTTCAGGCAAACATTTTAAGATCCCCAGAACTACTCTGGACCAGTACTGATACCTTGCCTCTAATAGTGGGAAGCTCAGCACTGTGACAGCATGAATGGATCAGCTCCACTGGTGTTCCTGAGATCTACAGACCCAGAGCCCTAGGAGTGTTCAGCCAGAACCAGCTCCAGGCACCAACAGGGAGCTCCAGAGACACCGAAGCGTCGCTTCCAGCCAGGAATCAATCATGGTGCTTCATGCCTGGAGACACCAGCACCTCCAGAACCAACACCTCTGGGGACTGCTGGGCCGTTTTCTGAGAGACCCTCAAGATTCCTGATATTGAAAATATCACCTGGTTTTGATTCTCATTTCCCATCTCCTTCAGGGTCTTCATTCAGTATTTGCCCTCTTTCCTCTCACCTATTTAATACAGATTTTGCTTCTCACCTGGCTTATCACAGCAGCACAACTCTGCATTTGAGCTCTGTCCCTCCACTTCTGTTTTCCATCACACTGGCATTCTTTCCCCTCTTCTCTTACCTTCAAAGCTCCTTGCTTTTGTCTGCCTTCACCTGCTGCACAAACAGGGAGCTTGGACTCCTTGTGATGCATAAACAGGTGAGAAACCTCCTGCTTCAAAACACCCCATCAAGATTAAAATCGTCACTTAATTTGAACTAAGCGTGACTTAATTGGTATCAGGAACTACTCAGAGCAATCACCATGCTGCAGGATTAAAGCACCAACAACAGCAATCATGCACCTGTTATTTCTCAGCTACAAACACAGCATTGCCAGGAATTCCCAATTCACAGCAATGTTTGCTGTGCAAAGGGCAAATCCAGAAAATGTTCCCAAGTAGTTCCTTGCCTTGCATTAGCTTAAACAAACACAAAATGTCAATTCTCACAATGCTGGGCACACTTCAGCACTCTCTCCACAGCAGGAAGGGGTTGTGCAGCTCACCTGCCTGACACAGCACTGCAAATCCGAAAATCTGTATCCTTCAGGAGATCCAGCTCACACAAAAAGTCAATATACACATATAATTCCAGATTTTCAGAAGCAGACTTGGGTATTTATTTAACATGAAGCACACCAACCATACATATCTCTGTATTTACTCAGTTTGCATCCTAAACAAGACTTTTCACCCAGTTTGCTCAAAGCTCAGCTTTTAGTCGAGGATTTCCAATGCATCTCTCCCTCCACTGAAAAAGTTGTTTCGTTTTTAATTTGGCCATGAAACAGCCTGTACAATTTTGATTGCTAAAGTGATGGTACCTGCCACCTTAAACAATCCCTGCTCTTCAATTCTCCTCTGTTCCAACGTATTGCTCACTTCAAACAGCAGAATTTCTCAACAATTGAACCACTTTGGTAATTTTAATTGATTTTTCTTTCCAATACCTCCTGCACTTGAAGATTTCTTAATTCCCCCCCTGAAATCTTCACCGAGAAGAGAGCATTAGATGTTAATCTAGCTCCTTGATTTGTAGCAGTTCTGCAGTTCTCTACCCAACCATTTAAATACTGTCATTCATAATAGGGTGATATACTGTACTATAAACCCTTTTGCAAATGGTACGTCTTGGTATTTTTCTTTTGTGACAAAGACTCAGATTAGTTATAAAGGGGAAAGAAATGGACTCAGTGCTCAGACCTACCTCCAGAATCTCACTGCTCAACAGCCTCTCCCCTTCTTTAAAAGGAAATCCACCCCCTCTTCTTTAAAGAAAGCCAAAATCACTAAGCTTTTATTTTCCCTGATAGAGAACATTCCATGGTCTGACAGCCCCCAGAGTCCAGCAGCTTTCTCCTGTAGTATTAACCCTGAAATCACAGAATCCCAGAGTGATTTGGATCAGAAGGGACCTTTAAGCCCATCCACTGCCACCCCTGCCATGGGCAGGGACACCTTCCACTATCCCAGGGTGCTCCAAGCCCCATCCAACCTGGACATGGACACTTCCAGGGATCCAGGGGCAGCCACAAGTGTGTTTGAGGCCTCACGTCAGATCCTGGCTTTGATTCCAGGCACAGGAGCCTGTCCCTGGGGGTCGCTGGAGAAGTGTCTTGGTGAGGTACCAAAAGAACATACAAGCCCAAAGACCTTCCAAACTCGACTTAAAGCAGCAGAAGTTTGAGTGGGTGGGTTTTAGTCCAGGTCCCAGTCCAGTTCATTCTCCCACACTGCCCTTGTTTTCCTGGTTCTTTTAACAAGAATGAAGGCACACTTTTCAAGCAGACGCATGGCACGGTCCCCAGAGCTGAACAAAGCTCAGTCCCCTTCCAGCCAGCTCAGACCACGCTCTGGCTTTAGGGCTCGTTTACACCCCCACCGAGCAGATCCAATCCACATGGCAGTTTTTAGCCAAACACATTTGGATAAACTCTCAATTAAGATGTAGCGAGGCTGTATCAAAATATTTTACATCTGCTATGTTTGCTTCATGCACTTGGTTGGAAATTCTATCAAAAATGCAATTGAGTTTTCCTGGCAGGTTTTGGTCTGTATAAACCACTCTGTCTGTTCCTCACTGGAATAGTTTCTGCTCAGGAAAACTAAATCCTGCAGTGTGTGTTGCATTACTTTTGTCTTCTCCCTAACAGTAGTTACAAAGTTCATTTCAAGCTTTATAGCTTCAGGACATCTGTAAGTGAAATACAACCAGGTCATCTGATCATGACACTCATCTCCAATATCATGACATGAAGGATCCTTTACAATAAACAAATGACTTTTCTCCCTGTTTTAACTCATGCAAAATAAACTGAGATTTTATTTGTAAGAATTGCACTTTATTATATAATTATAGAATCCTTGAATGCTTTGGGTTGGAAAGGAGCTTAAAGATCACACAATTCCACCTTCCTGCCATGGGCAGGGACACCTTCCACTGTCCCCAGTTGCTCCAAGCCCCATCCAACCTGGCCAGGAACATTTCCAGAGATGGGGCAGCCACAGCTTCTGTGGGCAACCTGTGCCAATTATTCCCTTTAAATTTAAAATATTTAAGTACCAACATCTGGCCTGGCTGCTGAGACTGTTCAAAAGATGTGCTGATAATTACTGTAGTCAGAGGATTTTTTGAATAAAAGCAGGATTAGAGAAAATAGTACTAAAACTAAAGTTCAATGACTTCCATAGTGCATATTTCAAATATCCAAACCAGTGATAGTCAGAGTACCAATGTTTCAAACACCCCCTGCCACCCTCCCCTCAAGCAATGTTCCTTTTTCATGCCATTTATTGTTTTTAATTTGCCATTGTTAGCTATACTCTGGGAAAATACTTCCTCATGTGTTATACACTGAAGTGCCAATCCTTTAAAATAAACCAACAAACACAAACCCACAAAATAAAACAGAAAACAAGGGATGCTGGGCCAACACCCCTGGATCCAGATTCACACACAATTACCACACAATTAAATGGGAGCAAAAGAATGATGAAAATATTCAGAATGCCCAAAGTTTGCTTTGTTCAAAAAATTAGGCTAAAGGGCTTTAACTGCGTGCTGTTCAGTTTACTCTTTTGATTGCTTTACCACTATGTAAATCAATTTGTTAATGTTCCTTACAAAATGCATGAGCCAGTTATACTGACAAACACACAAAGCTCATTCGTAATTAGCAGTTAATTAGTACGAAGGAACAGATGCTGTTAGAGTTTCAGCAGGCGAACAGGTTCTGTAAACAATGCTTATAAATCTAAATGAATTTATTAACCACAATGCAACTGTCAACGTTTCGCTGGCAACCATACAAATATGGTGGAATCCCCAAAACATCTTTACAACATATTAATAATCACTGTGTCAACCCAAGTCTATCAGGCAGCCTCACTTGCTAACTGTCATAAGCTTCCTACTTAATCTTCTTATGTCACTTCTCGGGACTAATTCCTCATGCCCCGGGAGGAAGAGCTGCAGCCACCGAAGCCAGCCCAGATGTGCGTGGATTCACCTCTGACACACGGCGGCTCCTCAGAACAAAGGCATTTACCCACTGCTTCCTCGAGCAAGCGTCCCCACCATGCTGGATGCAACCTGGCCCAGTAGAAGATGTCCCTACTCATCTGGGGATTAGGTCTAGATGATCCCTAAAGGTCCTTTCTAACCCACATCATTCCGATTCCAGATCTCATCCACTGAAAAGAAGTAAAGGCCAATTCTTCCTGCTCTGGTGACTGACTTGGAGGTGTCCCCCCATGCCAGTGCTGAGCTGCTGCTGACACAAGGGATTGCAGGGAGTTTTGGGAACTCAGAAGGGGTTCAGACTGGATATCAGAGAAAGGTTCTTCCCCCAGAGGGTGCTGGGCACTGCCCAGGCTCCCCAAGGAATGGGCACAGCCCCAAGGCTGCCAGAGCTCCAGGAGCGTTTGGACAGCGCTGCTAGGGATGCACAGGGTGGGGTTGGTGAGGTGTCTGTGCAGGGCCAGGAGTTGGACTCCATGATCCTTGTGGGTCCCTCCCAGCTCAGGATATTGTGATTCTGTGGTTATAAACTCATGCACTCAGCCACTGACTGACGCCATCATTGTGTGGGGGTTCTTTAGTTACCTGGGTGGATGAAGGTGGCTCAGATAAAGAGATTTCACCTTGTAAAGCATTTTCTAGATGCAGCGACTGAACCACCACCTCGAGTGAGAGGCTTTTGGCCAGGGGCCAGCTCGGAGCCTTAGGGCAACAGTGAAGATCCCTCAGTGCCCTCACTGCTGTCACTCTCTGCATGTCACACTGACATGCCACCCTGATATATTACACCATTCCAGCACTGGAAAATTCTAATAAATTTTTTAAACTCGTATTATGGCTTTCTTTATTGATGTTCCCTTTTACACCTCCTTTGCTTCTGCTCATTCCCTCCTCCTCTCCACCGAAGCACTCTGACACCTCTTCCCTGTGTTCTGTCCTACGGACGCTCCAGGATTTGCAATATCCAGCACACAGAAGAGGATGAGAATATCCCAAATCTATTAAATCCTCCACAGTCTCACCAAAGAGACTGCCTGGCTTGCATCCTGCAGGCTCCAGCCCCACTCACTGCATTGTTACTGGACCCAAAATCCTGGAAGCTGGGGAAGCCCATTCTCTGGTGGCATCCAGCACCAGGCACCAGAGGAGGATGTTCATGGTAAAGCCTCAGGAAAATACAAATAGTCTGTGCCTTCTCTTATGAACACTGGAAAAGAGAGCCTTGACTGGTTTATCCTAAAGAGCAGCACCTGCTCCTTTTATACAATAGGGATTTTTTCCCTCCCTTTTTAAAAATATTGGTATTTTAGATAAGAGAAGCTCTTTCCCTACTATTTCTGCAGAGGCCAATAATCTCCTGGCACTCTCTTCCTCCCTGCTTCCATTCTCTTTCCACAGTCTCTCCAAGGATGCTTAACCTGATCGACACTCTATTCCAAACAAAAGCTGGAATGTCTCCTCTTGAATCTTCTCTTGAATCTCAAGGATGAGCAAGAGCCACAATCACACCTGATGTGTCAGCTAGGAAATCATCAGCTGCTACTCAAACCCACCAGTTTGTCCCTGTCTCTTTCAAGAAACACCAAGAGCATTACATTTGGATGGGATTTAAAATAAATGAATAAATAAATAAGGAGGATGGAGTTGAACACTTCTTATTGGCAGTCATAAGCAATCTATGATCTCTTATGGCATTAACATATAAAACACTTAGGAAACACATTTCTAATATTAATATTATATAATTAATACATAATTTAATTTTTATTTATACATTTTATTTTTAATTATTTATAATTTTATTATTATATAATTAATAATACGATGTTTATTTATAAAACATTCAGGAAACATAAAATTTCCCTATGTGTTTAAAGTTGGTGATCCTGCTACTCTCCATCATTGCCCTACAAGGCACTGTTCTTTGCTCACTTTGAAGGCTAGGTCACACAAATAAATGAAATATTATGTTTGAAATTGTGTGCCCCGTGCTCAAATCAACACTAATAAATATTTAAATACACCCTTAGCTCCAGGCCACAGCCATGGGAAGTCAAAAAAAATGATGGAAAGTTAATTTCTCTGAAAAGTTTATTGATAATATTTCATTTATGGATCCTTAAGTGCACCTGTGGAACAGCTGTAGGGGGCTCACCTTGGTCTAAGAATGCTTGGAACTATCACTGTACAGCAGTCCAGGATATTTAAAGTATTCAGAGATAAAATAACATTTTGTAAGATGTGAAACAGAAAACTCACATTTTAGGAACTATGAAAAATCAGGAGACTAATTAAAAGAAACCTTATTAGAAATTCAGTCTTGACAAGCCAAAGGCCCAAGCTCCAGCTTCTTCCTGCAACTCTCAGACATGCCAGGCAGGGAAACCAGCAGACTCCAGAAAGCAGGAGGAAGTGGATGGGAGATTCCAGTGGGACAAACTGATGGATACACAAGGAAAAACAGGAATTGTCTCAGTCAGAGAGGCTGAGGCTCATGCCCAGATCTGCCTGCTGTGGCCAAGGAGCAGAAAGGGCCGTGCCCTTGGACTAGAAGCCTGATCCTTGGGCAAGGGAAGGGTTTAACACCCAAAGCTCCCAGCTCCAAATGTCCCAGAGAGCTTTTTCTGCTATTTTATTCCAAATTCTAAGGACTACAGCTTTTCTTGGGATGGTATCTGAAACTCATCAAGTGGAAAAACCCACAAACCCGGCTTTCACAGTCAAATTAAACATCGTTCCAGGCAGGTACATGGAGCTGAAGCCATTCTTCTGATGTAAGGGCACATTTGATCTAATTGGAAAAAATATTTCAAGTGCACTGGGAATAGTCACTGTTAACTGAATGCAACAACGAAAAAGGAAAAAAGAGCATGCAGACCCCAGGGAATTACCAAATCAATTAACAACTAATTCAGGAACTAATTTCTGTATTGCCTCTTAGCACAAAACTGTATCTTTAATTTCTCCTGCAATAAGCATCACCATGATAGTCCTAACACACTCTGACGCTTTAAATGAGTTTACAAGTATCTCTTTTTGATTGGCTATATAACATTATTTCTTCACAGTTCAATGCAACCAGAGCCAAGTGCTCTGAAATATTTAATTATACTGGTAGCGACCAGTTAACAATTTACAGAACCACAGCGAGTACAAAACATTTTATAACTGGTAATCAGCTAATTAAAAAAAACCCCAGCAAAATGTGTATGTTCTGATTATGAACAATTGCGGAGGAATTACACAGAAGATTTCAGCACTAAGAGTATTTGGCTCAAAACCATAGCCTGGTGTTTGTACAAGCTGATCTAGAGACTGATTACTGTGATTAGACAGACGTGTGACAGAGGAAATTACACCTCACGCTGGAGATAAATAAATCAAACCATGTCATCTGCCAGTTCTGTGTAAATCACGTCAGTCTTGACTTTGGGAAAGCTGCTCCTTGGAGACACCCAACGCTGGCTTCAAACCACAGCCTACAAATATACCTGAGCATCAGGAAGGAGAAACACAAAGCAGAGGAGTTTTGGTGAATGCTCCTTCCAGGAGCTGAGAGGAGCCGAAGAGAAAGATGGAGAGAGACTTTTCACAAGGGCCTGGAGTGCCAAGACAAGGGGGAGTGGATTCAAATTGAAAGAGGGCAGAGTTAGGTGGGATATTGAGAAGAAATTCTTGGCTGTGAGGGTGGTGAAGCCCTGGCACAGGGTGCCCAGAGAAGCTGGGGCTGCTCCTGGATTCCTGGGAGAGTCCAAGGCCAGGTTGGATGGGGCTTGGAGCAACCTGGGATAGTGGAAGGTGTCCCTGCCTGTGGCAAGGGGTGGAACAAGATGAGCTTTAAGGTCCTCCAAACCCAAACCCATTCTGGGATTCCCTGTTTTGGAGCAGAAGCAGCAGCAGAGTGGGCTGGGTCTGTGTCAGTGAAACGGGGTTCAGTGCAGAAACATACAGCTGTAAGGAAGGGAAGTAAATCCTGGGTTCTGTGTGCCCTCCACATGTTTGCTGCCATCCTTATGAAATGCTTTTGGCCCTTACCTGCATTAGCCACTTTTATTTCAAAACAGAACCTGATGTTGAACTCAGACAGAAGAGAGAAGGCATCAGATAAGCCCTGGCACTCCTGGCTATAGCATCATCTGTCTGTCGTGCTCCTCCAGATCGTTTTTTTCACCCTGTCAAGTCCGATGAATTAAGCAGGAAGAGCTGCTAAGATCATTGCTAATCTGTTCTCTCTTCTGGTAGACTCCAAGTAAACATTTGCAGCCAGGAAAGCTGCTGCAAAGAGCATTTACTGTTTGTGAGGATGGCGAGTCTCGGATGTGACACTTGCCCGGAGCACTGCAGTGCTCTTGTGGGAGCGAGGATGACTAAGGACATCACTTTGACTGACCAGACGTGGCAGATGATCCCTTTTCAAAAGCTATTTCCAAGACACTGCCGTGCCTGCTGAAATGCTCCAGCAGCCAGACAGGCAGCTGCAGGTATTTTAAGGGAAAACACATTCCAGGTAGGATGATCTCAGTGCTTCGATGGAAGCACCAAGGTAACAGCATTGTGTGTTATTCCATGCAAGATTGTGTAACTGGTGCTTAAACGTCCCAGCTAGGGCTAAAAATGAACAAAAACAAGGTTAGGAAGTAGGAAATCTCCAGTGAAGCAGAGGAAGTAGAAAATCACTACTGAAACAGAGGCAAGACTGACCTCCACCTGTAGGGAGCTGAGGAGAAGTGACAGGCTTTTTGTGCCAAGTTGGACATTTGATGAGAACCTCTCCAAAGTTACCTCTGCTGAGTTTAATGATTTTTTAATAAAATTCAGATGTGCACTGGGAAATTGCAGTTTTGTTTATGCCCATCTTGAGGAAAAACTGCAACTTGTGCATCCAGGAATCAAACTCTTCTTCATGAACAGCAAATCAGTGATGCCATCCCCAGGCCTTGACATAAAAAATATTTGCCATTTTTAGGTCAGAGTAAAGGAAAAAAAAAAAAAAAAAGACAAAATACCTAATTTCATTGAGATTACTTTAATGTACTTAAATATGCCAAGCTGGCAGGCAAAGAAGGTCATTTGAAATATCACCTAAAAGTAAAGCCTGAATAAGATATTCCACTTTCTCCATTAATCCGGCCATTTGCAAACTGAGGGAAGAGAATGGATTCTGAAGTTCACCTTTGCAAGTCATGGATGGCAAATTTTTCAGTGTCATCAATACAGCATTAACCATTAGAACATTTATTTCTAATCCAGGCTTCAAGTTTGACATCCCTAAGTGATGCAGGAATCTGGGGGCACGAGAGGTGCAGCACCTCCCAGGGTAAGCCAAGGGTGGAGGCAACCTGTCAAAACATCGATT
Source organism: Aleadryas rufinucha (assembly GCA_013397815.1). NCBI lineage: Eukaryota > Metazoa > Chordata > Aves > Passeriformes > Aleadryas > Aleadryas rufinucha. The sequence continues at coordinate 168,929 of VZTH01005246.1, forward strand.
TTGGCCAGTTTTTGGTAAAAGAACAGTCAAGGTTATATAGCTGGAGTATATAATGATGTGAGCATCTGTGATTAAGTGCAAAGGGCAAGGAGAAGAAGGGCTGGGAGCAGAAAGTCAAGGCCAACTCTTATGTATTTATTTACACTCCAGTCTGGGGGGGATGGGGGCAGGACAGAGGAAAAAAATAATAAAAATGAAAAAAAAAAAAAAGAAAGAGCACGCAGCTGCCATCCCAAAACCAGACCTCCCATCTGCCACCCACGATTTGCATGTCACCTTCTCCAGGCTCATTTGTACTTCATTAACTGCCATTGACTTAACAAGATTTATGCAAATGACACCATAGGAGCTCACTAACTCCCACTGCAATCAAGTGATTATGTATGTACAATTCTCCACAGCAATGAAAAATTAATACATGACAAGCCCCTCACCGCTGAGCTGAGCTTCTTGCTTTTATTTTTCTTGTTGTGTGCAGTTTTTTTCTAAATTTGAATATGCCCTACTGATAAAGATTTCCCAAACCCACAAAAACCAAAGTAATTTTCCCAAAACACTACAAGACCTCCCATCCTAGAAAGCCAATTCCCCAAAACTGTACAGCCCAATGTGTGCTTCAAAATATTCTTCAAAATATTCACTCAGGCTACCAGGAACAAGTCGTCTTTTCCAGAATAAATGGGTTTGACGGGAGGATTCTCCAACCAGAGCAAGCCACTCACTTTAAGAGTAGTATTAGCAATGCTACAGAAAATAGCTTAAATATTCTTAGCTTAAGCACCTCTTTCTCAGAAGTACAGAACTTTCTATGGATTTTAACTTGGAGCCAATATTGTTCAAGACTTTTTCTGACTCCATTTGCCTTGCACAAGATATTTAAATAGCACACAAGTGAAATTTCATATCATTTTTTAAAAATTCTGCTATTCCCAGTTCTCAGCAGCTGCTAAAAGTCTGGGATTTAAGGCATGCTGATATGGCTGTGCATGCACAAGGTACTGGTACCTCCCCAGGAAATCGGCCTTCCCAAAATTTCACTCACCTTAAGAGTATTTTGGCAGGAGTGAGCAGTCACCCTTTAAAAACAAGCCTGCTTTTCATTGCCTACATTTTGGGTTTGTGCTGGGAGCAGGAAGGGTCGTCAGGACAGTTTTATATGGCTTAGCCCAATAAAACCATATTTAGCACTGCAGTGAAAAATCAGCTTTACCATGTAGAAAGGACACAGAGAATAAGAACATTAACTCTTTTTGACCAGGCTGCTCTGAGTTAAGGATAAAGCCCTGAAGGAACAAGTTGTTTCCTTGGAAGGAAATGGCTGATTCACAATTTTACCTCTTCCATGGAATCCTAAAATGGTTTGGGTTGGAAGGGACCTTATAGTCCATCTCATTCCAATGCCCTGCCATAGGCACGGACACCTTCCTCTAGACCAGGATGCTCAGGGCTCCATCCAAACTCTCCGAGATTTCCCTTAAACTCACAGGGACTCAGGGACCAAGCACAGGAATGCAGGAGCAGGTTGCAACTCTTGGCTTCTTTTGACCAAAACCCACAAGCAGCTGTGCAGGTCCCTACCTGGGTCCCAGAACAATCAGCAACTCTTTCATAGTGCTGGGAGAGATTCCACTTTTTCCTCAAAACCAGAACATTTCCAGCCTCCAAAGAACTTGTTTTGGCTGGAGGTTTTATCATTTGTTTGTGGGCTGTTGTTGGGTTTGGTTTTGTTGTTTGTTTGTTTGGGGTTTTATTTTTGGTGGAGCTTTTTTGTTTTTGTTGTTTAGTTTTATTCTCCCACAGCAATCCTGAAACCAGATTTCTCTTTCTATTCCCAAGTATCCCAAGCAACAAGAGACAAAACAAGAAGAAACAGCCTCAAGTTGCACCAGGGAAGGTTCAGGTTGGATATTAGGAAAAATTTCTTCACGGAAAGGGTGGTCAGGCATTGGCAAAACTGCCCAGGGCAGTGGTGGAGTCCCCATCCCTGGAGGGATTTAAAATCCATGAGGATGTGGCACTTGGGGACATGGGTTAGCGGTGGCCTTGGCAGTGCTTGTTTAAACATTGGACTTGGTGATCTCAGAGGGCTTTTCCAACCTGAATGACTCTGTGATTCCATTTGCCACAGAACACATCATGATGGAAGGGGTTTCTCATCTGAAGAAGAACAGCAGCACTAAGATTTTTAGGTTGAGAAGTTCCTTTTCTGTCTTATTACCTTACCCCTCCATCTTATTCCCAGTTAAGGCATGAAATAAAAGGCACCAACTTTCCTAGCAGGAATTTCTACTGCCTCACAGACAGGTCCAAGGATCTGGCACCTGTGGAGCTCCCTGAGAACATGGTTGTACCAGACACTGAACCTGCAGCCACCTCTACTGACCAGACCTTCAAAATCCCTCCTCTTGACATCTCAGTGTGATGTGAAATCCCACTGGGAGCAGCCACCCTACAGCACTGCACACCTCCCAACCTCCCATCTCCAAACCCCAGTGAACAGGATGGATCTGCTGAGGACACACATCAAGGATTTGTAGGTAACGGCTTGTAGGTGACAAAAGGAAATTACCATAATTGGGATTAGTAACAAGAAGGACACATTCCCAAAAGATTGGTCAGATTTGGTACACAAGCAGGGTTGCAAGGAGAATTTTTCCACGCAGAAATTCCAGATATTATAGGGGATATTTCGTTACAACACGCTGTGGCACAATCACAATTACAATATTTATCTTACAATACTCTTCCTACGAGTGTATTTTTAATCAAATTAATTCCATACAACAGCATTTTAGGAAAGAACAGTACGTATGCCTGGAATAAATATTGGCACATCTACTCCTCAGTTTTACATTCTCAGCTGCACTTTTGTTTAATTACCAATACCCCAAAGGATTGCAGCCGGTCTAACCCATCCTGTACCATACAAAAGCTGGAGGAAAATAAAATTGTAGCTTGCTTTAAATGCCTGGAATCTCCTCCCCTGGATGCAGAGCCAAAAACTGAGCTCCTCTGCTTTCAAACTGCTCTTCTGGATTGCAGCGTGCTTGATTAAAATTTGCCTACTAAAGATTCACACACGACAGCATTTTTGCTGCCTGATGGTCCCAAAAGGTCTTTTAGAATGACTTTAAGAAGAAAAATCACAGCTGATAGTTAAGGGTACAAAATCAGCTCCTCCTCACATTCAGAAATAGAGGAAAAAACATGAAACACCCCAAAAATATGTAAACCCAGCTCCACACAGGACATCCAGGGCTACCTGACAGGATAAGGCATGGACTGAGGGAAGATTAGGAGAGGCAAGTGAGCCTCTGGAGGGCAGGAAAGGCACCAAAACAACTGGAAAGAAACATGTGGGAAGAAAATAAGTGGAAAAGAAAGGGAGCTTATCTCTAGCAAGGCAACTCACACATGAGTAAACGCTTGCAAACACTAACACAGAAACTGTGTGAGAAGCATTCCATGGGAACATGGAGATCTCAACCACATGGAGTCAGTGCCATTCCATTTGAGAAAGTAAATCATCTCATTCCCCAGATACTTCCCATCCAACACTGGCACTGCTTTTGCCTTTCAGAGAAGCGTTCCCAGCTACAATTTAGCATCAAGTTTCCAAGCTAATGAAAGTGCATCTAGGCTAGTAAAACAGACCAAAACAAATCCTCGGCTTCAAGTCCTGTTGTGTAATGAGAAAGTTTAATTAAGGCCACACATTACAGCTGTAAACGTTCTCTTATATAATAAGGTCTAAATGAAACTGAACCTAATCAAAGTTACAATTCCTTCATTAGCAAATTACAAACAAGAGCGCGCAGCTGACACACCGGCCATGATTATCACAACTAATTGCCTCGTTGTTACGGAGCAGCCTGAAACTGTGTTCAGATGTCCGTCTGTGGTAGCAAATTAGGGCCACATCAGGCTATTCCTGCGATCACAAGGGGCTCTTGTCGAGCGATCTGATTTACCCTGCGCCTGGCAGCACTCGGCCCAATCAAAGCCCCCTCTACAAAGGCAGCTTTGAAGCCAGCACAGCCTAGAAACCCGCTCCATATGCAGGCCGGCAGACTGCACTTCATTAGGCCTGTTGTCACATTTTCCCTCTTCTTATTCTAATGATCCTATTTTAATACACATAGGAACCTCTCCTAATTGATGTCAAGTGAGTGACTTCCACATTCATCACCGGCGCACATCAAACGCCGCTCGGCGCGCGGGCCCCACCGCCGCAGTGCCGCGGACCCGAGGTGTGTCTCCCAACTATGGAAAGCAGGGGAGAAAAAAATACAACTATTTCGGCATTACCTGCTTAATTGGGATTGCGCGGCCGCTTCCAATGCTGTCTGTTCTGCTCTCCAGGACCTTCTTCTCTTTGTCTGGGTCACTCCCTTTCCGAGACTGCAGAGCAAAAAGAAAAGTTTGTGCTCCATTAAATGCGCACAGAGGATGATTTTATTTGCCTTTTTATTTTCTTTCGGGCAATTAAAAAATAATTTGGCAGGTAAATACAGGCTCAAAAGCTGCAGGTTGGAGCTACACAAGTACACAACCATCCTAAAACGTGAATACATTTCCCATCCACCACCTATAAATTTCAACCATCCACTAGTTTGAAATGCATTTGGGTTTAAAGAGTTACAGTTTCACTATCTGAAGATCCAGAACAACAGAGGACGCGTTTCTGAAGTTACCAACAGTAGCTCCAAAGGGGAATGAAGGCGCCATCTCCTCATTAAAAAAATTTAATATATCCATGCATACATTTAATTCACACCTGAGTGGTTCTCAGAAATGTCAGCAACTAGTTAGAAATACGATTTTATAATGCTGGTTTGGACCACATGGACTTTAATTAATTAATTTTTTCTGCTTCAGGATGGTTAGAAAGTTGGAACTGCAAGAAAAGCTGGTGACTGATGCTGGAAAAAGTTATCTGAACACGATGTAGAAAAATTAGCATGAGGAGAATTTAACCCATGTCTAATACCTGAATTGCTTTATCCAAGGCTGGAACTGCTGCAGGAGTAAGGTCACAGCGCTCACTTCATGACTTTAGCAAGTTATATGGGAATCTGAAGAACTTATTCAGATCGCAGCCTGTTATTGCGACAGAATGCACGAGCGCAATGATTTTGACAGATTTATTTTATTACAAAAAGAAGACCTGAGAGTCATCCTCCTTAATAACTGCACTGACAAGTGACAACTTCACTCCATTACTTTCCAATGGGAACATTACTCATACAATATCGGAAATGGGAAAACATTTTCATGTGCTTTTCAACTCGGCGATGATGTATGAACGGAGCCTGTTTATGGTGTCCGGCACCACGACGGGGAGTTAATGAAACCCGGGGCGACATTGGAGCCCGCTCCGCGTTTCCAGCGGAAAGAGACGTTTGGAACACCGACATCAGGAGGACAGTCGGGATCGTGGCTCGCTAATGCCCATCTCCCCCGTTCCACAAAGGGGTGGAAGGAAGAATAAACCCCCGGAGCAGCTGCCCTCGGGCGTGAGAGGAGGGAAGGGGAGGGAGGGAGGGAAGCCAGCGAGGAGGACTTCAAGTAACAGCATTCTAAGCAACACATTCACCCAGCGGGGATCCCGTGCTGCCGGCCCCGCTCCGCCGGGAACGGGCTCCTATCACCAGTTACTATGGTTCGGGGCAATGGAATGACGTGCCGGGGAATTAAACAAAGAATAAATGAAAGCAAGCAAAACAAGTGGGAGGGATGAAATCCAGTGTGCAGGATAACTATTGTTCCTCGTCCTTCAAGACAGATTTCTGCCTCTGAAAGTGCCACTTCCCAAGAATACAAGGCAAAACAAAGCTTCAATGGCGCAAAGCGCCCGTAAGTGACATTGTAAAGAAACTCAGTGAAGGTGCCCAAATCCTTGGGAGGGGAGTTGTCAACTTGAATGTTTCTTTTTTATCTGACTTTTTTTTAGAGAAAGGGCCCTGCCTGTGAAATGGAGGCTGAATATCTGCGTGCTGTTTTTCATTTCTACTTTTAAATCATCACCATTCCCTAGAAGTAACCGCAGCTGGAAATCACACGCTGCACGTGGAAGGGAAATATCTACATGCAAAACATTGGTAAATGCCAGAAGTAGAGAAATGTGGGGATTTCTGGCAGGCAAATTCCCTTCTAGCTGCTCGTAATCACAGAATCCCTAACGTTTTCCAGGGGAGAATCTTCGCACGCTCCGCTATTTATAAAGATAAATTGTGCAGTGAAACAGAGATCTGATCTTTTATGCTTTTGTACCTATGACACATACAATGTGTCTTATATCCTACAGCAGAAAAAAACCCCACTCCAGACCACACCGGAGCAACACTTCCCAGGACTTTTTCTAAAGGCACATCTACATGTTAAATGATTCTATTTAAAACTGTTTAAAACATCTGCACCAACATAATTTGGGTGATTTCCCCTTTGCACTGGAAGTCACTCACAGACTTAATCCACGTAAAACTTGCCCCAAGCTGTCACATCTGAGTTTGGGCACAACCGGACCCAGATCTGCTGTGCAAAGCACCCCAAAAGTAAAAATACTCATCTCTTAACAGTAGATACTGAGACAGAGAGTTCACTTTAAGTTTGAAAAACTCTCTTGGAATTCTGTAAATACATAAAACAGGTAATACTGAATGAGGGAAAGGAGATGCACCTTTCTATGCCAGAAATTCCCTCACCCCATGTGGGATCAGACATGGTCAGAATCAGCTCCTTGCTCAGTGGACCCCATAGATGCATTTTAAATTCTCACCTGTCCTATACATCATTATTTGGTGGTCCCTGTTATCACACTGCCCTAAACAAAGGACATTAATTCTTCTGCTAATATTTCACCTATTTTATCACCTAAGTGGAAAATGAGCTGCTGTGACAATAGCTTTATAACAAACATTAATACTCAAAGTCAAAATGAACAGATGCTGCATTTAATGCACTGAATGTGAACACATTTAAAATTCTCAACCCTATTCCAACTCAAAAACTGTAATTAAGAAGAATCAAATGTTTTCTACTTAGCCCAGTTTTCTTCCAACAACAGAAGATGTAAAGATCACTAAACAGATTACCTGTACTAGATAACAAGGGTTAACTTGCAATTATTAAGCAGAAAGACATCTGATTCTGTAAGAGATAAAGGCATAAGCAAGCAGCAGGCTGGGAAGATAAGCACAGCAAGAAACCCAGAGCTAAATAGTACAATATTTTAATTACACACTCTGTTCAGAACTATACAGAAAATACTGGTTATCTATTTATTCAGCTAAATAATTCCAGGTTATAACTTGGCACAAAAGCTGGGTTACAGCAGAGTGGGTGTTAAGTACTTCAGGATACCGATTACAGGACAACTCATTAAGCAATCTCACCACACCCACTTTAAAAGAAACAACTAATTCTGCAAAGCCAAATTATTATTATTTTTCCCAGTTATCAGACATTAAGACAACTATCAACACCCTCTCATATTAGTAAATATGGTTCTCGTTAATTATCCCAAACCAGAGCTTTGGTCTATTTGTTTATAGCTGACTTAACATTCTTCTCAAACCTTTCCTGTGACTGTAGATGGGTCTATTTTTCTCTCCTCCCTTTCTCGGATTTACAGTTGCTCCAAACTGAAACATCCCCAATTCCCCAAACGTCAACACCACCCACAGAGCCCTTGCAGCACCTCATGCATCCTTCAGCCCGGACATGGATGGTTGGCGATGTTTCCAGGGATGCAGTGGCATCGCAGCTCTGCTTCCAGAGCTCTGACTGCTGGCTGTTTCTGGGCTGACACTGACATCTAGTGGGGTTGGGAACTCTGGAATTTTCCCACCAAACTCCAGAGCATTCCCACCAACGGGAAGAAATCCGCACGATTGTTATCAAATATTGGTATCAACGTTGGGGCGCTTCTTCCCAGGCCACTCATTTTACTGTTTTCCACCTACACATCTGCACCCAAACACAAATGCAGAATTTCCTTTCCTTTGCAGGAGTGGGAGATCTGGGTTTAAATCAAAATATCCCTGCTGGGATGGACACAGGATCCCTGGGGCTCTCTGCTGTCACTCAGTGCTCCAACACAGTGACAAAACTTTCCCCTTGCTGAAGGTGGAGAGCTCAGATTTCCCTCAGAGCATGAGGAAATGGTTGTATTGGGTTTGTATGTGGGAAGTGAGCATGACATCACCTTTGAAATAAAATATATAAATTCTCCATGTTGACAGGGAAGTTGTGGATTCCTGAACACAATTAACGTGTAGCTACAACCCCCCAGGGAGTCACACATGAGCCCACAGCGATTTGGAGTTTGCTATGATGTGTGTGAACTGTCAAAAAACTGCTTACAAACCACAATTACACCTGCAACACGATCCCAGAGCTTTCAGCAAGAGGGCTAAACCAAGGGAATCCTCACTCAAGGCTTTACTACAATCCCCCAAATGACTTCTCCATAACAAAGACCTGACATATTGCACCAGGCAGCTTTTTATTTGATTTTTTTAGTTTATTTTGGGTTTTTTTGCCTCTCAATGAAGCAAAAACCAGGTGGTTTAGGAAGAAAAAAAGTTATTTTAATCTCCATCATCTTTTTTAACCCTGGAGAAGAAAAAAGTGATCTGATTCTGTATAGTAATGAAAGTAGCATGGGGTAGTTATAGAATAGTTTGGTTTGGGAAGGAGCTTAAAGCTCATCCAGTCCCACCCCCTGCCATGGGCAGGGACACCTTCCACTATCCCAGGTTGCTCCAAGCCCCGTCCAACCTGGCCTGGAACACTGCCAGGGATCCAGGGGCAGCCACAGCTTCTCTGGGCACCCTGTGCCAGGGCCTCCCCACCCTCCCAGGGAGGAATTCCTTCCCAATATCCCATCTATCCCTGCCCTGTCAGTGGAAGTCCCAGCACTCCAGGCTCTTGTCCCCAGTCCCTCTCCAGCTCTCCTGGAGCCCCTTTAGGCACTGAAAAGGGCTTGAAGGTCTCCCTGGAGCCTTCCTTCCCCAGGCTAACCAACCTCAAGTCTCTCAGCCTGTCTTCCTAGGAAAAGTGCTCCTGTTTATGTCTCAAACAAAACCACCCAATGAGAATTCCAAGACGTTCTTGTTTTTGAGTCCACAGCTCCGTGCCAGCACTCCTGTGTGGATCAGAGCAGCCCAGCTGCAGAGGGCTGAAGCTCAGGCTGTCCTCCCCACAGCACCACGCACATCACAGCAGCACAGGGTCCTCTGGCTCACTCACCGTGAAGAGGTTGGATCGGCGCTTGGACTGTTTACGGACAGGAGTTGGTGTGTTGGCAGTGGGAGGAACATCAATCCGCAGCTCCTTCTGGCTGGTGCTTGGAGTTGATGGGACAGAGGAGGAATAATCACTTAAACTCCCTCCTCCATTACTGGTCTGCAAGGATTAAAGTGAGTTTTAAACAGTGGTACACTGCTTTCAAGAAATGACAATCCACAGCTGTATCTTATTTACTCCTGATTTACTCCATATTTATGCAAAAGAGCAGCCAGGGCTCAGGGACTCGGCAGGGCTGCCCTACTGCCACTTTTCCACACATTTTTATTCCAAGCCTTTAAACATCTCCCCTGCTATTATTTTTTGAACACTTAGATAGCTCTGTTTATACAGCAGGCACATTTTCATTCTACACAGTATAAGCTTAACTGGGTATCAACAGTTTCATTTGTTTTCTAGTGTACAGGTAAGCAAAACATTGGGGAAAAGCTTTCAATTCTGGATTTCTACTTCAAAACTACTAAGCTAAATTCTAAGCTAAGAGAAAATACCCTGTGCCATGGAGCTGCATAGCTGGAGTTAATCCTAGTTTGGAGACACCAGATCACTGACAGCTGATCAAGAAAATGAAAATAATTCACCATTGTAAAATAGCTACTGTGGGGTTGGATAAATCCCAACATATTCCAAGAATCACAGAATCCCCTGAGCTGCAAGGGACTCACAAGGATTTATCAAGTCCAACTCCTGGCCCTGCACAGGACTTGCTGAAGCCACTGGTACAAAGATACAAAACTTGTTAGTAAGATATTCCAATTCATTCAGGGCAGCCAAAACCGTGATGTTACATCCTAGTCCTGAAAGAAATAAAGCACTGAGCCTATAAAACAATAAATGAACAGAGGTAACAAATTCCTAAAAGCAGGAAGGTGAGGAAACCAGACAGAATGGAAAGGACCAAAAGGTGATTAAGAAAAATGTCTTATATTTTCTTTAAAAGGACTTATTACATATAACATAAATAGATACTAAAACGCCATTAAAGGAGGAGATGCTCTGTGTGCTGATGGGGGACTGGGGCAGGACAACAGGGAAAATTCTGCCTGCTGGGGATGGAAAACTCAGCAGAGGAGCAGCAGTGGATGAAGGGGCTGGGCAACAACTCACACATAACTTTTGAGGCAAAAAACCACATCTGGGATGCACAGAGAAGGGGGAAAATCCGTCTTTAAAGCAGTCAAGTTTCCTAGAGGAAGTAAAGAAAGGTGGTAAGAGGGTATTTCCAGAATTCCTGAGGAGAAAGATGCCTGATGGGACCTCCCTCATGCTCCTTGGGGATCAGAATCTTGAGCTGCAACCAGTCAGGATGAAAAAGCACGAGACAATCCCTTACACCCCTCAGCTGAAGTCTCCCAATACTCCAAGTTCTTATTCTTGCAGCTCTTCCAAATCAGGGAGCAGAGGTGAAGGCACTGAAAGCAACTGAGGGGCCAGAGAGAGATTTCCTACAACATTCTCAAGTGCCAGAGGAAGCAGCAGCAGAACTGGGAGATGTGTATGAAACAAAGGAGATGAAATAACATAATTGAAATGGTCATTTTGAGTGTCCTAATGGAGAATGGTAACGCTGGAGAGAAGAGCAGGACAACCTGGGAAGAAGTGGCCTCAATTACCCCGTATTTGCTTTTCCTGTCTCTGTGGCACTTGTTCCCAAACCACTGGATGTGCTGGAGATGAGAAGGGTGGCATGGAAATCTTATTTTAAACTGAAATTAACAGATTTATACCCTAAGAGCCGACTTCCAGATGAAGAACATGAAGGATTCCCTGCATTTTACCTTTTAAATCCTTCCTCATTTTATAGCATCATTTTACACTTTTTGCAGCTGTCTGCTGGATTTCTAAGTGATTTATTTTCCAGGAGTGAGTAATTCCTGAAGGAAAACACAAACCTGTTGGATATTCTGTTCCCCAAAGACACATAGAGAGTTTCTATAAAAGAAGTCCTGCAGGCAATGTTTCTCTTCCCACATACCAAGCCCAGTGGATTTCCAACTTTGTAAATAAAACTCTGAGGTGATTTCAAAATAAGCCACTGGCTGGAACAATGAAAAACACAACCAGAGAAACACTTGGAAACCATAATCACAGAATCACAGATGGGTTTGGGTTGGAAGGGACCCCAAGGATTATCCAATTCCAACTCCTTCCCATCGGCAGGGACATCTTCCACCATCCCAGGGGGCTCCAAGCCTTGTCCAACCTGGCCTTGGACACTTGCAGGGATCCAGGGGCAGCCACAGCTTCTCTGGGCACCCTGTGCCAGGGCCTCCCCACGCTCACAGGGAGGCATCTAAAACGCTTGTTCTAGATAAATATTAAGATTACTTAGAAACAACCCTAAATACAAAAGGATTGTGCTATGTGGCAATGTTATTAAATACATTGTAATTCCTCTTTTAATCTAGTTCCGCCATTCCAGAAAATCCCCAAAAAGCAGAAGGAGCAGCGAAGTTAAGCAATGCAGTCTCTTCTCTAGTCAAGTGTCCCAAATATTACAACAGGATGTTGTACCCCAAATGGCCCCAGTGATAAATAAGGTAATTGCATCCTACTATTTAGTGCTTATCCAGAATCAGGTCTCACACACAATGAAATAATGGATGACCACGTTGAATGTCCTTTGTTTTTAGCAGTTTAATTTACGTATTTGGACAATCACGTTGTAGTTAAAACTGTTTGGAGGCATTCTGCAAACATAAATAATGCATCACTACAGATTTGCAACAGGTAGTAAGGAGTGAGCTTGGGTGGCAGCCATGCCTGAGCTGCAGCTTTGTAGTGGATGTTAAGCTCCACACCTCTCCCAGGAATAATGCAAATCTCCTCAGAGAATAACACTACTGACTAGGAAACACAACTCTTGGCACTGCAGTCCACATGGATGGACACCGAGGGGCTGGAGCGTGGCCAGGGAAGGGAACAGAGCTGGGAAGGGGCTGGAGAATTCCTGAGGGAGCTGGGAAAGGGGCTCAGCCTGGAGAAAAGGAGGCTCAGGGGGGACCTTGTGGCTCTGCACAACTCCCTGACAGGAGGGGGCAGGCGGGGGGGGGGAGGCTCTGCTCGCAGGGAACAGGAACAGGAGGGGAGGGAACGGCCTCAAGTTCCACCAGAGGAGATTTAGATTGGATATCAAGGAAAATTTCTTCACCAAAGGGTGTCTAAGGTCCCTCTGCCACAGAGGAATTCAAGTAGACCAGGCAGACATAGAAACATGGAGCCATTTCAATCTCCTCTCACAGCAAAATTCCAGGAAAGCCAGCCAGTGTAAAAACACAAGCAGACTGCAGATTGCAAGGAATTACAGTCACTGGGAAAACAATCTTTCCATCTTTACCTTCAAAACTGGAGTTCAACAGTAAGCTCAGACTGCTGGAGGTTCCTGGCTGGAATTTCCACATCATCAACCTGTCTGGAGAGGGGCCTGGAGTCTTTCACACAAACAGCAACTCCAGCTGTTCTGTTGTGCCAAGGACTTTTCCAGCTGTTTTTACAACAGTGCACACTCAAAGGCAGGCCCAGCTGCAGGTAACCACTCCTCAGGTTATCCAGCCCCCACACAGAAGGCACTGAGGACCACAGGTGGGACCCACCTGAGCAGCCTCATGGGTTTTGGAACCAGATGATATCCACTCTCAGGGGCTGGGCAGAGGAAAGAGCCCTTTGGAACTGTTTTTATTGGCACTATTCTTCTGAGTTAATATCTTAAAAATGCCTTCCTGATACATCAGGTGTGAGGGACAAACAACTCCTCCAGCACAGGGATGAATTCAGGGAAAAGGAATGCCTCTGTGGGGTTTTGTGAGGGAAAAGGGAACTCATGCTACTTTGAAATAAGACTTAGCATGGTCTACAAGCACATCATGCCTAGGAAAACTGTCAAGGGTTGAGGAAAAGGGGAATGAAAGGTGGAATAGACACGCAGAGCACACAGATACAGAAGTGTGTCTGTACTTGTAAAAAGTAAATTAAAGACCTATTCCAAGATGCCCTGTGGCCAGTAAGAGGCCTTCAATCCACTGCACAACACTTCTTCCCCTCTTAACAACTCAGTCTACCTCCTGAAGTGTTCCAAAAAGCCAGACAGTGAGCTGTGACTGGAATACCTGAATGCAGACAGAAAGTAAGTGATGTTGCACCATCCCTCTTGTTGACAGAGCATACAACAGTTCTGTCCATCGTGGTCATGAATGATAATCCTCAGATTTGAGAATAAAATTCTTTCCATGCATTCTGTGCTGCCCTGAAAGCCAACAAAGGTACCTGAAGTATTTGCAAGGGTTGTTGACACTGGGTACCAAGGGTTTTCCAGGAAAACCCTCACCTTGACTAACATACACATTAAAAACTTAAGAAGGAAAATTAAGCAGCATCTACTACAAAGACAAGTGGATTTTGTTCTTGGAATAGGAAGCATCTTATTGTGTGCAACAGAGCCTTGGAAATAGGTAATTACAGATATTCCTGAGAGCATTTTCTGAAAGGGGATGTTACTGGGGCATTCACCACCTCAGACTCCTGGACATGAGGATAGAGAAGCACCCAAACACACAGACAAGTCTTTCACAGAATGGTTTGGGATTGGAAGGCACCCTAAGGCTGATCTCATTCCAACTCCCTGCCACGGACAAGGACACCTTCCGCTAGACCAGACTGCTCCAAGCCCTGTCCAACCTGGCAAAGTGAAACCACAGAAGCCCTGGATGGTGCTAAGCCTTAGAATTCCACCAAGGTATGCTAAGGACTAGCCTAGGTAAGGTGGCACTTGGTACTTCTTTTTTTCCTTTCTCTAAAGCCTAAGCTTTTGACTGCAGAGTCATCTGGAGAGTTTGCAGGAGTTCGATCCCCAGGATGATCCAACCAGAGATGGAACAATACCCGACTTCATCTGAAGTGCTGTGTGTAACCACTGCCTCTGAAGGCCTCTGCTCCTGTGGAGAATGCAAGTGGCAGGGCACTGCACCGATAACGGGTTTGATTCATGGAGGAAATCTTCAGAGAAACATCATTACGCCAAGAGAGATGTTCCAAAGGGCAAGACACCAGCCAGTCTTCCAGCCAAGATCAGAGATGGCAAATCTTGCCCCAGATCATCTTAAACTTGGAATTGCAGTTGCAAAGTTCTTTTAAGTCTGGGATAAGGATTCAGCTTCCTTCCCTTAAACAAGGTCATACTGCCTTTAAGTGTAGCACAAAGGAGATACGACATGAAACAGATTTCTGGCCTCTACTTTTAGGCATGACATCAGTCTCAGAAGAGAGACATCTTTGACTGGTGATGCAATTGCCCCTTTAGGTAATTATGACACCTGGCAAAGGCAGTAAAGAACATTATTTCACTTTTATTAGAACAGAATCTAGGGAGCCTTATCACAAAAGCTACCTTGCCTTGATTTTCTCAAACAGTTCTTATCACTGGCAAGAAGTTTCCTGCATAGGTGATGTACTGGTCTGGAATTTGGTGTTTGCTGTTGACCTTCAAACTAGACTTGGGTAGGAAACTGGTGAGCCCCCAGGATATCTGTGTCCTTCATCAAAAGAAGCTTCATTAACAAGAAATACCCTCAGAGAGGGCAAGTTCCAAGGGCTTATGGCCATGAACTGGTGAGAGACAGAGCGGCTGGGGAAACCTGGCCAATGTCACATGGCATGAAAGGGGAGAACCTCTCCCATGTGAGAACTTGTACTTCACCAGAAGGTGCCAGGGTTCTTCTGAAGAGCAATGCACCTCACTCAGCACCTGCTTTAGAAAGGGGGGTCTGAACTCCAGCATTCTCTTTGGGCTCATCAACAAAAACCACAGCCACAGTCTGAGGTCGTATCAGGACTCAGCTTGAAGCACAGTAACTCACAGCAAAGAACTTTTAAGACCGAACTGGCACTTGCATATCTCTAGGGTTATAACCCAGTGGTAGAAGTTACTCCTTTCTGCCAAAAAGCAGGCACTCAGTGTGGGACAGAAGTCCATAGTCAAAACAAATCCTCATGTGGGTGGCTCAAGACTGGAAAATAACCTTAGAAGACACTGGCATATTATTGAGTTTAGAGTGAAAACCACACCAGAATGGCTGTGCGTATCTGGTATCATNAGGGGATGTTACTGGGGCATTCACCACCTCAGACTCCTGGACATGAGGATAGAGAAGCACCCAAACACACAGACAAGTCTTTCACAGAATGGTTTGGGATTGGAAGGCACCCTAAGGCTGATCTCATTCCAACTCCCTGCCACGGACAAGGACACCTTCCGCTAGACCAGACTGCTCCAAGCCCTGTCCAACCTGGCAAAGTGAAACCACAGAAGCCCTGGATGGTGCTAAGCCTTAGAATTCCACCAAGGTATGCTAAGGACTAGCCTAGGTAAGGTGGCACTTGGTACTTCTTTTTTTCCTTTCTCTAAAGCCTAAGCTTTTGACTGCAGAGTCATCTGGAGAGTTTGCAGGAGTTCGATCCCCAGGATGATCCAACCAGAGATGGAACAATACCCGACTTCATCTGAAGTGCTGTGTGTAACCACTGCCTCTGAAGGCCTCTGCTCCTGTGGAGAATGCAAGTGGCAGGGCACTGCACCGATAACGGGTTTGATTCATGGAGGAAATCTTCAGAGAAACATCATTACGCCAAGAGAGATGTTCCAAAGGGCAAGACACCAGCCAGTCTTCCAGCCAAGATCAGAGATGGCAAATCTTGCCCCAGATCATCTTAAACTTGGAATTGCAGTTGCAAAGTTCTTTTAAGTCTGGGATAAGGATTCAGCTTCCTTCCCTTAAACAAGGTCATACTGCCTTTAAGTGTAGCACAAAGGAGATACGACATGAAACAGATTTCTGGCCTCTACTTTTAGGCATGACATCAGTCTCAGAAGAGAGACATCTTTGACTGGTGATGCAATTGCCCCTTTAGGTAATTATGACACCTGGCAAAGGCAGTAAAGAACATTATTTCACTTTTATTAGAACAGAATCTAGGGAGCCTTATCACAAAAGCTACCTTGCCTTGATTTTCTCAAACAGTTCTTATCACTGGCAAGAAGTTTCCTGCATAGGTGATGTACTGGTCTGGAATTTGGTGTTTGCTGTTGACCTTCAAACTAGACTTGGGTAGGAAACTGGTGAGCCCCCAGGATATCTGTGTCCTTCATCAAAAGAAGCTTCATTAACAAGAAATACCCTCAGAGAGGGCAAGTTCCAAGGGCTTATGGCCATGAACTGGTGAGAGACAGAGCGGCTGGGGAAACCTGGCCAATGTCACATGGCATGAAAGGGGAGAACCTCTCCCATGTGAGAACTTGTACTTCACCAGAAGGTGCCAGGGTTCTTCTGAAGAGCAATGCACCTCACTCAGCACCTGCTTTAGAAAGGGGGGTCTGAACTCCAGCATTCTCTTTGGGCTCATCAACAAAAACCACAGCCACAGTCTGAGGTCGTATCAGGACTCAGCTTGAAGCACAGTAACTCACAGCAAAGAACTTTTAAGACCGAACTGGCACTTGCATATCTCTAGGGTTATAACCCAGTGGTAGAAGTTACTCCTTTCTGCCAAAAAGCAGGCACTCAGTGTGGGACAGAAGTCCATAGTCAAAACAAATCCTCATGTGGGTGGCTCAAGACTGGAAAATAACCTTAGAAGACACTGGCATATTATTGAGTTTAGAGTGAAAACCACACCAGAATGGCTGTGCGTATCTGGTATCATTCAGTTTATATCCATCCCAACTGGGGACATGCCCAGGGATTATCACTTGACACTAGAAAACAAAGACACTGAGGAAGGGCATTGCAAGGGAAACACAAGGGAGCATGCAACACATGTGGGTAAAACTTGTGCGAGTCAGAAAATTTTGGTATTAACCAAATGTTTCTAAAAATACCATCAAGTGTAAAATTCCAGCACTCTAACCACTGGGATACACCAGCTCAGCACAGCTGAGGGACAGTAACCACCAAAAACACAGCAAGGGGATGTTAAACCACAGCACAGCAAATCCTGCAACTGTAATGATTGGTCTGCTCAGACCTGCAGGCTGCTGGGTATCAATGAGAATGATCAAAGCAGGCTTATCAATCCAAGCAGGCTTTAAAGCCAAATTATGCTGCTTTACTATTTTGTTTCTTGAAATGAAGTCAAGCATATCTTAAAAAAAATTCAAATATTGCTTCAAACTACAGATCACTGACAGCATTAAGAAAATGGCAACTACCTCTCAAGCAGCAAAGAGAGCACTTGAAATGGCATGAAATACATCAGATGAAAAGCAGCTTATCAGCTCCTTTTTCAAGCATTCATTTTATCTGTACCTGGCTGATATGTACGGCAGAAACCTGGGCAGAACACACGGAGGAGTGGCTCGGAGAGTTGGGCAGAGATTTGCAGGGTCCAATTGAGAGCTGCTGTTTCTTCTTGGTGGAAACGATCTTCTGGGCAACTAAAGGGAAACAAAACATCCAGGCAGGTAAGGCAGAGTGGAAAGCAGGGCACGGCGGGAAAACACAGAATGAGCAAGACACAAACAGAGGGTTCCAGCACCAAAGCCTGCTCCAAAACTTGAGTATATTACAAAAGATGCTGGTTTTCCATGATGCTCCATGTGAGACTCCAGCTCGGTTCTCCACATGGAGGATGTGACTCCAGAACTCTCACTCCACACCAGGTGAGCACCAGAGAACTCAGGGAAAAAGTTACAAAAAGCAATAGCAGGAATTCTGTACCAAGTTCCCTCTGTGTTTATAACACCACACTAACAAAGTTTATGGCAGCAAACATTTTCCATTCCATTCCATTGGGATGTTCTCCTGGCAGGCAGAACATACATACCTGGTCTCTGCTGCCAAGGAATAGGATGGACTTTCCTTAATTCCCAGCCATTGCACCAGGGCAATCCATTTTGGAACCCAAACCAAAGATAAGTGGAATATTGTAACCTATCAAGGGTCCCTGACATAGAATAATACCTGGATTGGTGGTGTCACACACCACATCCCAGTGAAATTATTTATGGAAAGAAGCTGTATCATGATTTCTAGTTTTAGTTTTTATTCCTTAGCAGCAGCAGCACAGCTGGAAAAATGCAGAATTTGTTTTGCAATTTATTAAGACATTTTCTTCAGCATGGAAGGAAAAGCAGCATTTATCAAATGGATACAGGGATCAGAGTCATTAACATCTCTATACACGGCTTGGCAGACCCATAATAAAAAAAAAATCAAACAGAACTGATGTGAAATGCAGCAACTTCCAAACCTCTCCCACAATTTTTCAATTTGAACAAGTCAAACTATCTCAGAAATGCATCCCATCACACACTGGAACTTGAGTTCATGCTGCTAATTCACCTAAAGCCTTAGGAAAGAGCTCTTTTTATATCATAAATACATAAAAATAAAATTTGTTGCTACCTTTTGACTCACAAATTAAAAACTAATCAAAATTCCAGTCTTTAGAAGCAGATACCTGTGTAGTGGCTAATCAAAAATACCACTAATTAAATTTGGCTTCCTTGCATGCAGTTTTCTTCATGAAGGGAAGCACTTCATGAAACTTGTGCCAAGGAGTGCACAGTCACTTGCAAAGCCTCCATCAAAACCAGTGACAATTACTGGCATCTCCTTAAAAAGTCCCCCAGAAATTTGTTGGAATTAAGCTGACAGAATCCAGTCTGCCTTGTTCAGAAAACATAAAAAGATAATTATGTAAATTCCAAGATTATTTTCCCTCACTACATTATAGCACAGGCAGGGATAGCGTAAGCACAGTTTCATCTCAAATGAATGCAATTTTAATAACAAACTGGTCTGTGGCTTATGTTTTTCATGTAAATGAATGATGGCATAACTATGATTTAGTGAGAATACACTGTATAAAGAATGGCTCATATATATGAAGAAGCAGCTTCATTAGTTACATCCCACCTCCAATAGGCCTCTTATCATCCTGAAAGGATGGTATCAATTAATTTATCTTCCCCCAGCATATTGATCATAACCTTCATCAGCTAATCATGTTTAAATTAAAGGGGAATATCGTAGCACTCTGTCATTTCAGACCCACTGGGTTATTGATCTGGAGCCTAGGAAGCCATATATTAAAATATTTTAAAATACATTAGCAAGTGAAGAGAGCAAACCAAAGGTCAGACTTTCACATATGCACATGGATTTGTCTTCATCCTATGTGGTACAGACCTAAATTAAGACCAAAACTGAACAAAAACCACACATGAATGAAAACTACCTCGTCTGCAAAAGCTCCTGCTCTCACATGGGAGAGATAATTAGCCAAGGAAAATATTTACCTCTTCTCTTCAATGTGAGTACAGGGGTGTTGGAAGCATCACATCAACACACAGCACAGTCTGGGCAAGGACAGGGAAGAACAGGGAAAGAAACCCAAGACAGTCTGAACTCACCGACTCAAACGCACAACCTGAACATGGGAATGTACCAGGCTGCTCCAAGCCCCATCCAGCCTGGCCTTGGGCACTGCCAGGGATCCAGGGGCAGCCACAGCTTCTCTGGGCACCCTGTGCCAGGGCCTCCCCACCCTCACAACCAAGAATTCCTTCCCAATATCCCATCCATCCCTGCCCTCTGGCAGTGGGAAGCCATTCCCTGTGTCCTGTCCCTCCATGCCTTGTCCCCAGTCCCTCTCCAGCTCTCCTGGAGCCCCTTTAGGCCCTGCAAGGGGCTCTGAGCTCTCCCTGGAGCCTTCTCTTCGCCAGGTAAGCACCTCCAGCTCTCCCAGCCTGGCTCTAGAGCAGAGGGGCTCCAGCCCTCGGAGCACCTCTGTGGCCTCCTCTGGACTCACTCCAGCAACTCCACATCCTTCTTATGCTGGGGGTCCCAAACTGGACACAGGTGAGGTCAAAACAGACCATTCTTCACCTCAAATTTCTCAGCTCCTTGCTCCATCAGAACAATTATGTTTATAAAGTGAATAAAAAATTCAAGAAAGCAGAAGTATTTTTGCCCCAAGCCTTCAGGTTCTGTCTCCAAAGCTGCTTCTGAACTCAGTATTTGAATTGAGTACTCTCTAAAACATATTTCTAAAGCAGATAAATACTGATTTAATCTATGGCAGAGATCAAAAATAATCCAGAGAGTGAGAAGCATTTCAACTGTTTTTAAAAATCAGTTGAATTGTCTGTACCTTTACAGACTCAATTAAGCTATCAATTTGGGACAGATTTTTACTGTAATATATCAATAGTATGAAAAGCTAAAGAAAATTTATGTGCAAAGTCAGGATCTCTTCTGAAAATAAACAGGGATATGCCACGGATACTTAGAGTTGTAAACAAGGAGAACTGATATTTAGCAAATATTTGGTCTTTGGGGGAGACTGATGCTTGTTTTTTATACATTTAAATTTAATTCCATGAGCCAGAGTGACCAGGAGTTGTATTTTGCTTTAAGGCATTGATAATTAAAAGCATGTGAAATTCCCGCTCCAAGTTGGGAGGGAAAGCTCTTGGCTTGAATGCCTCTTCTTCCATGCCTGACCTAGCGCACCACAACAAAATTAACCTTCCCACCCCCTGCCACTTTCATCTCAAATGCTACTTTTTGTTAGTCAAAACCCACTCATTCCTCAGCATCTCCCGCTCCCTCCCTGCCCGGATGGTTTGCAGGGAGCCCTGAGCAGAAGAGCTCGGCGCTCCGGCAGCCTCGGAGCCGCACATGGACGCTTCCATGCTCCAGCTCTGCAGATCTCTCTGAAAAACCACCACGTTTTCCATCTGTGCGTGGAAAAAGTGACCACACGCTCATTTTCCCCAAGCAAAGCCCTCCCGTTCTGCTCTCGGGGCTGAGGAGCAGAGGACTGAATTCCCTCGTGGGAGGACGAGCAGTGTGCCTCCTCTCCCCAACACCCAGAGCTGTGCCTCCATAATGAACCCACTCCTCTTTGTGCTCCGTTTGGGAGCTCATCCCCATTAGGAATGCTGTTGCCAGAGGAACTGCACTGACAGAGTTGTCTTGCCCTGGTTCAAAGGGCTGTTCACACGTCAGCTCCTCAGTCGACCTCATTAGCGTAGCTCCATCCAAGGACAAGGACAAGAAAGGCAGAGTCCTGGGGGGAAAATACTTCCCAGGAGAAGTTCAAGGCACAAGGTGAGTGTCTTATCAGCTCCACATCTTGGAAAACCGGAAACACTCTGTGGTGCCCAAGAGATAAGTCGAGGGAAACCTCATCTAGGCTGAGACCTGATCCCTCCCTGCTCCTAAGATGGATCCTGGAAAACATCCAAAGGTACCAACAATCTGATCACTTTTCATTCCCAAAAGGCAGGGAATACAGTTATTCCTGTGCTCTTTGCTTTGACCAAGGAAAGCTTGGATTATTAAAAGGGAAGACTCCAGGCATACAAGATCCTTAACATCTGGTGCTATTTCTCTTCTCAGTGATCACAGTACAGGGGTGCTGCATATTTAGGAGATGTAAACGCTCTTCTCCAATTACCATGGATTTAAATCAAAACTGGTTTCTCATAAAAACCTGTGTAAGACCATTCATCTCCACTGCGTGTCCGATTCCGAGTAAACACGGGGTTCAGTTAAAACCTGCCACTTTGTGCAAAAGATGGGCATGCAGGAAATCTTCCTCCACTTACGGACAGACAGAAAATGGCTTTTCAGTTGAAGCTGGAATGCTCATGGCTGAGTGAAAAACAACAGCAGGGATAAACACTCGTGAATACCTGTTTTAACTACTGTGGGGGAAAAAAGGCAGTGCAAAACAGAGTTACACAGTATTTGCTTTTACCTTATATTTTTTAAGTGGAAGAAGTTAAGATATACAGCAGCTTACATTTTTACAGCAGCTGCCTTTTAGCTTAATATCCCATGTTTACAGTATAAGTAAGAGTTCAGTAAAAGCAAATTTATTCCACAATTACACATTGCAGGAGAGGCAGTAATAACTATCAGAGCAAGCCCTAACCACAAATGCTTCCAAATGGGAAAAATTAATGTAAGTAGCCACTATTAAGGCCATTGTGCCTGTTATTTTAAATTCAATCCATTTTCTAGGCCAAACAACTTTTCTATGTCTTTGTTTAAAAGGAGAGCTTGGCATCCCACGTGTCAGGTGTAGTAGAGAAATGAGTGCTGGACAATTCTAATGCTGGGGTTTGGAAATGGCAATTTATCCAGCTAATTCCTGGCCACGTGCAACCAGAATGTCTTAAGTCACTCTGCCCTGAAGGAGCAGTGCCACTGTAAAGTCTCGCCTGCAGAGAGGAATTCTTGCTCTGACACTGAGCACAAACCCACTCCGTGCTCTGACAGCCTGTGGTGGAACTAGCTGGGAGAAACCTCAATTTCACTCTACAGCATAACAAAAAAAGAACAGTCAAACTGACCAAAAAAATATAAATCTGTAGTGTGAGGGACCAAAAGCATTAGGAAGTTTTACAGGACAAAGTGCTTGGTTAACAAATCTTTGCTTCTTAAACCTTACAAGAAATGAAAATACAGCTGTAAATCAGGCTCAGTATTAAATATCTTTAATCAATGCCAACATATATTTTTTTCCTCTACAGGTAACTATAATTAACACTGCACATCACTTATTCCCAACTTCCATGCAAATCACTGCCTTCCAAGACTAGGCAAGCAAATATGCCAATAAATCCACTGGAAACAATCTGGCATCTGAAGGAACTTAAAAAGTAAACCTGTGTTTTCTTCACTACTTGAACTGTGCTGCAAGTAGAAGCACATGGCTCGAGGATGCAAGACAAACGTTGTGCCAGACACAGACGTAAAGTCTTCTGCACATGGATTTACCTCACCAGTACCTCATGGAGCTCTGCTATCTTTCCATGAGGGAAGAATCAAGTAATAAATCCTGTTATACCCCACACAGAGCTATGATTTTAAATGCAAGGGTTAAAAAAATGTTGAAACAAGAAAAGAAGTCAAACTGAAAAGATTCAAAGAGAATGTTGTCAAATTAATGTGTTTTGTAAAATGTCCATTAAGGAAGCAATTGAATTGTTAATTACCCTTTAAGAGTAACATTCTTAAGGATAACATCATGGTATGTATTTAATTCTATGTCAAAACATAGAATCACCTTTTATTCATATCAAAACAAAGATTAAATAATGGGAAGTGATATGATACTTAAGGATTTTACCACCTTGGTGAGTAATTTCATACTCCCATTTTGAAGCAGCTTCATGGAAAGCCCATTTTGGGGCACACACCATCAAATGACTGCTTTCATAGAGAACATTTCTGTTTTCTGAAGACTCATGCACACCCCGTGAGCTCACTAAAGGAGCACAAGAAAGGACACAAAGTGATAGAAAGCTGCTGGTTATGTTAGTGCATCTCAGATGCATCCATCCCTCTAGAAAGAAATAAACTTATGCACATTAACTAAATCAAATTCAACTTAACTCGTGCCTCATCCAGATGGTTCTATTAACTCGAAGGAAAAGCTCACCAAAAAGCCAGAAAAATCAATGATTTTCTTTTTTAAACTGCCAAAATGACTTAAAATTGTTACCTAACAACTCAAAGTCTGAAGTCAGAGCAGCAACGACACCTTGAGATCACACAGCTACATCCAGACAGGGCACAGCTGGTCCCGAAACAAGGGCCGTGATTCCTGGGATATCTAAGAAAAAAGTTATATTCACCTAATACTCTGAACAAATGTCATTTTTTTCACATTAAATAGGGGTATTATTCCTCAAGACGTGAGTATTCTCCTCAGAAAAAAACCAGAGAGAAATCAGGTTTGTTACAGCAACACCCAAAGGGTGCACAAACACATCAATACTTCTGAAGCACAGCTTATCTGTGCTGTTCACCAAAATCAAGCTAGAGAATGTTCTCGTACTTTAAAGAAAAACCTCTCAAAACAAACCACCAAGGACCTAAACAAGATTAAATAAACCACCTCAGCCCATGAGCTCCATTGCCCACTGAGCCATCAAAATCCACCTCTCAGGCACACAGATGCCTGCTGGATAAACAGTTAAGTTTTGTATTACCAACATCACTGCTTCAGTGCAGGTGGAATAAATCCTGATCCCAAAACACCCTCCCTCAAATCCAGCAGCAGATAGGAAGTCATCTCCTCCACCACTACAGGCTAAAAATCCTTTGGGTTTGTGGGTTTATGCACATTCAGCTGTCACAAAAGCAGTTCCTTGCCAGAGCAGAAGCATCATAGAGCATTTCACATAAATCTCCCAAAACACATAAGCCCCCCCTTTGCACTTTAATCATTTGCTAACAGTTACAATAAGATTGTATTAAAAATTTAAACTGCCCTACTTAATGCAATTTACCTTCAAAGGTCCATTTCCAGAGAATGAAGTCGAATGATATAAATGTCGAACACTTGATCAGATTTATGGCACCCAAGAATATTTCTCTTGATACAGATCTGACGAGTGAAGGCTAATGGCTTTAGTTTTATTACTTTTTAAGCACTTAATGGGAAAATTTAGACATTTTCACAAGACTAAGCTCCAGCAGGAATGGTGCATTTACAGGATGACAGCAGAGGAGAAAGCTGTGTGCTCTCCGTGGAGATGACCAGTTAAACAGCGTTATTAAGTGAGAGATTAATGCCAAGTATTTATCCAGATAATTTGTCACACAACAGTTAGGCCTGAGTGCCTCTCTGCCAAACAGGGGAGCAGCACAAAGTGCTGACTCTACAGCCAAGTTTCTGTACAGAATTGGGGCCAAAATCCCAGGGAAAGACAACTGAAGTCACCCTAAGACTGTAAAAGCAGGAGCTGAGTGATACTGCCGTGGGTGCAGATCAACCAGTGAATAGGGAATCCACCTTGCACTCATTAGGGGATCCCACCTTTTTATCCCAACCACGTTCTCCATAAACACAAAAACTACTGCCAAAATGCTACAAAGGAATAGTTTCACTTGTCCAAAATTACTTTTCTTTCCCTTTTAAATTTTTTTTAAACTGAAGGACAGCTGGGAGTCCTCAGATTTCAATTAATGTCAAGGTACTTGGCCAATCAATCACCAAGTGCTATAAATTCCTTCTATTTCTCATTAGTTACACTATTGCACAGCTTAAATCTAAACATACCTTTCTGGGAGACTGTAAATTACCAGGCCTAAGACACAAGCGAGTGCATCAGCCATCAGGAGGGGCATAAATGATGGGAGCGAGACAATTGCACGTGCGCTCAACTCCGGCTGATTTACTCCTCACGAGGGCTTTTTTCACACAAAAGTAGCACCAGCAGAAGTGCCACCAGCAGCACTCCATCTCCTGGAGTTTGCATATCTGACTGGAGACCAGTAATGACCTGTCTTTATTAACATTAACAAGTTTTATGCCCAAAATCCAATTTTCTATGGAAAAAATATTTCTTCAGCATCTGCCAATAATGTTCCTTCATTAAGTGCAGACAGAGCTTGAAGAAAAACAAACCTCTGCCTTAATTCAGAATTGGTTCTGTGACTCTGAAAGCCACCTTCAGCCTTTTCAAAGGTGAGACACTGCAGAAGGTACCTGACACAGCAGGATCTTGGGCTGAAACCACAAGGAACACACATGCACGTTTATTAACAAAACTATTCAATTTTTAGTCACGTACCAGCTTTAGAATAATTCTTGAACTAAAGGTGACAAGCCAGCACTCCACAGAGGTTCCTGAGGGAATGCACTTGTCACAGATGACAAATATGCTCCAAAAAATGTCTTCTATCAGAGTTAAAATTTATTCCAAAATTTCATTTTAAGTTTTGGAAGTTGCAGGAAACTTTCAGTCAAGGGCTATAAATTGGCAGCCAAAACAAAAATGAGGAGAAAAATCAAAGAAAACCAAACAACAGCAAACTGTGAGCAATTATCATCAGATAATGAAGTGAAGTCACATGTGGAGACTGTCAGGAGACCCATCAGGAATCACAGAATCATTTTGGTTGGAAAAGCCCTCTAAAATCATCAAGTCCAACCAGCACTGCCAAGGCCACCACTAACCACGTCCCCAGGTGCCACATCTAGAAGTGTAAGAGTCCCCCAGTTTTCTAAATTCCTTAATAAATCCTGTTGAGCCCCTGTGTGCAAGGGTGACATTTAATATTTGGGATAATGTTCATAACTGAGGCAGCCCATGCAGTCCCATCCATCTGCCAACTAATTTTCCTTCCTGATTTTAGATTACTTCCATATCAAAATACAGGATGCATTGCTGAAACAAGTCCACACGGATCCCAGACTGGTACCCCTGGAAAGGCCAAACTAAAGAAATAACCAAAATATTCAAGAAGCGGCTCTATGCTCTCCAGACTCATCTCTTGAGTTGTACAATACGATGTTGTGCTGGATTCTCCCTTTTCCACAAAATATTGGCCAGATCCTGCAGCAGGCAGGACCTGGCCTTGCTGCTTCTGGCTCACACACAACTCCAATAACTAAGGAAAACAAAGAGAAGTGTGATGCAGAGAACAACAGTCTGTATTAAAGACTGCACTACCCCGTGAATCTAGGCATCAGTAAAGTAACCATACAAACAGGACAACAAGCTTCAAGGGGTATTTTTATCCCTAGCAAAGGATTTGGGATGCCCTGATGCCCACTGCTATCCTGGCCCAATACCCTGACTTGGGGCTGCCCAGTCACCAACAGCCTCAATGACTGACAAAAAATCAAGTCACTCACTGAAGCAACTCGATGTATAAGACTGGCCAACAACCAGGCCAATACCATCCTCTCTAAAAACTGAAATAAAACGAGGAGCTCACAGATAAAATTCACTTTGCACTGACATTTGACAAAAATCACACAACACGATTGGTGCAAATGCTTTTCCTCTAAGAGGGAAGAGGCAGAAGTTCCAGCTTTGGTGGGCACGAGTTGCCTTGTGCAGCACCAGGGACTCACCACCTCATCAGACCAAACCTCAATTTCAACATTCATTATATACAATTAAAGATTCTCTACTTTATAGAGAAGAAAAAAACCACATAAACTCAGCAGCAGCGCTGGAAGTTTGCTGGTGCAGGAATTCCGAGGCGAATGCCACCACTGTGCCTCGCTCCACACACCACCCCCATGCATTCAGGGAGGCTTTTAAAGGCTGAATACACAATGCTAATCCCAGCGAAGCAAACAGCTCAATGGGATTTGCATATGCATACGGATTAGCTGAAAGGCAACGATTTGCAATGCATTTCGGAAATGGCTTTTGAAGAACCAGCTATGCTAATAATCAACTTTGATGTTGAAAATGTGTTTGTTGCACAACAGAGAAGGCTACAAAAGGATTATGTTTATTACACCACTTTTAAACGTTTGATAGCTCAGATAAAAACATCTCTTCATTATAAGGGGGCAAAGCGGGATCTTCCCTTTAATAAATGTGCCTAAACACACCCAGAACAGAATGAAGTTACAAGAAAGGGCATTTTCCCTTCCCTTTCTGTCTTCAGACAGCACATCTCATGGGTTAGCTCTTAATCTTCCATTCATCAATATTAAGCCAGCAAAGCCATTTTTTTGCTAGCAAATTTAAAGAGAAATCCACAAAGGACAGTTAAAACCAATGACCAAGGGAAGACTTACTGAGGGTAACTAAAAAAAAAAAAATTGAGCTTTAGACATTTCATGTTGCCCTCTGCATGTGAGGGCTTGCTGGAGAAGCTGTACAGAACGTGGTGTAAGGCAGCAGACAAGGTGAATGGGCTTTAAGATTTGTTAAGAGAAAATTAGGAAGAAGAAGATTAAATGATCAAACCATAATCACAGAACTATAACAAAAAGCGTAGCAGTAGGAAGAGAGACAGAGGTACGCTGGGTAAGGCAGAGCATCCCCCAAAATGCAGCCAACGAGGCTCAGTTTACACAGAACACTTAGAAATAAAACAGACACAGGAAGAAAAAGGTTGTTGCTGTAATAAAGCAAACATAAACTGGCACTTTGCGGAGGTCATGCTCTGCTGAAGCCCTTCCTGGCCCTTGCCTAACCTTGTGGTCAGTTCCTCTACAGCATCATTTTGCAGCTGCTAAAAAGTCCTCGTGCTAACAGGTATCACCAAGCAGTACTATATTTTATTTGTTTTTAAATCCTCCCCTCTGGACACAGCCTGTGACTGAGCCCTGCTAGCAGCCATGCTGGGCCATCAGTTTGCTGTTCAGGTCACTCGGCTCAAAAAGAATCGCAGAAATTGTCACTGCTCTTTTCAGCTTCTGCCACCAGCTCCGCCAGGAGCTGCAGCATGACAACATTTCTTTAGGATTTATTTCTATTCTGCTTTTCCTGGTATCTCTACTGAGAAGGGCAGAGATTTAAAAAATACGGAATTTTCAAACTTCCTCCTCCTTCCAGAACTTTTCACGTCTGTTTCTGTTTTTAAGGGAAAACAATTCCTATTTGCTTGCCAGACACTCTACAAATGTGTTTATAACACTTTTTCTCCCAAGCACAACACACACGAGTCTATCAAACAGATTCATTCTGCCTCTTACTCTCAGGTGTACTCTAAAAAAAAAAAAGCAATTTACCCCCAAACAATCACATTGTTTCCTGCCCCGGGATTTCAATCAGAGTTTGAATTAAAGAATATGACTTTACTGGACTAATTCTGAATCATCAGTACTGAAAACCTGAATTCTTTTGCATTTTGATAAGATGTATCAACATTCCTGTTGCCATTTAATGAAGGATTTCTCTATGTTGAACTTGGTCTTGCATTTATTGTACCCTCCAAAAAATTTAACAGCTGTCGCCTATTGCGTAAAATCAGCAGCTCTGCTCTAGGTTTTAAGTAACCTGCCTTACTGCATACACTTCAAATTAAGACATAAAGTGATGCCTTTTCTTGGTCTTAAAATCAAGAGCCAAACACGGTTAGAGGAGAAAAAAGAGATTTTACCTCAGTATTTATTTTAAGGATCCTTGGTGCACCCTGTCCAAGTGGAGCACACTGGAATGCACATCCAAATGCACACTGAAATGCACCCTTGTGAGCACCCCCAAAATGCACATCCACAATAGTTTGGGTATAACATTATAGGCCTTACCAATTAGCATATCTATCAAAGATTCCCCAATGAGAGGCTGAGTGAACCCCCCTCCCCGAGGAACTTTCCCCCCCTGGACAGGCCTAGCTCAGGTTACAAAATGTGTTCCAGAGAAGCCCTCGGTGTCTGAGGCTTCTGAGATGTTTGGTCTCCTGCCTTAAGGGAATATTGGGTCTGTGCTGGTTCTCAAAGCTGAAGAATTAGAAGTGTGTGGGCTAAAAGGCCCTTAAGAATACATAAAAGTTATATAAAAGAGTATATAGAGGAGGTATATATAAAAAGCAAAAAAGCACCATGGCATCAAAGGGAAGTGCCATAACATAACTGCTATAAAATTTAAAGTCACATGGAAAGTTCTGCAAGAGATTATGGTTTTCTACAAGTCACCTACTGAATGATACACCACAGCAAAAATCAAAACCTCCCCGGAACTTCTCCTGGCATTACATCATTTGGTTCCTCTGTGCTAATTATACCACTTCTTAAATGCCACACCCTGGACTACAGCTCCTCATCCCATCATTTAATTCCAAGGATGAAAAAAATGGATGCAGACAAGTCACTGGAAAATCTGTTTTCTTTCCTTCACACATTTGTGACTCCAGGTGCGGGGTTGAAGAAACCTGATGGAGCAGTACCAGCCTCAAAGTCCCCAAAGCCTGCAAAGTTGCTGCAATTTGCACCAAAAAAATGGCAAAAAGACAAAATCTGTGCCCACCAAACAGCATGGCAGCGACACTGGACAGCACCAAGCATGAGGGGAACTGCACAGAGACCTCATAAGTCCTCAGGGACACCGGAAAAAAATCTTGAACTGTAATGTGTAAAGTGTGAAATTTGGTAATCAGTCAGAAAATATAAATCCAAGTATTTGGATCCATTTTCCAGCCCAATCCTAGTGATGCCAACTGCTCCCCTGGATGAAGGCTTCCTCACACCTGTTTCACCAGGCACTGCTCAATTCCTACAGCTCACTTCAAACCTTTCTGTATTATATAAATTTCAGATATTGGATTATTTCCTCCTACTAATCAACACAGGGCCTTCCTACAACAACGTGAAGTCTGATTTACGACACCAGAACTTGTCATCTATGGGAATGGGGCTGAGAGATTACCTGGAAATAAGAAGAAACGTCCGTGCAAACAAAAACAACCACAAAAAAAACCCAAAAAAACCCCAAACAAAACAAAACAGTGGAGTGAATGCTTATTTCCAAACCAAATCTTGTAATTTATTAATGGCCCATAAGAGTTACAGGCAGGTAGGAAGGGTAAAGTAAGTCTAAGGGCAAAGCACGAGCAAGGGCGAAGGTGAAGTAAGTTCAGAACAAAACACACAGAGAAACACTTCACAAGACCAGGCTGACCACATTTGTGTATTTCTGTTTCCTTTTTCCCAGCCGACTTTGGCGGCCGGAGCGTTCCAATGTCCCGGCGTGGTGACACAAAGCCCCCAGCGGCTCCCCGAGGCCGCCGCCATCACGGGCCCCTCACGGGCCCCTCACGCCGCGGCTCCGGCGCCCCCTGGCGGCCGCTCCCGCCGCGCTCCGTTATTCCCAGGGAAACGGGACGTGGATTAAGATCAAAACGTTAAATTTACGTTAAAATCAACGCCTTAAAACTAACTTAAAATTGAAACGCCTTAAAATGAACGGGGGCTTAAAATGAACGGGGGCTTAAAACGAACGCGGCTCGAGCATTTGTTGCTCCAGGCTAAGCCTGGAAGAAATATCGAGGAAAAGAAATGGACTCCCTCATATCTCTTCCTCATTTAAAAACCAAACCAAACAAACCAGGAAAATAAAAATATCTGGACCCAACCAGCCAAAATATTGATTCCCCAGTGTTTTGGAAGCATGGGGGGCTTGCCAGAGAGTCAGCAGGCTGATCCAGCCCAAGTGTGACCAGCCCGAGCCCTCAGAGAAGCTCATCACTGCGGATGCCACATTCCTGGAGGTCTCGGCCGAAATCCAAGGAATTCCCAGAGCCAAAGGAACTGCGCTGCCTCATTCTGCCCCACACTGGGGTCCCACCAGCCCAGCCCAGCCCAGCCCAGCTCCCCAAGCGGAGAATCCTCGAGGCCACATCCAGTGCCCGAGTTAACATCGGCTCTTCCCAAAACAGCTGTCGGGATGGGACCGAGACTTTATTTACTTCCCATTAGGCTGATTAACATTTCCTAATGAAAACACATCTATAAAAGCTGACTTGATAATGCTGATGGCAAGTGACAGCCCCTCCCCTCAACCCGGCCGCACCAGGATTAATTTGTCATCTCCTATCCCTTAGCAGAGAAATGGTGAAGTTCTCCTTTTAGACACCTTTGTTCAACACCACATTGGAAATATTGTTTGTGTGTGGAAATAAAATACTTCTGGTAGATTTTTTTCTACACATAGCAGACACATTCCTTAATAAAAGACTAGTTAATTTGCCAATAAAACATCCAAAAATAATGGCAGCAGCAGAGCACCAGAGCAAAGTGCAAACTGTGAGGCAGCAGTGGCCTCTGCCATCACATACCTGCAACTCCTGCCTCAATATTCACAGGTTTATTGCTATTTTGGGCAGGTTTTGTTCAAAATCTCGTTGTAACAGCCATCCAGATGAGGTAAAAACCCCCTTGGCTGAACTGCTAAGCTACAGAGATTCAACTCTGAATCCAAGTTAGACTCAAACCCTTTTGTTTCACACCCCGTGATGCTGATGGTAGAATTGTATCCTCTAAATATTTGAACATTTTCTGCTTTGTGACGTCAGAGAATTGCATGGCCCACAGCTAAGTGGGGCAGAGAAAATCCAAACGTAAAGCAGGGCAAGATGTGTAGTTATGAATACACCGTGAACAGAAATAAAAGCAATTCTCATGCATTAATGGTACATCAAGCTAATTCAAGAAGGCTAAAATCATTAAAAAGGCATCCTGGGGCAGTACACAGTCATTACAATACTGTGCTGACAAGAAGTATTAAAATAATCATTTCCAATGTCATTGATAGAATCCGTTCTGATAAGCAGGGGAATTAAAAAAAATCTCTAATTCCTAATTGGGAAATATGAAGCAAAATGGATCTTATTAGCATTTATGTACTCTTTAAAATGCAATTCCCCTGTTCAACTATTCAAAATACCAAAAACTAAGAAAGGATTTATTATCCTCCACATTATTAAGCTAAACCCCTGGAAAATGGAACTTTTCTTTTTCAGTACAGCCTGAAATTCAGGTTTTAAGTCCCCACAGTATCTGAGGTTAAACCTCAGTGGGACATGGCTGAAGGTTAAAAAACAGCCTCTAAAACAGCAGAAAGTGAAGAAGGATTTTGGCTTTGACTTCACTCAGCATTCCTCTTGCAAAATATGAACCAATGGACTTGATGATCTTAGGTGATCCTCACTTGCTTTTCCAGCCCAAGTGATTCTATGATTCCATCTCTCTTACAATCAATAGTGAGCTTATCAGCTGTAATGAAGCGTTGGAAACGAGGTATTTGGATTGAACTCGAGAATGAAGTAGCATTTTCATAATAACAATAATCATTCAAGTTAAATTATTTTACCACTCAGCTGTGGAGAAAATGGGAAATGAGTTATCACGGAAGAACCATAACAGATGACCACTAAGTTCAGTAGCTGCTTGCAGGGGACAAATTAGAAATTTAATTTCTAATGTGTGTGCAGCGAAGGAATAAAAGGCATCTTCAATGCCATTTCCAATTTCTTCCTCCACAAGGTAGGTCTACATCACAGCAAGGCACAACACAGAAGCAAGAAAACAGATTTTAGAAAAAAGCTTGCAAATAAAACAGCCCAAAACTAGGAACTGGTGTCAAAATCCCCTAATTGTGTGCTGAAGAAAAGTCTGGAACATCCTCAGATGGATTTTTTTTCCTACTATCAGAGAATCCCAGAATGCTTTAGATTGGAAGGGACCTTAAAGCTCATCTTATTCCACCTCCTGCCAGGGCAGGAACACCTTCCACAATCCCAGGTTGCCCAACTAATGTGAACCCTCTGAAGAAGCCACTAAAAATCATTTAAAGCTACACTGACCCTGAACGCCCCAAAGCAGCACAAACCAAGGGACATTTAATCAAGTGCTCCCTATTAACAGCTTGCACTGCTCATTCACACCCCCCCACTTAACCGGGTTAAGAAGTTGCTTTGTTTCCTGCTGAAATAAACAGCAAAAATTATCAGGAGTTGGATTCGGTCCCAGACGTGTCTGGCAAGTGTAACCCATTCATACAGAAGCATTTCTAATCCTATTAGCTGGCAAATACTAAAGAGCTGCTTGGCTGCCACGGGGGTAAAACAACACCCTGATATTTCTTGAAGCACATGATCCCTGTCAATTCTTCCTTGTGGCCAAAATGGAGCAGAGAGACAAACGAGTCTCCTGAAAGCTTACAAGTTTCTCACACTAGCTTTGTGCCAAGAGACTTCCCTCAAAAACTCTCAGAAAGGAAAAAAAAAAACCAAGAAGGAGACTGTAGACAGAGCCACAAACGCCAGGACTTGGAANTCATAAGAAATACATTATTATTAATGCATTTGCCTTTATATACTATTATTTATTATTTGTCTATTTTTATTTGATTTTATTTTTTATTCCATGTAAAAATTTGAATTTTTTGCCTTTTTTTTTAAATTTGAAGTGTCTTTTCACTCCCCATTGCAAGGTGCTGATGTGACACTGCCTCACGTAAGCACAGACAGAGCAGGACTTTGTGATGAGAAGCTGGCAACAAAAACCCCCAGAACTAAGGAGCTCTGAGAAACATTAAAACTTAATTAAGAAGGTTTTTAGAGATGGAAAAACTGCTGTGATGAGGGGCTGACATGTTCAGCCANAACTAATGTGAACCCTCTGAAGAAGCCACTAAAAATCATTTAAAGCTACACTGACCCTGAACGCCCCAAAGCAGCACAAACCAAGGGACATTTAATCAAGTGCTCCCTATTAACAGCTTGCACTGCTCATTCACACCCCCCCACTTAACCGGGTTAAGAAGTTGCTTTGTTTCCTGCTGAAATAAACAGCAAAAATTATCAGGAGTTGGATTCGGTCCCAGACGTGTCTGGCAAGTGTAACCCATTCATACAGAAGCATTTCTAATCCTATTAGCTGGCAAATACTAAAGAGCTGCTTGGCTGCCACGGGGGTAAAACAACACCCTGATATTTCTTGAAGCACATGATCCCTGTCAATTCTTCCTTGTGGCCAAAATGGAGCAGAGAGACAAACGAGTCTCCTGAAAGCTTACAAGTTTCTCACACTAGCTTTGTGCCAAGAGACTTCCCTCAAAAACTCTCAGAAAGGAAAAAAAAAAACCAAGAAGGAGACTGTAGACAGAGCCACAAACGCCAGGACTTGGAATATATAATTAACACTCTAACTATAGCTAGCATTCAGAAATAAATGTGCTAAAAACAAAACCCCCTAATGGCTCTTTGAAACTCCTAATCAATATAGAAAATCTAGGCAGTCAAAACAGTAATTTCTGCAAGTAGTTCAAGAGAAAACAGGGAGCAAAGCGAGAAGATGCAGCTTCAAATGCTTTTCTCTGAAATCTGACCGACAGCATGGGTAAAAAGAGGGTGCACGTCAGTATTTTCCATGTAAAACTTAAAAAGTTTGGCCTCTTTATTTTCCATGTAAAAATTACAACGATTTTCTTTTCCCCCCATGTAAACATTAGAATGTTTTGCCTTTTATTTTTATTATTATATTTTTATTTGCCTTTTGCCAATTTATTTATTGCCTTTTATTATTATATAATAAAATATAATTATTTTATTATTATAATCATAA
>VZTH01005246.1:204591-264559 GCA_013397815.1 Aleadryas rufinucha
TAATCATAAGAAATACATTATTATTAATGCATTTGCCTTTATATACTATTATTTATTATTTGTCTATTTTTATTTGATTTTATTTTTTATTCCATGTAAAAATTTGAATTTTTTGCCTTTTTTTTTAAATTTGAAGTGTCTTTTCACTCCCCATTGCAAGGTGCTGATGTGACACTGCCTCACGTAAGCACAGACAGAGCAGGACTTTGTGATGAGAAGCTGGCAACAAAAACCCCCAGAACTAAGGAGCTCTGAGAAACATTAAAACTTAATTAAGAAGGTTTTTAGAGATGGAAAAACTGCTGTGATGAGGGGCTGACATGTTCAGCCACAAGAGGAGCCCGGTGAGAAGAGAATCCAGCCAAGCCCCAGGACACTTGGTTGAAATTCCACTAGAGGGGGCACAGAACCCATCTCATACAGCAACTCCAGGATCATGGAATCCTAAAATATCCCGAGCTGGGAGGGACCCACAAGGATTAAAACCCCTACACAAGATTCCCAAAGAGTCCCAGAATGGTTTGGGTTGGAAGGGACCTTCAAGCTCATCCCATTCCACCCCCTGCCATGGGCAGGGACACCTTCCACTATCCCAGGTGTCTCCAAGCCCTGTCCAACCTGACCTTGGACACTCCAGAGATCCAGGGGCAGCCACAGCTTCTCTGGGCACCCTGTGCCAGGGCCTCCCCACCCTCACAGGGAAGGATTTCTTCCCAATATCCCATCTATCTCTCAATTTCTAACACCCCATGAACACTCAAACGTACCATTTTCAGCTGCTCTGCACAAACAGCCCCTCAGCCTCTCCACGAGCACTAAACCAAACCAAAGAAAACTTTGCTAAAATAAAGCAAACACCAAAGAAAACTGAAAATTAAATAAGGACTAAAACCAGCTTAAGATGGTTAAGACTAAAGGTGCTGGTGGAGAACACATCAGTGTGGTGTGTTCAAGTTAAGGAGTCTTCCACCTCAGAAAATACAACAGAAAAGCCTAAAAATCAGCATTTTCTCTAAGTGAGCAGGCAAGTATCTGAGCTATCACGCATGGGTCATTAGTTAAAAGGAACAGCTAGAGTATGGAGTGATGTGCTGGATGAAAAAAGGCAGCTGTACCGTCATGGAAGACTCTCTCCACGTTGAGCCCATAGGTCGCACAGGTCTCGTAGTAAGTGCATCGCTTGAGGTCATTCGACAACTTCCTGGCTCTGGCATCATCGATGACACGGGGGTTGGTGGAGCTGATGGCATCTGCACAACGACAGGGGGAAAACACTCACTGAAGGTCACTTGGAAACACCATCTTGGGATTCACAGAGTCACAGGAGGGTCGTGGAGGTTGGAAAAGACCTCTGAGATCACCGAGTGCAATGCCATCCCACGGTCACCACTAACCCATGTCCTCAAGTGCCATGTCCATGTGGTTTTTGAGTACTTCCAGGGATGGCTCCAATGCTTGACAACCCTTTCCATGAAGAAATCTTCCCAGTTATCCAACCTGAACCTCCCCTGGCACAAATTGAGGCCATCTCCTCTTGTAACGACTGATACCCAAGCAGTGAGTTTAAACACAAACCATGAAACAGGGTGCACATCACTCTAATTTTACACTTCCTTATTAAAATTACCAGTACCCTGATTCTAAAAATCATGGGGAAAACCCTCCCATGCTTTTTGCTTTCCTTAAATATATATATTTAGCTCAGTTGTTACCAAAAAAACCCAAAACAGAATCACATGAAAGAACATGAGCTCTGATGTGGAACATATTTAGGGAAACAAGTGGGTGATTACTCCAAACACATCAAATGATTTTTAGGCCTCTGTAAATATCAGTGACTTACAAGTAACTGGAGTGTGAAGTACAAAACATGACTATTTATAAGAAATAGAACTTATTGTAAATTACTTTCTCAAACCCTGCGGTAAAGGCAAACCATGAGATGTTGTGGGAACATACTGCAAAGCTGATGAAAATTATATAAACAATCTCTAAATCTCTAAACAATCATACTTGGTAATTCTCTCCAAGAGCTTCTTTCCATGAAAGCTGAAAATCAGAAATTTCAGTTTCTAGAGCTTATCCAGAGGAGCTGAAAAAACCTTACACCAGAAGAGATGAAGGAGAAGCTTCTTTCTTGCTACTCCGTCACAGTGGTGGACTCTGTATACAAAGGTGATACTATTTGAAGTTATAATCTTATGAACAAATCTTGAAAAGGAACATTTTTTCCCCAGGAGTACCATGTTACTCTTCTGCCCCATTCCTGGAAGTGTCCAAGGCCGGGTTGGACGGGGGTTGGAGCACCCTGGGATAGTGGAAGGGGGAAGGTGTCCCTGCCCATGGCAGAGGGTGGAACTGGATGATTTTCAAGGTCCCTTTCAACCCAAACCATTCTGTGATTCTACTACAGGCACCAATTTCAGCATTTACAGCTGCTCAGAAAGTCTTCCTTAAAATCTGCAACTGCCCACAGCAGCCAAACTACCTTTGTTCGTTGGGAAAAAAGCACGACCTGAACCTAAATATGGAGTCAGTGCCTCTTGCAAAGCCACATTTGAGGCTCTGCCCTGGGCACGACAGGACCAGACCTCAAATGATGTTGTCACTACCTTCTCATCAGATCCAATTGCCAAAAATAAAGCAGGGATTTGGAAAAGTAGAAGCTTATTTTTTTATCAGCAGAGGGCGCTGATAACATTGAACCAGAAAGGAACTGATGGGGTTCAGTTCCACAACACCACAGCTTCCCAAAGTTTGCCTCGCTGTTCCAAGGTGGGTCAGGCTGGGGCACTGAGTAGGCTTTGGAAGTCACGGGAGAACATCTGGAAGCATTGGGCCAGCGTTAATGTTTTGGGAAAGATTCCATTTCACATCTCATTTCAGGAATGCCTGACAAAACCAAGTCCAGGTTGGACAGGGCTTGGAGCAGCCTGGTGCAGTGGAAGCTGTCCCTGCCCATGGCACGGGGTTGGAATTAGATGAGCTTTAAGGTGCCCTCCATCCCAAACCTTTCTGGGATTCTATGATATCGAAGAGGCATATTTCAAATATCCATTTTAACAAGTGTATTTATGTATTTAATGTATTTTATTTCACTGTCAAACACAGACAAAAAGCTGTGTTTTTTCCTGATGCTTATTCCTACAATTAGCATTATTTCCATCTTTTCAAAAAATCCCCTTTGCATCAGTGCTGCAACAGAAAATGAACTTTTCTTTTTCTGGAAAGAATGGGAAGGAGATGGAAAACCATACCCCAAACCATACCCCAGTGTCAGAAGGGCACAAAGAAAAAAAATGTTGGAGAAATGTTTCCCCTTCATCTTTTCAACTCCAGCTTCAAGCCCAAAACGTGGCCCTTCAAAGCAGCTCCTTTCTGCTTTTTGGTGGAGTTTCTGCTGTCCTAAGACTTTTTCTGTTCCTGCTTCCCCTTTTCCTTCTTATCATCTGTTTCCTCCCTCCAGCTGGGCTGTGATTCCTCCTTCCCTGCTGCCCACACATCCCCTCTGGGCTGTCACCCCTTGGCAGGAGGCAGGGCAAGGCCAACTGCTCCCTGAGCACACGGCTGAGAAAGCAGCAAAAAGCTTCAACACCACCAAAACCACTGGGACACACTAAAAAGGAGGATGCCCAAACTGAAATGACAAGAACAACTCACAACACCTCTGTTCTGCCTCTAACACAGAGCAGTAACCTGGTGATAGACTCAGATGTTCCAGTGGGAAGGAACTTTAAAGGAATGGGGAGCGGCTGAGGGAGCTGGGAAAGGGGCTCAGCCTGGAGAAAAGGAGGCTCAGGAGGGACATTGTGGCTCTGCACAACTCCTTGACAGGAGGGGGCAGCCAGGTGGGCTCTGCACCTAAGGAACAAGGGACAGGATGAGAAGAAATGGCCACAAATTGTGCCAAAAGGGTTGTCCAGCCTGGCACAGCTGCCCAGGGCAGTGCTGGAGTCACCATCCCTGGAAAGATCTAAAAGTCACGTGGATGTGGCACTTGGGGACGTGGTTTAGTGGTGGCGATGGCAGTGCTGAGGAACAGTTGGATTTGATGATTTTTAAAGGTTTTTTCCCAACCTTAATGATTCCATGCCTAAGTTCTGTGATCTACACGGTCAGGAACAGAACAGCTCCAACTCTTGTGTTCTATTCCAAATCTATTCCAAACCAACCATAGTATGGGAAACTGGTGAAATACTAATGGGATACACTGGCACAACAGGGCAGAGAATATTCAAAAGACCACTCAAATGCTATAAAAGCTGAAATATTTTGGGTACCTTTCCCTTGCCATATTTCCCTGTAGGGCAGCTGCTATTTCAGAAGGAAAAACTGGGGGAGAGGTTGGCTCAGGTGGCAAGAAGCTGCATTTCTACTTGATTTACAGAGGTCTCCCAGAGGCACAGCCTGAGGCCAGGGTTCAGTTCTGCTTCCTACCTGCTACTGGAGGTTTTGCACCTCTCATCCTTTTGCCTCTCAGCAATGCCAGGGTGTTGAACCCTTCCACACTGCCAAGCACATGGAAACTGGTCTGCCTTCAGAACTTCCCTACACAGCTGATTCACCTGCCCAAATTCAACAAGGGCATCTTCCTGATACCTTGAGTTTTAGCTTGTATATTCTGTATTGCCTACTGTAAANCCCAGGGTGTACCTTTGAAGGCCTTTCAAATAAATATCACCTTTATTCCCTTATTCCTGTCTAGTCTCTGTTTCCAGGTAGCCTCTTCAGGCATCATTCCTGCTGAGCAAGAAAACCACCACGACCAGCAAGCACTGAAAATATTGTTTAAAATCTCCTTGCAGGTGACAGAATCCTGGAATGACCATTCCAGGTTTGGAAGGGACTTTAAAGCTCATTGTGTTGCACCCCCTGCCACGGGCAGGGACACCTTCCACTGTCCCAGGTTGCTCCAAGCCCCATCCAACCTGGCCTTGGACACTTCCAGGGATCCAGAGGCAGCCACAGCTTCTCTGGGCGACCTGTGCAGGACAACTCCCCACCCTCACAGGGAGGAATTTCTTGCACATATCTAACTTAGATTTCCCCTTTCTTCACTGCTGAAGTCCTACACTCCCTCTCCAACAGTGCTGCCAGGACATTTGTCTCCCACTTCAAACCTGTCCTTACAATGCCACGGCCCTGTAGCAAAGGGGAGAGGACAGGACCTGGCTTTGCCAGCTTGGAAGGGTCAGTATGGTCACAAAAGCCCCGCTGGAAATGAGAGCTGCACTTACCCTGGGTGCCCACCAGCACCATGGGGATTTCACTAGTGTTGCGATAGT
The DNA here is from genome assembly GCA_013397815.1 of Aleadryas rufinucha. Taxonomy (NCBI): domain Eukaryota; kingdom Metazoa; phylum Chordata; class Aves; order Passeriformes; genus Aleadryas; species Aleadryas rufinucha. The sequence continues at coordinate 209,877 of VZTH01005246.1, forward strand.
TGGCCATGCGGCTGTAGTAGTGGTAAACAGTCTGGAAGCTGACTTCATCCTCCAAGCTGAACACAAAGATAACAGCATCCACCCACATGGCAAACTGTGGGATAAAAACGGAAAAGGCCAACTGTGAGAAGAGCAGCGAGGAGGGGGAAAGAAGAAAAAACAAGAGAGAAACGTTCTTACCTTCGAGGGAAATATATATCAGGGAAACTCACAGACAACAACCAAGGCCTCAAAAGGGGGATAAGCTGCTAAGATGATGGATCTCATCACCCTGCAAGCCATGGGGATCTGGGATATACAAGGGATTTCCTCACAAGAGCATCTCCTCTTCCCTGGGGTGTGTGACCACCAGCCCAATCACTGTCAGTGCACGCAGGGTTTGATTCTCAGGAAACACAGCAGGCTGAGATTGCTGGGTGTGTGTGTTTGGAATGAGCAGCACTCCTCTGCAGTGCTGAGTCCCCGTGCTGTGATCTGCATGCACGCATGCTGATGCTGCTGGTAATGCCAGGACAAGCATTGCTAGGAATTCTCACACCTTAATCCATGTCCAAAAGCATTCATTTGAGACTTCCAGTTCTTCACCACATAGACACTCTCAACTGAGCCAACAGCACCAAGTGCCTCGTTCTGCTTTCAGTGTAAGAGCAAACTGCTCTCTCTGGGCATCAGGAACCTGCTAAGAGACATGCAGGTGCACAGGCCAAGCCAAGGTGCTCCTCAGTCACCATGCAAGTGAGAAGCTTTTAGCTCACAAGTGAAGTAAGATTGTTGAAAGACATTTAACTTAACAGTGAACATAAACAAGATGTCAAGAAAAAACTCCAGCTTACCTCGCTGCCTTTACTTTTCCCTAAAAGACTCCATTCCTACCCAAATTTAGAGCAATGGAAACAAGCTTCAGCCAGGGGATTTTCATGCTCTTTGTTATATTATTACTACAACGTGCCAGGGGACACACTGAACAGAGAGGGCTGCAGGGAGGTTCACTGGGGAAAGGCTCTGCATATTCATGATGATTGTATTGAAACCAAACACTGCCTGGGCTGTTTTGGTGTAAAAAGAGATAAAAATGTTTTGAGGTTTTCAAGACAGTCAGGAGGACAATCTTCCAGAGGGGAAGGACAGGACTGGTTACACACAGCAGAGTCTCTGCCAGAATAAGGTCAACCACCACACTGTTAAATGTGAACTGTTCAAACCAGAAGATGCAACCAGAGGAACTGGAGACAGCATCACTACTTGGGTAATGTGGGCTTGGGTCTCATTATAAAATGGTTTTTGTTGACTGGACTCAGCAGCATCATGCCAAGGACTCTTCCCAACAACTGCAATATCCTTGAGGCATCCATTTGGAAGGCAACAGTCCCTCTAAACCCTCAATGTTTGACCAGTGTGTACAGCAGCCTTCTAATAAAGATCATTTTAAAACACTCCACAGGTTTATACAATGCAGTTCCTCCAGACACAAAACATTTCCAGTAATTTCTTATTTCTCTTTTCATATTGAAAACCAGCTTAATCTTTGTGGGTATCAGACTTGTGGTACGGAAAACCAAAGGAATTTTGAGAAACACACACAAGGTCTGGAAACCCTGGATGTCTTATCCACAGTGCTCTGCAGGGAATGGCTTGAAACAAGGATAAATCAGCTGCTGGTATAGAAATCCATTCTCAGACTTATTACTGTGAGTGAGCAGATCTGTTAGTTGAAAGCAAGCCCAAAACCAAATTATAAAAAAAAGTTTTAAATTTAAAAAATTGCATGCAGCAGCTCACTGTAGGTCAGTCACTAGGTTAATTTGGTTTTACAAAAGGAAATTGAATTATTGTCATCTTTGAACCATTTTATCTTAGGCAAAGAAAGGAGAGATCAGAGACCCACAAAAAGAATCTTCAGGTAAGTTTGTTTTTTCTCCCTTCCTGCCAAAAAGAAGGGGACAGTAACGTGGAGAATACCCACAACCCAGTGCCAGGAACTCCACATGGCAGCTCCTTACTTTCTGCAGTTGGAATTCAATCTCAGTTATTCCTGAACCCACAAGCAAACTTGTCATTGCAGGAATTAATGAACAGATTAAAGATTTTTAATAGACATGTAACTTGAAATTACACCCAAAAACTCCAAAGAGAATTTCCAGGAAACCCTCATGCTGAAAGGTGAGACAGCAGCGACACCTCAAACCTCTTCAGCAAGTCACAAGGAGGGAGAACAAATCTCAGCCACCACAGAATCCCAGAATGGTTTAGGTTGGAAGGGACCTTAAAGCTCGTCTCATTCCAACCCCCTGCCATGGGCAGGGACACCTTCCACTGGAAAACAGCAATTAAAGCCCCACATTTTCCTGGCACATACCAGAAGCACACCCCATGCTGCTCATCAGTCTGCAGCCAGCTCCGTTGAGCTCTGCAAACCCAGTTATTCGGGCACCAAACCATCTCAGATCGCTGCATGTACCTTTACACCTCCACTATTTACAGTTTTAGATGAGTGAATGTTCCCTGAGCATCACAGGCTGGAAACCAGGGAGTGCTTCAGCCAAATCCCTGCCAGTCCCAGACAGAACCTCCCTTGTTGCTGCTGCTGACACGGCTGCAGATGTGCCAATGACACTCGTTTCATTCTGTCCTGTAACTTCCTTCCAGGATGTCTCTCTCAGTCTCCATTTCCTCCACGTCCTTTCTCTTCCCCTTTGTCCTGGCACCTTCCCCCACAGCTCTCACCCTCCTGGAGCTGTGCTGGTGCATTGTAACCCAAGCTGCTGCTGCTGGCACCGCTCCCCCTCAGCTGTTTGGCGACAGCGCAGTTCCCGATGCTAAATTATTGCTTGTTTGGGAGCTGATCCCTCCCGGAAAAGCTGAGCTTAGCAAGGCCAGCAGCAGCCAACGCTCAGGAAATCCTGCCAGTGGCCAGGTGAGGAGAGGTAGAGGAGGAAGAGGATGCCCAAGACAAGGATGCTGCCTGCAGAAAGGGTGGCTGGGTCTGAGGTGATTTAAGCAGCACATGAGCAAACTCTTACTCAAAACAGAGTAAGGGTCAAGCACACAAACACACAAGTGTCTTCTCCAAGGCCAATGGCCTGGACAGGCTGAGAGAGCTGGGGGTGTCCAGGGAGACCTCAGAGCCCCTCCAGAGGGGCTCCAGGAGAGCTGAAGAGGGACTTGGGACAAGTGATGGAGGGACAGGACACAGGGAATGGCTTCCCACTGCCAGAGGGCAGGGATGGATGGGATATTGGGAAGGAATTGTTCTCTGGGAGGGGGGGGAAGGAGGCCCTGGCACAGGGTGCCCAGAGAAGCTGTGGCTGCCTCTGGATCCCTGGCAGTGCCCAAGGCCAGGTTGGACGGGGCTTGGAGCAACCTGGGATGGTGGAAGGTGTCCATGCCCAGGGGGTGGAATGAGATGAGCTTTAAGATCCCTTCCACCCCAAACCATTCTGGGACTCCATGAAATCCTGATGTGTCACCAGAGGAAGCACATTGCTTGGGAATTCAGTATAAATGAACTGTATATTCTGTCTTGCATGGTCTCAGTCAATCTCAAATATTTTCCACCCACACTCATCCATCCATTGTAAGTGAAATCCCAACCATTTGCTGGACAAAATCTCTTTCACCTGAGGGAGATGCTGGAATTCTCCCAGCAAGAGCATGAGAAGGACCCAGGACAGAACAAAGCAGAGCCAGTTGCTTCAAAGGAAGTTCTGAAAAGCAAGTAAAGAGAGGCTTTTTGGGCTCACCTGTGCCTCCGGAGGGCCTCCTTCATCTCTTATCAGCAGCAGGTAGCTTTGTCCATCAACTACTATCTCCTTCTTGAATCTGCCACCTGCCACACAAAGCAGCTCATTACAGACAGCAGAGGTACAAAATACAAAACAGAAAAAGGCTTCACTTGTGGAAAAAACAAAGTGTCCTTAAGGTCTTTTGCAAATTAACCAATGACTGGAATATAACTGAAGTTTATATGCACACACATAGGAATTACTTAAAGTTAAGGCATGTACTTGCCTTATTTATAGATATATATTTTTTATATATATAAAGAATAAGGATAATGTGGGAAAAAGTCAGCAATTGCATTACAAACACTAACTCCCACGTGAGGTGTCCCTGGGTTGATACACACAGTTAAAACCCCGTATGGGTTTTTAATGGATCACCTTTAAACTGGAATATTGTGAGAAAATTGTCTCTAAGAAAGGCACAGTGGGACAGCTGCACACAAACAAGGTCGTGTCTCGTCACCAAAATCGGTTTCTTGTGTCAATCAGCATTTCCCCAAGGGAAGCCCAGTTCTCAGAGCACACATGGCATGTTATGGGAATGAGAGTTCTGCACTCACAACCACAGTTAGGGGAAGATACCAGACACATGTTAGACAAGGAAGCTACAACAGTGCTACCTCTGCAGAGATGGGCTAAACTACCAGAGAACGCTGTGCTGCTGACTTGGGATGAGCCCCACACCTGCTTTGGACACCGGGATAAAAACAGAGGAGTTGTAGCCTCCAGCCACGTCCTGTTCCCGATCCTGTATTTCCAGGCAGTGCAGAACAAGGGCTGCTCGTGAACACCAAGGAGGCTCCAACCCCAGCAGCTGCAGCAGCTGCTCTGTCCCCTCCCATCCCCTGGCTCACAGGGACTCAGCCACGACCCCAGGGCAGGGTTGGGATTGCTTCTTCTGGGGCTAAAAGCGTGTTTTGGGCACTCTCTCGAAAATGAAAAATCCCATTTAGGGCCTCTGGTGTGACAGAGCCTAAGCCAGGATTAGCAAGCTTGGTCTAAGCACTGGGGAGGCATTTAGGCTCCTCTCCTGGAGCAAACCCACTCTTATCTCCCCACCTAAGCCCCAAAGCCCCCAAGGCCTCCAGCTTAGCATCACCCACCTCACAGCTGAGCTTACCACACTGAGATAAAACACATCCCTTAACACACCCTAAACTTCTCTCTTCACCCTTTTTTTTTAAACTGGAATTAGTTCCAATTTGAACCCTGTCTCCCAGCTTCAAAACTCATCATTCTACTAAAACCAATGCATTGAAACGTGCTGAGAGCCAACAGCTCCGACTTGCTCTCCAAAGAGCTCCCTAAGCAAATAAATCAACACATCCAGGCTAATGCTGATCCTCAAAACACAACAATCTGCACAAAAATTGCTGCCTTAGGGGAACCCCACACTGGCTCAGACCCACCACTCCCCCCAGCCCAACCACAACAGCAGCTTTCAAACCAAGATTACTCCACAGCTCAGCTCTGTGCAATATTTAAGTGTGTTTAAACACATTTTGTGTTTAATAAAAGATGTCAGAACAGGAGGTTTTGTGGGTTTGTGCTGGGGTTTTTTGTTTGGGATTTTTTTTTCATCTTTTCTTTATAAACTTACCCTATTAGCAGTATTAAGCATGCAACAATTAAGACTATCACATTTCTGGTTGTTTAATGGCACAGAAGGAGCAGAAGAGCTACGTATGGATTTTCACTGTCTCGCTCACAAAGTGGATTTCAATCCTGCCTTCGCAGATCAGGAGGCAGATAAATATATATCATTACTGAGCCTGAAAAGAACAATCACAAACAAGCGGACAACTTGTAAAGGAAACCAGTCTCAGCTCTCAGGAACTGGATTTCTATTAATCAGGCCATGATTTCTATACATTGTCAATTAATTGCACGCGCTTCCCAATGAAGTGTTAACTAAGATGAATTACTTAATATAGAGCCCTCCAGAGAGGGCTTTTAAAGCTGTAAGTACCAATGGAAATGCAGTGTATGCGTGATCAGAGAGGGAAAGTTCTGCCTAATTGCCATTTCCTATTTCCTTTTCTTCTACACACTGAAAGTTCCCCCAGCTAATTAGAAAATACCACACACCGAATGCATTTAAGAGCCAACTCATTATTCCCCTGGTCAACAGGATGCCTTGCCAGTTTCACTGTACCTTCAAACAGTCCTCAGAGGCACAAAGAGGGTACAAACAGGGTGGAATGAAATAAGTAGAGAATCGAAAAATAAAAAAATGAGTGTACATACCCAGTTCACAAATGTGAGCACTAAGAGGTTTGCTCTTCACCATTGGGCTGGTGAGAGCAGCTTGGGAAAGGGGACTAAATTTAATAAATACAGTGCAAGTTACCCAGCAGCTCTTTTCCCAGGTGAATCCACACTAAGTGAGCAGCTTGGGGACCTGCTCCTTGCCTTCCCCAAAAACACTGTGCCTGGAGCTCAGCGTGATCATTGTTTCCAGTGTTAAATTCAGATCTTGACACGCTGTCCCCCACTTCAGCAAGGGCTGTCACACCCTGCTGCAGCCAACAAGCACAGGCAGCTCTAATCTGCTCAAGTGGCTCCTTCACCCTTAAAAGCAGGATGTGCTCATTAGCTGCAATAGGCACATCCTCACACATTCCTTGGTTTTTGTTTGGATTGAAGTATTTCATGACAAATAGTTTAAATTTCATACCCCTCCAACCAAACTGCTTCAAAGAATGCCCTGCGTTTCCAAGCTGTACTAAATATTTCAAAACAAATCTGAAGGCTCAGAAATGGAGCCGCAAACTCCTGCTTGTCCCTCGAGTAAGAATTATTTTATGCAAATCTCAGCTCACAGCAGGATTCATCCCTAATAACTTGTGTTCCTGTACCATTAAGGAGCCCTTATCGTGAGCACACCACAAAATTAGGTGCTGCACAGGACAGAGATTAAGAAAACCTACCTCAATATCAAGAATTTCCACAAACAAAAGCATAAACAGTGCAGAATATACAGATCAAGGCTGTACCCTGCAGGTATCTGTGGCTGTAGGATTAATGCAAACAATAAACTGCTTCTGCCTTTGATTTGATGAGCCTTGATGAGAGCCATGAGCAGTTTGGGCAAGCAAAAGCAGGGCAAGGGCAGTGATTTTGGGATGGTTCAATTTGGATGGACAGCACTGCATTCATTATTTTTTAAAAAATACATCTTGGAGTTTGTACAGCACCACAGGCAAAGAGGAATTAGAGAGATCAGCCAGTTCAAATATTGGACTACAGCAACCTATGAGGAAGCCAAACAGTCTCCCAGGGCTACAAAATACCCCATATTTTCCTAAATATCTGTGTATGTGACGGAGCCAGGAATTACTGTCTAAACCACTGGCAGTGAGAACAAAGAAATGACCTTCTTAATGTAAAGAACGAGCTCAAAACCCACAGCACCACTCCCAGGGGAGGTGGCTGCCTTTGCTCTGGTCCCATCAGGATTATGACACACACAGCTTTTTAATGAGGAGTTTCTGAGCTCCCAGATGTACCTGCCACGGGAGGCCACGGGGAGAGGACGGCTGGCAGCCGAAGGACAGGGCAGCACAGGGATTTCCAGGCAGCTATTCCCACTTTTCCAGGGCTACAACACTATCCATTCACTCACTCATTTGCAGATGTGCACACAATTTTTACAGGTGACCAATATTGCTCCTGTGCCCAAACCCACCTGGCAGAGAGTGGGACACATGAACCCTGCTCTCCCAGGTGCACCCAGCCACGCTCCTGCTGCAAAATGCCCCAAATAAATACCCAGCTTTGATCAATATAGAGCTAAATAAATTCTGTGCATCAGCCATTTACAACCCTGGCTAAAGACCCGGCACAAATCGGGATGGGGGGATCAACAACAGCTTCCTGAGCTCATTTTCATGCACGACGCTCCGGAGGGGAGCGCTCAGAATCAGCGGCGGCGCAGAAATTATCCAGCAAAAATTGGTATTAATTTTAAACATTGCACACATTTGTAATCAGAGGTGCTCTCTGTTACAAAAGCTGGATATTACATGGGGAATTCCGGGGATGAAGGCTTTAATCCAGGCTCTGACAGCCCGGCCACCCCCTCCTCTCGCCGAGAGCTGTTCCACCGCGTAATTGCTCACCAGAGCAGCCGCTGATTTTCCTACTGTATCCCCAGGCTCCACTGCACTCACCAGGCTCTTTATTCAAGCAAATTGCCACGGGGATGAAGTTATTTAGCCATATGAGAAAGATAAATTCGGGGGGCTGGCCACACGACAAGCATAGGCAGCAGCTGAACGTCTACTGTGGCAGGGCGAGACAGAAGGTAGGACTGAGGCAGCTCTAAAAGCCTGGATTTCATATTCCCAGTGACATGTGCATTTTGACAACAGCAGCCAGTTGTCTCACACATGCACGTTCTCTCCCTTTTTTTTCCCCCTCAGAAGACAGAAAATAGTGCCAAGAACCTGGCTGCTCTTCAGGGAAACGTGTTCAAAAATTCTCCGTTCAAACAGATGGTCAAACACTGGTCTTCTGGTTTGCTACTCACATTTTTTTATTTAAATAAACTCATTTTCAAATGGTTTTCACAGCATTTCCACAAAAAAATTTAAAAAAGGAGAAGGTTCTTCCCCCAGAGGGTGCTGGGCACTGCCCAGGCTCCCCAGGGAATGGGCACGGCCCCGAGGCTGCCAGAGCTCCAGGAGAGTTTGGACAGCGCTGCCAGGGATGCACAGGGTGGGACTGGTGGGGTGTCTGTGTTGGATCAATGATCCTTCCAACGCAGGATATTCCATGATTTTGGGTATTTCCTTAACACAACCACTGTGCTAAAGAACAATTCAGAAACCATGAGTGGCTGAGCTGGGCCGAGGATCAAAGACCGAGGAACCATCGCTGCCACACGAGACTAAAGCTGCAAAAGGATCCCTGGACCACCTTCCCAACAGGGTACCTGGCTAAAAAAACCCCAAAAGCAGCCTAGACTGAGCTTCTCAAACCCCACCAGCTGCTTCTCTCAATAGGTTTAGGACATAGTTTAGGAAATAAGTGGAGAGGTCTCCTGGAAGTCCAAGCAAAGCAAGGTACCCCCACAGGTACCAAATATAAATGCAATATTGCATCATATAATCTGATCTTTACCTCAGAACCAGCAAGGAAGCACTAATAAGTGATCTTGCAACTCCATGGAAAGAGGGTTTACTGCTGGAATTTTGTAGCAGCTGCAGTGATATTCAACAACTTAGTCAGTGAATGCATCTCAAAATTGTTTGCAGTATCTGTCCAGAAGGGCAGATGTGATGGGTCCCCAAAACCTGGCAGTGATTTGAAAGGACATCAATGGAATTTTAAGTTTTTCAGTGTTTGGGAAAACATATTACACTTTAAAAATATGTACTTTTTATATATTAAAGCTGCATAGAATTTCCAGGGTTAGATGGGATATTGGGAAGGAATTGTTCCCTGGGAGGGTGGGGAGGCCCTGGCACAGGGTGCCCAGAGAAGCTGTGGCTGCCCCTGGATCCCTGGCAGTGTCCAAGGCCAGGCTGGACAGGGCTTGGAGCAACCTGGGATAGTGGAAGGTGTCCCTGCTCATGGCAGGGGGTAGAATGGGATGAGCTTTAAGGTCCCTCCCAACCCAAACCATTCTGGGATTCCATGATAAACAGGCTGAGCTAGATCCAGTGTTTTATCTCATGCAGAAGGAGAGGAAGGTGATTGATTAACCACCAAGATAAATGGGAACACACCAGAGCCAGCCTCTGAGCAATTCAGTTTCCCTCATTAGCCAGAGACAGGACTCAGGAGCAGAGCAGTGCGTGCTCTACTTTCACTGCAAAGCTCTGACAGCCAGTGCAGACTGTGCTACGCCAATTAGAGAGGGCCAGTCTTAAAAAAGATCACTGTAATGTGAGTGCAGACAGAGGTAAAGCACACTCTGTCCCCATCAAATGACTCCTCTGAAAGAACCACTGCCATGCTAATCCAAGTTTCTGCAGTAGCTTCAACTCTCGTGCACCCAGTTTATTAATAACCCAGAAGATGGAAGTAGCAGGCTATTTAGTTTCTAGATAATGAAGCAGGAGGGACTGCAATTATGGCAGAAAATTGGATTGTACTTCAACATGACCGTAACGAGTTTGAGAAATAGAGGGCAAAAATAAAAGCAGCGTCATGGGGACAAAAGTAGGGACAAACCATCTGTGGAAGGATGGGGCAGGATGGCAAAAACCTCTGGCACACCAGAGGAAAGCAGCTGGGAATTCCTGCAGAGTGCAGACAAGGGGACAGCCTGTCCCCTGTGTCACCATGCCAGCCTCAGCCTGTAGGGATCCAGACAGGGCATCCCATGGAAGGTGAGGACTTAAATCTGCCTAGAAAATACCCAGTCAGAAAAATAAGCATGTGAATCCTGGTTATTTAAGATGAGGAAGAAAGAAGAGGTGCAGGATCTTACTAAGAAATAAACTGTTGATCCCATTTTAGGGCAAGAGAAATACATTTCCCATTTTCCCAGTTATTAATTATTATGGTCCCAGGAACACAGGCAAGAATATCAAGTGGGAGCAGACATACAAAGCTCTACACCCCAGTTGCAGGGATAAACCTTGGGTTCAGACATCCCTCAGTCCAACACGAAGTAGTAACACATCTTTATCAGACACCCACTGCACAGCAATACACAAAAACTGTGGCACTGAGCACCTAAAAGCTGAACATGGTGTGCGTTCTCACAGCTCAGAAGTGTTTCTGACAGATGAAAGGGGAGGAAAAACAACCCCCAGGAACCTGTGGGGAACCCCCTCCTCTGACAGTCCCCCAGAGCCCTCACACCCACCCAACCTCCCCAATATCAGGAGCCTCTGGCAGCCCCAAGCTGTCAAGAACCTACAATTCAATCCCCGCTCCCACTTCTACTAATAGCTCCTTTTTTCATCTTTTATTTTCCTTTTCTTGGTTTATTTTACTGACAGCAGGTGCAGAGTTACTTACACCTCACACCCACTAACTGTATATCCACAAGTCTAATTTTAAAAGCTTATTTTTATCAAAGCAGCCAGAGACAAAAAAACCCCAGCGAATCAGCTTCTTCAGGCAGGATGTGATACTACTTTAGCACCCTCCTACCTTTTTCCATCACCAGTCTTTTCCAGTTTTAAACGTTCACAGTCCTAAACACCACTTCCCAAACGAAGTTCCTCACAAAGTCAGCCTCATGATTTAAAATATCATCGCTCTTTTTTTGCTGCAGCTCCTTCTAAGTTGGCTTCTCAGGCATTTCATCTTCCAGACAAACCCATCCCAGCTTTCAATCTAACACAGAATTCATCTGCTCAAAATTTCTGCTTGACTTCACAAGCTTCCAACATAATTGCAAAATCTTAACGTGTACTAACAAACCCTAAACAGCTTACAAAGATCAGCCCAAAAATTACCTCCTATAAGCACTGATGCACACATCTCAGGCCTTTTCTTACCCCTCTTGCCTTTTTAAACACCCCTTTGCTTTTTATACCTAGCCAGCTTCTATAATAGCTGTCCTTTCATTACAGTTTTACATCACAAATAGCAACCCTGAAGTTAAAACTGGACTTAGCAGTGATTACACCGTAATCTGCCCTCCCTAAAATGGGTACAAACACCTGGGGAGAGCCTGCTGTGGCATCAAATCAAGAGGGCTGCTGAGAATTCAACACACTGAATAAAACCAGGTGCCTACCATGCCCTGCTTTCTGATACAACTTCCCAAAACAACAACAGATTCAATGGGGGGGGGGGAAGCTCACAATAAGAAATCAAATACAAGCTGGACAAGGAATGTGTTCAAAGAAAAGTATGAAAATCTGGCTTTGAGATCAGGAGTGAAACTGATGCCTGAAGACGCTACCTGGAAACAGAGACTAGACAGGAGTAAGGGAATAAAGGTGATATTTATTTGAAAGGCCTTCAAAGGTACACCCTGGGGAGCCCAGAGGCTGCTGGATGAGGAGTCACAAGTTCTTCACCCTTTTATAGGTTTGGTCCATTTGCATATCAGCATTAATTTACCAAATAAAACTTTAGCTACTGATGTGAGTTCTGTAAGCTCAGCCTGCCTTCTCCAAGATGTTGGTTTACACATTTTGGGTCTGGGTGTCCCTGGAGAGCAAACCCAGAGACTTTGTTGTGTCTGTCTGAGCATGAGAGAGCAGCAGCAGCAGGCTGGGAGACACTTCAGAGTTTTACAGTAGGCAATACAGAATATACAAGCTAAAACTCAAGGCTTCAAAACAATGGGCTCTGATTTAGAAATACATCCAGAAACAGTATTTGAGATATAAAGCAGAAGGCAGGTCCAGCAGGAGCCACTCCAAACTGGCTCCAAGAGCAACAGCAGCAGAAAGCAGGGAGCACTGGAGACTCAAAATCATGGAATCAGAGAACTGTTTAGGCTGGAAAAGCCCTTTTACATCACCAACCCAGCAATGCCAAGGCCACCACTAACCCACGTCCCCAAGCACCACATGCACGTGTTGTTTTGAACACTTCCAGGGGCACCGATTCCATCACTGCCCTGAACCAATGCCTGACAATCCTTCTGGTGACAAAATTTCCCTTAATATCCAACCTAAACCTCCCCTGGCACAACTCGAGGCCATTTCCTCTTGTAGCATCGCTTGTTGCTTTTGAGAGGTCACTTTTATTCCTGTTAAGAGCCTAAAGTTGTAACATAAGTCAAAAATCTGCTTTACAGTTTTTACCTGAGACACAATCTCCAGAGAAGCCCGTTAGGAGAAGGACACAAATGCTACAGACATTATTTCCCAAAAATCTTTGGGCACTCAAGGTGCAAAGTGTTCCAGAGAACACCTTAGAGACCCTCAAGGCACACAACCCAAAAGAGAAGCCCTTTCTGACAATCTGCTTCCTCGGCACCTTCTAAAGAGCAAATACTTGAGTTTTTCCTTTAATTACCAGAGCTCCTTATTTGTGTGACACTTTAAACAGTCCCCAGCCCGACAGCTGGAACAGAGAGGTTTTCAAAGGATTCTCTAACGCACACAGGCAGTCCCGGGAGGGCGAGGAGAGGGAAGGGCTCCAGAGGGGAGAGGGCAGAATACATAAACACACTTTTATGCTGAGCTGAAAAGGCTCTGAAAGCCCAAGAGAACCCATTGCAGCAGCGCTTTAAAAGGATCAGAAAGAGACAAGTGTTGTTTTATATCTGGGTGTCAGCATGAAATGCCAAATAAAAATAATCAGTCAGTACTATTTTAGCAAAAAGGCAGACAAAGAACTGAAAAGAGGTAATTTTGAAACACATGTCCCAAGTCATCGCCGTCTTCTGAACACAAGACAACGTCTGCCTGTGGGTTTATAGACCAAAAAAACCTTCAGCTGCCCCAAAGTGCTGAGGGGACTTGTGAGAACTGCACCAAGGATCTGAAACCAACACAGAGAATTTCAGCTTCCTCGGGTTTTGTAGCCCAAGAACCACAAAATGCGACTTTAGGGTTAACGGGGCTTTTTTTGAACCCATATTGGGATTCTTGCAAAACCTCCCTGGGTAAGCTCTGTGTAAATTTTTACGTGTATGATGGGGATTTTCTGGAATTCCAAAAATCCCAAACAAAAAGGCATGGATGTTTCCAAGGAAAGCACCCAAGTACATCCTCACAGGATGCATCGCTCTGCTCCTCATTCACATTTCAGCCAGCTGCTCGCCGAGGACAGAGCACACAGATTAGTCTGGGACACATCCTCCTTTTATTCATCAAAGATCAAATTTGGGTGTTTAGTAAATACGGCCTTCCTAAGTATTTGAAAAATATTAACTGGATAAAAATAGCCAGTGGCTTCTTTAAAGAGAGTGGCAGCCTCAGGAAGCAAACTGTTCACAGCAGGCAGAGTTCCATGAACCACGTAGAGAAGGGGACAAGAATCTCAGTGCTGCAGAGGGAAGAAACTGTCCAGTTCTGCTGCAGCTCCCCTGTTCTGTTCAACCCAAAACACCCAACTGTGACCCCACCCCGATGTTAAATCTCTCAGCACAACCAGAGACAAGCAAAGAAGAATCCCAGAGTGGTTTGGGTTGGAAGGGACTTTAAAGCCCATCCCATTCCACCCCTTGTCATGGGCAGAGAAACCTTCCATGAGACCAGGCTGCTCCAAGCCTCGCCTTGAACACTTCCAGGGATGGGGAGGCTTTTTTAAATCCTTTTGCTTTTTTCTGCCAGGTGAACCAGGCCCACACTCTTGGATTCAGCCCAGGATCAGGCCTGAATGGAGACACCTGGAAGGTCATCCCAGTTAATAGATTATGGCTGAACTTTCTGCATACATATTGTGTAAGGGTCTGTAACCAGGGGAAAATCTCTTAAGAGGATGTGAACAAAAGCAGCTGAAATTTTAAAGCACTCTTCCTCAATCCTCCTTGCATAATTACCCTCTGCTGAGGAAGCATCAGACAGAAATAGGTACTTGGGACAAACTGAAAACCACGGACATCCATCCCTCAAGATGTACTTCCTACACAGAATCAGAATCCTTTAGGTTAGAAAAGGCTTGAAGATCATCAATGCATGTTTTTGTTACAGGCTGGCAACTTATTTTCATGACATGCTTCAAAGGGAAGGCTGAGGGTGACACTTCATTTAGTATTTTAATAATAAACATGACCATTCCTGCCATTCAAGTGACACACTGTTCACTGTGGTACTGAGAAAAGTTATGTGGTGAAGGCTGCAGAAGTGTAAAATTATTTTTAGGTCAAGTTTGGAAAGAGAGTAAATGATCACAGCTTTCTGAAAAACACATTGAAGGCTTCATTCTGTACCTTTTACTGGGGGAAAATTTCATTTTTATTCTAAGTTCCTCCACACAGAGAGATGAAACCTCCACTGACTGCAACAGCTACTTGCTGCCTCAAGTCAGGATGCTGGATGGCTTTTATGCTTTTTTGAAACACTAAAAATAATTACTCCACATGAAATGAATAAATAACTCTTAAATATATCCCAAAATACAGAGAGAAAAAACCTCCTTTTTCGTCATCCCAGCTGAGACACCCTGGACCACAATTTCTGCCTTTTTTTTTCTTTTATTAGACTCACTGGAAAAAAAAAAGTACTGAAACAATCATAACATGACTTAAAATATTCACAGACATGCCAGAGATGTGGAAAAGCCTTTCAGCCATGTTTCACACCTCTGTGGCTTTTTGGAAACAAAACCCAAACGGTAACAGAATCCTCCTGACACTCACTGCTCCTGTAAACTTCAGTTCACCTTGGTCCGCAAAGAATTCAGTCTCAAATTCCACACACACCACACATTTCACTCTGCTCCTACAGGCAGGATTAAATTTTAGATGGGGGGAAATAAAGACACCAGGTTTCCCACACCTCACTTGTTGTTTCAGCAGGTAAAGCATCCAGCAGTTAGCTTTTCTTCCAGTCACTTAGAAGGTCCTTAGAAGATCACAAATCCCTTGGATTCCTTGTTTCCCATCATTTCCTTGTTGTATCATCACAGAAAAAAACTGGAAGGCTCAGACTATTGAAGTTCCCACTTACTACAGGGTAGCACATTGCTGCTTTTCTCACATCTGATTTCAAATGTGTCACTCAGGAGCACAGCTGAGTGGATGTTAAATATGCAAAGGAACAGTCTCAAGGCCATTTTTCTTCCTAATAAAAACTCACTCTTTGAGAAAACAAAGGTTTGCACGTCANATGAATAAATAACTCTTAAATATATCCCAAAATACAGAGAGAAAAAACCTCCTTTTTCGTCATCCCAGCTGAGACACCCTGGACCACAATTTCTGCCTTTTTTTTTCTTTTATTAGACTCACTGGAAAAAAAAAAGTACTGAAACAATCATAACATGACTTAAAATATTCACAGACATGCCAGAGATGTGGAAAAGCCTTTCAGCCATGTTTCACACCTCTGTGGCTTTTTGGAAACAAAACCCAAACGGTAACAGAATCCTCCTGACACTCACTGCTCCTGTAAACTTCAGTTCACCTTGGTCCGCAAAGAATTCAGTCTCAAATTCCACACACACCACACATTTCACTCTGCTCCTACAGGCAGGATTAAATTTTAGATGGGGGGAAATAAAGACACCAGGTTTCCCACACCTCACTTGTTGTTTCAGCAGGTAAAGCATCCAGCAGTTAGCTTTTCTTCCAGTCACTTAGAAGGTCCTTAGAAGATCACAAATCCCTTGGATTCCTTGTTTCCCATCATTTCCTTGTTGTATCATCACAGAAAAAAACTGGAAGGCTCAGACTATTGAAGTTCCCACTTACTACAGGGTAGCACATTGCTGCTTTTCTCACATCTGATTTCAAATGTGTCACTCAGGAGCACAGCTGAGTGGATGTTAAATATGCAAAGGAACAGTCTCAAGGCCATTTTTCTTCCTAATAAAAACTCACTCTTTGAGAAAACAAAGGTTTGCACGTCACAAACACACTAGGGACCGAAAAGTTCTGAACAGAAATAAAAACTGGGGCAGGCAATGAGAGAAAACTCCTCTACACTGTGAACAGTAGGATTCCTCCTCGTGGTGGGGAGGTGGTGATGGGCAGCAAGAGAAATCTCTCACTTAGAGAGCTGAAGGAAACATGAAACCATCTTTACCTAGCTAAAATTCATTTACTGCAGGGCTGAAGCCTTCAAGGCCTGCAGGAGATGTGGCACTTGTCTGATGCAGGGCAGGTTTCGTGGTAATTGTAGCAATTTAAAAGGCAAAGGAGAGCAGAAATAGCAGTCCCTGGCCCTAATCACCACTTCCACGTGAAGCAAATATCCATCACCTCACCCATTAGGCACTGATTTTATGATGCCTGATAAATTTAGCTGTTAGGGAGCCATTCCAAGTCAGCAAACTCGGGTTTTTCTTAACTGATCGAGCAGCTGACACCTTAACATCCGATATACATCCCCCTCTTTATCCAATTTAACAACCTGGCACATTTACACTCCCTCAGAGAAGGAACAGGGGATGATCCACAGAGGTCTCCAACATGAAGGATTACACTTTCTTTTCTAGGGATGTTGTTTGAATGACCTAAAAGTGCTCAAGGCCAGGTTGGACGGGGCTTGGGGCAGCCTGGGATAGTGGAAGGTGTCCCTGCCCATGGCAGGGGGTGGGATGAGATGAGCTTTAAGGTCCCTCCAAACCATCCTGTGGGTTCTGTGATTCTCTGACAAAGAACTAAACCACTACCAAATCACCACTACAGCTGTTTACTGAGGGTAGTTTATATGGGCTGAATTTCCTTTAATGCTGACTTGACTGGAAACCTTGACCTTATCCCTTACAAGGCGAATTAGAGCTCTTAATTATTCCAGTTTTCCTCCCGTTAATGAGATGCAACAGTGTCATTAGTGAGGCTTGTCAGCCACGCTTATGTGCAGGGAAATGATTTGACACTGCTTTTGTCATCTAATCCTTTCAGGAAAAACACTCACAACGTCACTCAGGCACTGTAAATAAAAATCGTTCAAGACAAAGAGGACAGATGGCAACACTCCCAAGGAATACCACCTAAAATATTCATCCTTCAGGAGGAGAGGAGGGTTGGCCCTGTCAACAGTAGATTTGAATTTTCCAAGGGAAAAAAA
The DNA here is from genome assembly GCA_013397815.1 of Aleadryas rufinucha. Taxonomy (NCBI): domain Eukaryota; kingdom Metazoa; phylum Chordata; class Aves; order Passeriformes; genus Aleadryas; species Aleadryas rufinucha. The sequence continues at coordinate 227,260 of VZTH01005246.1, forward strand.
AAAACCCCAAATATCTTCTGTTCATGAAGTGAGGGGAGAGATCTGCCAAGATGGTGATTTTTGCTGCAGATTTGCTGTACTCAGTGACACTACACCCCATATCAGCATTTCTCACTATCAGCATCCAGAAGCACGATCCACACACTGTGCAGAGGCTCAATTACCATCATCAATTATTATTGTCAGTTCTAGCTACAAAGCAGCAAAAACATTCAAGACAAACTTATAACCTGCAAGACCTCGGTGTCAGTGCAATTCCACAGAAAAAGCCTCATCCATCCCTCCCTTCCCCTCTCCTCCCATTTTAACTACAATTCCAGGCTGTTAAAATGTCAACTACCAAGCTGAAACAGCTTCCTTTGGTAAGAGTTAATTAGAAACAAATGTTATCAGAGATGCATGAAACTACAAACTACTGCTGAAGAGACAACTACAGCAAGAGACAAAAACAGTGAGATGTACTAAAGACTTGAAATCAAAAGGAAACAACTCAAAATGATACACAAAACAAGGGGGAAAAAAACGCTCTAGTACAGAAACCACCATCTGTCCCTTCAAAACGAGAGCTGCCATGAAGACAATGTATAGTTACCTGCATCCATATCTGCAAAGAAGGGAACAGCCAGTAAGGAAAAGAAGGAACCAGAAATTCAGTGTCTCAGAGTTGGATTTAAAAGTTCATAAGGAGAACAGATAAAGAAAAATAATCAAAAAAGTAGTTACTGTAAGATACACCTTGATAAGGTACTGTGATAATTTTGATTTCAAGCTATAAACTTGGATTAATGTTAAACACTACAGTGTACAAATTAATCTTCTATGCCATAAGAACATTAAAAGAAAGGACCAAATATTTAATATATTAAACAATAAGCAAGTTACACCTTTAAGTTTAGGCTGGTGAAGCTTGTTTTATTCTTCCAACATCATGATTGTACAGAAATCCACCACTACAGACAGTATTTGGGGCTTTCAACAGCCCAAGAGAAAGCAGCAGCACTACAGAGAGCAGTCAACTCCTCTCCATCAGGGCTAATTCCCATATGGACACACACTGGGGGCCAAAGTATTTAAAGGATGCTAAGCAGTCGTGGAAAATCTACAATTACACTCATTGTACATACTTAGCTTGGCCTGGAGAATGTCAAAGCGAAAATCTCCATGAATTTTGAAGCAGCAAATGGGATTTTTTTGCTAATTCAGCATGATCAAAAATGAGTAAGGATGTAGTTTGTGGGGGGAAAATAAGAGTGGCATTCATGTATGGACGTACCTTCAGGTGACTCCTCCTGGACGTAGGTGCCGGTCAGGTACCGGTGCACCAGCGCAGACTTCCCACTCGCCAGGTTACCCACGATCCCCTGGAGTTAAAAATAGGAAAAAAACAAAAAGAACAAAGAATTCAACTGCAATTAATCCCTGTAAAAAGCAGTGTGACGATTCAAGCAGAATCGTCACACAGAAGTAACATCCCAAAGAACAGACACAGTTCAAAACATGCCAAGAGATGAAGCAAACGGCAGAGTGGTTTGGGGTGGGAAGCACCTTAAAGCTCATCTTGTTCCACCACCTCCCACTATCCCAGGGTGCTCCAAGCCCCATCCAACCTGGCCTTGGACACTGCCAGGGATCCAGGGGCAGCCACAGCTTCTCTGGGCACCCTGTGCCAGGGCCTCCCCACCCTCTCAGGTAAGAATTTCAGCCCAACACCACAGGAGTTTTCTTCCCGGAGGTGCTCAAACGCCAAAAGACTTGAGGATCTTTGGGGTTTGTGGCTTTACAAGGGAACACAGAGCTAAGGACATCGTGCTCCCTTCTTAAGGGAGGCGATGGAAACCTCTTTCCCCCTTTCAAACCAGCCCAGCCTGCTCTGCTCTGCTCTCTCCTGTTTACTTGACCCTCACCAGAGGCTCAGAACAGAAGGTCCCTGGGGACAAGATGAACTCTGCTGATCTGCCTGAGATTGCCCAACGGAGGCAGCCGGAACGAGCGGCACATCACTGCACATTCCTTACCCCATCTTCTTAATCCTAATTGGCAAGAAACCACCCTCCTTATCAAAAATGGCTTGATAGGAGCCAGCCATGTGTGCTGGCACCCCAAACACATCAAATTCCCCCATGCCTTGGGCTGATCCCACAGCGTGGGCAGCAGGGGAGGAAGGGACTCTGGGATGAGTCACGGGAAGAAAACAACATCTCTAACATGTGTCCCTGACCCCCAGAACATGAAGCAACCTCTCAATTAATGACTTTTCCCTCCATTATATACCCATGAACTGCAGTAAATTGGTCTGCTCCTACTCATACTACAAAGCCATTAATACCTGAGGGAACCCCGTGAGGAAACAGCGTGGCCTCTGCATCTCTTCTCATCACCAAACTGCCACCATCTCCCTTTCCATACAAAGCTTCCCAATGAGAAGTTCCTTCCCACTTTTTTTCCCCCCTTTGCCTACAACAATGTACAAAATCCTCCCTGTTCAGGATTCGCCACCACTCAAAAAGAGTTAATTTATTGTGTGAAAGCTGAACTGTATTTTTAACAGTCAGCACATTTGGCCCAGACACAGTTTTCCAGTGAAACCTTCACTTACAAGTGTGGTCAGCCCTGTGTGGATGGAAATTAATGTTATTTTATATTACACTTGTGCCAAAATTGTAACTGCCAGGGACAACAGAAAAGCGTCAACTTGGAGATCCAGTGAGAGGCAACATCCCATAGCTGGGATGTCTTATTCTAGAGACCCCCAATATTTGAAAGCCATCAAACGATTCAAGAGTAGAGTTTGATATTTATTTTTTTTAAAATATCCCAAAGGTCATATCAGGATACACCACTTGACAGCACTTCAGGTTCTCTGATACATTCCTATAAACTAGGAGCAAGAAATTCTGCACTGGAAAAAAAAAAAATCTGACTTCTGATACAGCTTCTCTCTCCATCAGCATTAATATTTGCTTTAAAGCTGATCCCCCAGAGTATGACAAAAATGCCAGCCTGTTTTCACAGCAGTCATATTCCTCTCTCCCCTGGTTTATACACAAACAATCCGAGTCCTCTCCATTTATTTACGGATATATCTGAAATGCACCGAGTTATGACAAGCATGTTAGGGAACAAAAATACCACCCTAACCCAGTTCAGGGAGGAGAAAATTCAGCTCCAACTCACTGCTCTTTTTAGTTATGACTTGTGCAACACTGAATCATTTATCTGCATGTGCCAGACATGCTGTAAAACAAACCCAAGCCACTCTGCCCACTCCTCCTAAAGCCTGTTGGGAAAAATCAGAAACTGTATTGATGGCACCTGGCATTTTAAAGCTGTTCAGGAGAGGAGCCTGACTGTACTTTGCATATTTTTTGCAAGAAATTCAGTGATTTTATCCAGCAACATCTCATGTTTATTCTGCCTAACACATCCTTATTTAACACTTGAATAAACAGGAGCCAGGAATACTGAAGGTGCTGGTCTCACCATGCTCTTGACCACAATAAAAGCATCAAAATCCAGAAGTAAAACTGAAGTGTTGGATCAGCAGGAACCAGTTATAGAATCCCAGACTGGTTTGGGTTGGAAGGGACCTTAAAGCTCATCCTATTCCACACCCTGGCATTGTCAGGGACACCTTCCACTATCCCAGGCTGTCCAAACCCCCTCCAAGGTGGCCTTGAACATCCTTCTGAACACTGGGAAAAAAACCAAGCCTCATGTTGCTAAAAAAGGAGGCAAAGACTGGTGTTCTTTCCTCAAAGGCACACTGAAAAAATACCTCCTTCCTTTATTGCAGCCCCGGGGGCTTTCTCTGCTCTCCCAGAGCCAGTTTCTGTTCCCTTTACAATTCTGCAGAGCCCAAAGGGTACAAAAACAGCCACTCTTGAAATAAATCAAAAACAAATATCAAGCAACCACCTCGATTTAAGGACCTCCCAGCCTGTATGGGAGGACAACCTCCCCCTTTAACACGGCCCTTATGTTCCTCAGCCATGAGGAGCACCGAGGATGAAGCTGGAAGTGAGGGAATGACAGAGAGGTGACTCACGGCACCAACTCCTCCCTAAGGGCAGATGTGCAGGGAAGGCAGAGCAGATTTCAGCTGGGGTTCCTGATTTGCCCTTCCTGCTGGGGCACAAGTTCACAGGCACAGCTGCTGCTGCTGGTTTCCATCATTTGCAGTGCTATAATCCAATTATTATTTTTGTAACAGCAGAAGTTCTGCTTTTACCCTTGGACAGCCCTCTCGTGGCACGCTGACCACTGCAAATCAATTCTCTGCAGCAGCCACGCAGCTGAGATTTGTTTTCCTACCCCTGGTTCAGACAACACAGGGGCAAAATACCCAAAATAAGCTCACACGATGCAGCCAGGCTATCACAAGAGAAAAAAATGTACCCTGAGCCCATCACCTGGTGATTGTGAATCATTTCTGTTCTGAATTACAATGTGTAGTACCTGCAGTCCTGGTCTCACCTGCAATTCCCAGTTTTCTTGGTGGGTGCTGTGAATTAGCAGGGCTCAGAGAAGGGGAAGGGATGTGCAAGGAAACCCAGGATAAGGCAGCTAACAGTGTTGGACTCCTATGCAACCAAGACCTTCCAGCCCTGAATTCCTGGTGTTTCATTGTGGGAGGATTTGGGGTCTTCCAAATGCATTCAACAAAACCTGGTGACCCTTCTGTATTAGAGTTGTTACATCCACTGACTGCCAGATTTTTCTTGTACTCACCTTGAGCACTACTAAAATCAAAACAGCCACAGAAGTGTAGTTGTGAGGATGCTGCTCCCATTAAAATGCCTCCCTAAGTACACTTATTCTATTAAGTATGGCCTTGTAGATTCTCCCACCTCCATAAACCCCTATTATCCCAACTCAGATTTGGGAAGAGTTGTTTGCCACATGAGAAGTGGGCTGCTAAAGCCTGGCCCAGTTGACTACTCTTAAATTAAGATGGATTTGCCCAGCTCTGAGTGGCAAAGGGAGCCTGGATTGGAGCAGTGATCCCGTTCCAGCTGGTAAATGGGAGCTGAGCACAGACACCTGTCCCAGGCACTTCTGAATTCTGCACCTCTATCCTTCTGTAGGGTTTGAGGAGCTAAACGTGTGCAATTAAATCTGGATTTCCATGTGGCAGACTTCACAGTGATCTGTGCTCAGGAGCTTTGTGCTGCTGGTTTGGTACCCACTACCCAGAGGTTTCATTCCTCATCTCGGCCTCCCTGTTCACACCTCTTAAAAGGGCAAATCTGGGAAACTCTCCTGACCTGCCCCATATTTTTGATTTTTCTTCCAGCTATATGGAAAAAACTCAGCCAAGGGAAAAGTTGCTGTAAGCAGCTATTAAATCACTGTTCATTGTTCCAGTAAAATGTAGGTTTTGATTCACTAAATGAACTTGAAAAATATTCTTTTTTTTTTAATTCAGTATCAATTCATTTGAGTTCTGTAAAGAGAGGGAGAAAAGACATTTGGTCCTTGAAGAAATCATGAAAACTTAATATGGGGAGATGAAATAAGCTTTACATGTCAGCTGCTAACTTGCACTGCCCTCATAAGACTTTCCTGCTGAGCAGATCCCCCTTGGAAGCTGGTTCATGGAGCAGAACAAATTCAAACAGCAATCAAATACTGAGAGATCTCTGAAGTATGATTATAAATATTGAATATACATCATCTTCATAAAGGCAGCCTCAACTCTGGAAGTGTTCAGGGCCAGGTTGGATGGGGCTTGGAGCAATCTGGGATAGTGGAAGGTGTCCCTGCCCATGGCAGGGGTGGCACTGGATGGGCTTTAAGGACCCTCCCAATCCAAACCATTCTGTGAGTCTATTATAGATATGTAGAGGAAAAATTCTTTACTTATTAAAATTCCTTTCCACATTTTTTCCCAACAGCAGACTGAATGAAGCATGGAAGAGCCACACTTGTGTGTGACATTTCCAGGACATTTTCCAAGACAGGAGCAAACACGAACTCACCACTTTCAGCTCCGGTACAGATCGGCTCAGTGTCCATTCCTGGCTATTTACAAAGGCATCTGTGGAAGAGGAGAACATTCACAACATCAGGATAATGCCATTTAATGCTCTGCTGCACACAATTTCACACCGTGGCTGCGGGAACACGAGACCAAAGGTCGCGCCTCGTCTTGGGAGGCTGACAGTCCAACATGGCAGAGACCAGGGCTTTGGGGAATGATATAAAACATTCCAAAAATTCCCATTCTGCACAGATCTGCTCTCACCAAGTGCACCCACATCACCAGCAAGCTCAAACTAACTCCAGGCCCTCGGGGTCGTGCAAAGGCTTTTCCAGGGTGTACCTGGTTAAACCTTTTCCCATCCACACCACCACGTTCCTTCCCAACAGGAAAAGCCTTGGATTTGTCACATTAAATGTCACCAACTGCAGCTGCCACCATCTGCAGTAACTTCTCCACCCAGGTAAATAAGAAAATTTGCTGGTTCTGAAACCTGTTATTTTCTACTGCACATCACACTTAACGTCAGCAACTGCAGCAGCCAGAGTCAGTGGGAACATCGCTGCTAAGGCAGGGGAAAATCTCTTTTTATTCCTCAAACATGCCATTTTTCAGTAGCATAATCTAGGCAGAAATAAACTACAGAGCCATTTCCTGTAAAATTAAATAAAAACTACTGGGGGCAAGGGTTGATTTCTTGAAGAAAGGCAAGTTCATCACTGCTCCCAACAGAAATTAAGTCCTTTGGGCTGCACCTGGCTCCAGCCTCATTGACAATTCCACACTAAAGAACAGAAGTAAGGCTCTATTTTTCTGTCTTTAAAAACATTTACCATTTTGTTCCTTCCATAAAGGTCTAGGCAGCTGTAAGCAAACAGACAGGGATGTTTCTGTTACAAATCCAACGTGGATCCTGATTTAACCCCTCCAGGACCATGTAAAACAGCTGAATGTCTGTGCTGCACAGGATGCTCCCATTGAGCAGATCTGCTCCAACTCCATGGAGATGAAGCAGCACCGAGATTCCCGGTGTTCCAAACAATTCCTGCTGCCACAGGAAACAACAAGTGGAAGGTTACACCTGACCACGTTTTTAAGCAAGCAAAGATCCTGCAAGCCACTGCTTCCCCTCCAGTACTCCCATCAGCAGGAGAAGGTTTTTTCATTTGATCTTTTGATCCAGAGAGTAAAGAAATTGGAGGCAATTTCCTATTCCAGAAGTGACCCTCACTAACTTCAGAAACCATCCAAGCTTTCCCAGCACTCCCCTACAAACAACCACAAAGCAAACTTGTATTTTCCAGTGTATCTCCAGTAAATATATTGCTTTTGCCTCAATATCACAAAAAGACAGACCTATTAGCCGTGAATTAGGAAACCTTCTCCAGTTTTATGTAACGCATCGCTTTGTGTTTCAGCTGTGAATAAATCCTGTGTGTATCTCTATGAAAACACAAGGAAAATAATCAGTATTTTGGTACAGATTTGAGCTGCACACACTCACTGGCAGCAGGGAAACCAAAGGCTCAGAGTGAAATGCGAGAGAAGAGAAAGGCAAGAGAAGACTGTGATCATCCAGCTCCTGTTCCATGACCTCAAGTCCCACTGGATGAAACCCCCAGGAAGACCTTTCTGTACCACACCCAACACCTTGAGATGGAGACAAAACAAGCAGCAATTCCATGTGGGAACACTGCGTGCGAGACCTGCTCACGATTAAGGCATTCCAAAGGGACCAGAGCTTGGTCTAGGATGTTTTCCTACCTTCCTGTGGGAAGGAATGTTTTCCCAGACAGGGAGCAATGGAATGGGGAGCTTTAGATTGGGTATTAGGAAAATGTCACTGACCTAACAGGAAAGTATCTATTCTCATGGTTTGCTTTGAGCTGCTGTGGATTTGGGAAGGAGCAGCCAAGGCTGAATGAGATGAGGAGGTTTCAGCTCATCTCCAGACTCTCAGGAGTCAAGGAAAACCATCAGTCTCAGGCAGGTATTATCCCTGACTCTGGAGGTTTATGTGTGGGAAACAAAGTGGGAGAGCTCCCTATTAATGTCAACAAGATTCCATAAAAGAGAAGCACTGGATTTTATCACCATAGGAGATGAAAAAAAAAGATGAGTGAGCAAATCACTGCTACTGACTCCGAGAACTGCAAAAAAATCTGCCAAGCCAAAGGGCAGCTGCACAAGGGTAACAAGAACATCACAAATCCTGTCGCTTTTCTTTAAAATAAATCCCTTAAAATATTATTTTGGAAGACCTGTGCATTCCAAAAGGAAAACCAGGGAGGCAATGAAAGCTAAAATTCCAGAAAGCATGAGAGAGCAAAGAACAAAGCAGAAGGAGGGCAGCTGCAGAGAGGAAGGGTAGCCCAGCCCAAGGACATGGATTTATTCCTCAAAATGCACCAAAACCCCACACCAGGACCTTCCAAAACTCTCTCAGATCTCAAGGACCCTCAATAAGGGCAATATATGCATTTTAATTCTGATTAGCAATATAGGAAATAAAATTCACTTCATATGGTGTTAAGACTTCTTGACAAAGCTACCTTGGCCTTTTTTTGCTGAGCCCTTGGTTCCTACCCCAACTCACGGGCTTTGAGTGTTCAAAATACTTGAGAACGGCTGAAATTCCATTTTATTGCCAAAACACCCCTGTTAAAAAGAAGAGGAAAAAAAAAAGAAAAAAGCTTGACCTCAGCCCAACTAATTTAAACTAAAATTTCCCACTTCTATTATCCTCAATTTGCAATGAATTTACATAAGGTCTTCCAGTGCCCTTTAAAAAAATAAAACCAACAAATTTCTATTAGGAGATCTATGAGATTTCTCCCCAGTATCCCTTACACTGGCAGGTTTACAAGGAATAACAACAGCTAAACACAGAACAGGGCATGAAACAGCACCTGGTCTCTTCAGCAGTGTGAGCTTTGTGAGCCATCACTGGGATGGATGTGGAAGCACCCTCTAGGCCAATTTCGTTTCTAGGAATGCCTCAGGAAGGAGTCATTTATTCCAAGTTAATCCCAAGATCCACGGAAGTTAAGGTGAAAAGGTCAAATACTTGCAGATAAAACATCACAAACAGGTTTGGGGATTTGCCTTATTTTCCTAAACACAGAAAACTAACTTAAAGCTACAGCATGGAACTCTGGATCCATCAAACAGGAGCATGCAGAGCCCAAATTGTGCAGTGCACAAAAATCCTCTGCTGAAGCTGCAACCCCCCACCACCACGTGTTGATTTAAACATATTGGAAGAGATTTGCATAATAAATAGAACCACATGTATGAAGCTGATCAACTGGGGTCTTGTTTGCATTACTGCCCGGCTCTGGAATTCCAGTGAACTCAACCTCCACGTCCCACTAGAGGCTCCACACATGCAAGGAACGACTTGTGTCAATAATGAATCACAGTTGTATGTGCTGCTCGCTTCATTTCTGCATCACTGATCAAAAGCTTCAAGTATTCATGGTGTCACTCGTGTCTTTGTAAAACGTGCACCAAGAAGATCGTTTAAGCTGCATTTTCTTCACAAAGCTTGCTTTGCCACAACAGAAGTCTTCCTTTTTTCCCCTCATTTCTTCTGGTTTTATTTCTACCACTACACTAAAGCATAAATTCAAACAGGATCCTTGGCTATTTTAAAAGCTCAGTTTAGCAACTCAACCCCACCCAGAGGAACCTTCTGTCTTAGTTCCAGTATTAAGAATGAGATGGAGACTTTGGTTCCACCACACGAATCCCAGAATGGTTTGGAAAGATCTTAAAGCTCATCTCATTCCACCCCAATGCCATGGGCAGGGACACCTTCCACTACCCCAGGGTGCTCCAAGCCCTGTCCAGCCTGGCCTTGGACACTTCCAGGGATGGGGCAGCACCTGCTGAGGTGAAATCCTGGGCTTTGGTGGCCATTCTTGCCCAGGTCTCTGCAGTCCATGGCAGAGGACAGCAGCTGATCTCAAGGAGGTCTGACTGTTTCAACACCCTGTATATAAAAGCCCTGCTTAAAATTTTCCAACAGAAAAACCTACTTCTTCAAATCCAGGAATGACCACTAAAATCTTAATAAATATTAGCAAAATAACATTAAAGAGAGAACACAGGGCCGAGGCCAATCCCACCATCCATGATTTGGAAGAGGGCAGGGAAGTCACATGAAAACCAGAGATGTTTCACAGCCATTACAGCAAGAACCACAGCAAGGGCCTGTTCAGTGTCCAGCAGCCTGGCTCATCCCATCCCTGATTTTTCACACTGGAGACCCTCTCCTAAATGAACTCCATTTCCTGCCACGGGCAACAGCAGCAAGGCAGCTAATGGGACCTCTGAGAAAATGGTTCTAACTGGGCCAATTAAATTTACACCACCCTCTGCATCCTTTGGGTCCATCCTGAGGAAAAAATCCCCACCAGCCAATGCAGCCTGTCTGGCCATTAATATTTTAGGAGAGCCTGAGTAGCCCCAGTATTACCACAGCACTGGACAGTGCCAGCACAGCAGCCTCCCCATCACCAGCCCTTGATCCACTAACCTTCGTTTGCCCTTTTTTTTCACCCAAATCCCTCACCCTTGACCAGCAAAAAGCTGAGAAGCTCAGAGCTTTCTCTTCCTCTGATCCAGATGGAAACTCAATGGCAACCTGAGCAAAAGGAGTGATGAGAGAAGGGCAGGCAGATATCTCTGCAGGATGACATGAGAAGACTTAAATCTTTCACGATTCTTGGAAAGCTTCTTAGCAAGGGCTTCCCTCAGGCAATCCCAACGTTACTTTGCTGTCCTTTTAAACGAGGAAAAGCTGTAAGTAAATAAATTATAGAAAAGCCAAGGGGTTTCTCTGGAAACTCTCAGCTAAAGATCCTTTTTGCTAAGAACAGGAGCCCTCAAAAACATGGGAATTAAGTTAAAAGTACCAACAGCCACGTCACACCCTGCTCTCCCCTTCAATAATTTCTGCATTATGAGCAATATTTAGAGTTTCTTCTGCTTTGAAATAAAAACCTGAGAGTGAACAGGTACAGAAAATATTCCTACAAGCTCCCGCTTGCCCACAAGGATGCAGCTGAGGCCACACATCTCTCTCCTGGAGCTGTATCAAAGCAGCACTTTCAGGACGTATTTCCCAAAGCTCGTGTGCTGATTTTCTTAGCAAAGAGGGAAATGTGCAGCTTTTGGGTTGAGACTTGTGATCCTCCTAAAACATGCATTTTTCAGGAGGGGTAATCTCGCAGCACATCCTCTCCAACCCAGCCCCCAGCACTTTAAGTCAAAGCACTGACTCAGTTCCAACAGAAAATAGCAGAAAACCATCCTGACACGTTGATTTCTAAGCTTTGCATAAAATATTATTTGGGAGATCGTGTCATGTTTCAAAAGGCTCTTTTTTATATATTTTATGTGGCTCTGAGCAACCTGGTCTAGTGGGAGGTGTCCATGCCCATGGCAGGGGGTGGAACTGGTCAGGTTTAAGGTCCATTCCAACACAAATCAGCCTGGAATTCTATGAATTTTTATACCTGTTGTGTTTGGTTTTTTAAAAATCAGTTTTTTATATGGGTGCTCTCTGCTTATTCACTCTGCTCCATTACAGCAAACACTAACTACACAGCAATAACAAATAAAACCTTTAGAAAACCACCCACAGCAGCACCAGGACGATTTAAGGTTTTATTTCCTCCCTACTCAGTGTGATAAAATCATGGCTTCTATGGCTTTCCACTGGATGCCAGTTAGGAATTACTGCTGCAACCACCCAGCTCCAAAGAGTCCCTTCCTTCCTTCCTGAACTGCAGATATGTAATTTATGATTCTCAGGCAGCTGAAGCAAAAAGCAGCATTGCAGCTCCTACAATCCCCATCCTCCTGCGGGTGGGAGCTGCAGCCAGGCTCTGGGAATCCCATCCCATCCCTGCACAATGCTGTATTTACACTTCACTAACAGCATTAATACACACACTGCACAAGAAGCCACCAAACCGCCACAGAGCAATTCAATTACAGCCCTAAAACCAGAGGGATTTCACGAGCTGTCAGTTTAAGACTCCGCCCATCCCTGCCAGTGCTGTCAGGACGGATAAAATCCCACTAGCTCTTCCAGTTCCAACGTAAATGTTTGATACTGGACAGATTTATGGCTGGCCATACCCAATTCCTAATTATACACAGGAAAAAGAGGCTGAGCTTCGAGCAGGTAAGGCATCGGGAATCCGAGCCCACGCTCATCAGAGCCTCCCGTATCTCCGACATCTGAAAAACCTCTCCCTGTAACTGAGAACTGTATTAAAGAGATATTTAGGTCAAAGCCGTAATCTCTCTTCCAGCAGCATCTGGCAGCTGCAGCAGCAGCGTTATCCTTTGTGCTGCCATGGAAACAAAAGGAGGACCAGGGATGCAGGGAGCTGCACAAGCTCCCCAGCCAGCGAGCCAGCCTTCCCCAAAATACGCTGCTGGGCTTGGGAATTCGAGAGCACTTGGCTCTCACCACAGGATTTGGGTTTTGTCTTTGATGTTCAAATTGCTGAAATTGAAAAGTATTTTGGTGCTGTTAATATTCCCCCTCTCTCTCCCATCTACAGCCACTCCACACAGCTTTCAGGTGGGTGCAGAGATGCTGCCTCCTCAGGGATAACCCCATGCTTCCTGCAAAAGGAATGGTGGATAATGCAGCCAAGTATATTCCCAAACCCAGTCTCACGCTCGAAGTTTTACATCCAGCACCACCAAATTACTTGTTCTGCTCTTAAATATAATGTAGCTCCAACCCTGACTACTCATCCTAACCCTCCCCACCCCGCAAAACAAAATCCTAAAACCAAACAGAGCAGATATTTTGGCTGTAAGCTGTTTATAAGGAAAAATAAATTACATACTTAACAAGGAAAACTTCCCATTCCCTGTATTTTCCCAGTGGGTTGGGTTCTGGAGCTGGCATACACAGTTAGTGTAAGAGAAATTAAAATCCCACAGATGAAACCACACTTTTCTCCTGAGACAACTCTGCCGTGGGAGAAGCCCAGAGCACGTTAACAAGGGATGTTCTGAGTGAGGAGTGTCAGGAATACTACTCAATTCCAATCAAATGCACATTTCCTAATGCTCATCCACATCCCTCAGAGAAATGTGGCACTGGAAGTCTGGGCCAGCCCCTCTCCCAACAGGGCAGTGACAACCTCACCAAGAGGCTGAAAGGAACATAAAAAGCAGACAAAGAGAAAATGAAAGCATCCCTGTAGTACAACTGCTCCCTGCTCCAATAAAACTGGGAAAGGAAATTATCATCTCTGCAGTGCAGTGGAGTAACATCATTTTTTTCAGGCAATAAACAATATTTCCTAAGTGCCAAATCCCCACAGAAATTCAGCTAAACACAGAACCACAGCAGCAGTGGACTCCAGGAAATAAAACAAGGCACCAGAGCTGGAATGTTTGGTAAATGCCTTATTTTGCTGGGTCTGCCTAAAAGCAGGTCAGTGTTGGAGGTGAGGTCTGTTTTCTCCCATCTCCTGTCTCAAGGGAAGGGCAGTGCCAGCACAGGAAAGATGATCCCACACAGAACTCAGTGAAAATCTGGAGATAAGGTTTGGAGCTGTTCAAGTCACACTTAAGACAGAAGGAGGGAAAATCCAGGACTAAACCCACATCCCAGCAAGGATGTCCAAAGTACTCAAAATGAGACACTTCAAAAATCATAGCCTGGGCTGCCTTTCCTGACTACAGACACAAACGAGGAATTAGCCTTTCTTATTCAAACCTGAATATTAATGAGGAACCTCCCTGAGAAGCATCAAAGATGAAAAGGGACAGCTTCTCCAGTTGGCACAAGAAGAATCGATGTCAAAGGATAAATTAAAAAAGATGAAGTGGGGGGAAAAGAGCATTTTGAAAGAATATAGAAACAGATTTATCTGGCAAGAAGAAAGTCACAATAGCGATGCAAAAAAAAAAAAGATTGAGGGGCTTTGCTGGGCAGGCTGAAAAGACTTTCAGCTTTTCAGATAGGTAAGAATGGCTGCAACGCAAAAAAAGGGCAAAAAATTAGCAAGGGGAACTTGATGACTCCTTGGTAGAAAAGAAGATAGAAACATGGAATATCCTGAGTTGGAAGGGACCCACGAGGATCACCAAATCCAACCCCTGGCCCTGCACAGACACCCCACCAATCCCACCCTGTGCATCCCTGGCAGCGCTGTCCAAACCCTCCTGGAGCTCTGGCAGCCTTGGGGCTGTGCCCAGTCCCTGGGGAGCCTGGGCAGTGCCCAGCACCCTCTGGGGGAAGAACCTTTTCCTGATATCCAGCCTAATCCTGTCCTAACCCAGCTCTAGAAGCAATACTAAATAAAAGCCAAGTACACAGCAAGTCAGCCTGTGCATGATTTCTACCACTGGGATTCCACAGAGGAGACTGGCCTGGGGTAACACCCGAGAATCACCAAAATTTAAGCAGAATATGAAGCAGATGGCAGCAAATGAGCAAAACCACAGCAACCTTGGGGGGAAAAAAAGATAAAAGGAGTATCGAGTCATGCTTAACAAAATGGTGACAGAAATACAAACACTTGAGAGTGGCAGACACCAAATCCCAGACTAAAAATTGACAAGGGCCTGGAGGGACAGGACACAGGGAATGGCTTCCCACTGCCAAAGGGCAGGGTTAGATGGGATATTGGGATGGATTTGTTCCCTGTGAGGGTGCTGAGGCCCTGGCACAGGGGGCCCAGAGAAGCTGTGGCTGCCCCTGGATCCCTGGCAGTGTCCAAGGCCAGGCTAGACGGGGCTTGGAGCAACCTGGGATAGTGGAAGGTGTCCCTGCCCATGGCAGGGGGTGGAATGGGATGGGCTTTAAGGTCCCTTCCAACCCAAACCATGCTGGGATTCTGTGAACAGCAGTTCAGACAGAGGCAGCCATTTCCCATTAACACAACCCCTGTGTGCTGTGCTCAGAGTTGTGCATCTCTGCTAAGGACACTGCCAAGGTCCTACAGGGACTCACAGCTCAATTGTCTTTGGGATTATAACAAAAGGGAAAACTATTGGGCTGGGTTTTATTTAATCTGCCTCTTACCAGTTTCACAACGTGCTTCTTAATCCTTAAGTAAGAAGGGATAAACAAGAGTGACTCCATCTTTGCCTCCCCCTCCTCTCTCATGCTGATCCCTCTTGGCTGTCCCACTGCTCAGAGGTGGTTGCTCTTGCCTGGACCAAATTCATCACCCTTTTATTCTCCTATCCTTATTTCCAGACACGAGACCCACCCTCAACCTCTCAAAGCCTCCAGATGGCCAGGGTAGGCCCTTTTAATGGAGACAGAACCACAGAATCAATTAGGTTGGAAAAGACCTCTGGAACCATCGAGTCCAACCTTTGATCATCACCTTGTCAACCAGACCCCTGCACTAAGAGACAACAACCTGCTCTGAGCCCTGCAGAGCACTTCAGCTGTGATTTCCACAAAGCTCTTCCACATGCCAGGATCTCTGCTGAGGCCTATGGCTCATCTGGAGCTGTGCCACATGAGTCAGGACTGTCCTCTCCCCAAAAACTGACCCACAGCACGTTCAACCCACCAGGATGTCCACCACTAACCACCACAAGGTTCTTCTGCAGCTCTGCATAACCAGCTCCTGGTTTTTGCTTTCCCTGGGCATTCATCGCTATCTTAACCTGAAGAGGCTGCAGCAGATTCCTCCAGGATTTGCTGCTGGGTCTTTTTAATGGGAAAAAAGATCAATTATTTACTCCTAGACATGATTTCCTACTTTTAAAAAAGTTTTATGCACAAGAGGACCCTCCCTCTCATCTGATGGCAGCTCAGCTCAAGTCTTTAGCGAGAGCAATCAAAATGAACAGATTTCCTTTGTTGTCCCCTACAGAACTCGAGTAAACGTGAGCTATGATTTTCCCCATAAAAGCCAAGTCTGCCCTTCCCCAACACCTCATCTATCCATCCACCTACAGACCTTACTCTCAATTCCAGCTCGGTGGCTGCACATTGAGTGTGATTAATGCAGACAGAGGCAATCTCTACCCCTCGTCACACCCAAGCAGCCACAATGAAGTCAACAGGGTTTAATGGGTGTGATCCTATAACTCAGCTGAACCTACACTCTTCCCATCCCCAAAACGCTCCTCCCCTCTCGAGGAACCTGCAAAGAGGTGATGGTGCCATGGAGGATCCTTTATTCTTCTGCTGCCCTGCGCCACCTGGTGCAGTCACAGCACCCACGTGCCAAAAGCTGCACTACGCAAGTTCAATCACTCACAAATCAGCTCATGGCCCAACCTCCTTGCCTGTCAACCCAAACCCATGCTCTGACATCATCTGACCATTCACACTGACCTTTTTCAGTGCTTTTAACTGAGGCTACGGAAAATGAGTCCAGCGGGTTTGTACAGAAGTACATCTAGAAAAACATTTCCCCTCTCCACCAGGGAAATGATGACTTGTTTATGCAACACATTTCTGAAAACATTTTTTAGAATTGGAGTCATGTCTCCCAGATTGCTATGCTGGTTGTCAAAACAGAGCCTCTTTTTCCCTGACTGTACCATATGTAATCCTAAATCCACTTTCCCTAACTTGATATCACCCATGCAAGATTTGGAGATGATTAGTGGAAAATACACAAATGAGACGCTGTTCTCCAGAGAACGGCACAGCAGGAATAATCTGCTGGGGTTTATATTTATTAGCCTGATGCACATCTAACTTGTTTAAACAAAGCTTTTGTCAAATGTCAAAAAAAAAGAAAAAAAGTTAATGCAATCCAAGGCACGGTCTCAAAGGGAATTAATGCTGAGCTGGAACCAGTGCAAAAGCCTTGGTTACAGCAACGAGGAAACAGTGCAGAGGGGCCCATTTTCTTTCAGTTGCACAGAGATCACTGAGAGAAAAAGGCTGACTTCCTAAGAGTCGACATGGAGAACCTAAAGCAGGAAACTGGGGTGGGGAACACGTGGTCTGCTTGGATGAGAGCGTCTCCCTGACCTCATGGCGTGAGGAGATGGTCTCATAAAGCTCCCCAGTACAGGCAGGTGCCCTGGATGCTCTCCCTGTCCTGTCTCCCTCCCCCTGGGAATTCAGCTGTGGCAGCACAGACTCACCTCAGGTGCTTCAGCTGCCCAGTTAGTTTTTATCTTCCTGCAATAAGGCTAATACCCACTTACTCCCTTTCATTACCCTGCTGTAAAGCCACCAAAACATTAAACCAGCACAGATCCATCGGAGCAGCACTAAAAACCTGGGACGTAGCACAGTTGAGCCAGGGATGCACCCTGAAGCTGAAAGCCAAGCAAGCAGGGGAAAGCTGCTTAAAAACAGTTAATAACAGTTAGAAAAGATAATATGTGACTAAATGCTCCATTAGGAAAGAGTTTCCTTCCACAACTTCCTATTTGAAAAGCACCTGCTACCACCAGGCATTTGGGAAAATATGGGAGCCGTGCAAGTACAAAGTATTTATTTTGGAAACTCAAAACATTGCTCACATGAACTTTAGACTGGGTGACTGGAACAAAAAGCCTCTTTGAGCTCTCCTCGCAGATAAAGCTGCAGGTTTGTAGGAAGCCAGAAGTAAGGACAAACCTCCGGGATGCCAAGGTCCATTCCCTATCGCTCCTCTGGCTTCTCCTCCCCTCCCACGTCACCCTCCATCCATCCAGCACCCCCAGCACCTCAAGAATTATTGCAGTGCCTGAGATCTAAACCAACACAGAACCATTGCAAATACCCATTTGCTAATCCTTCTCCATTGGAGACTTACAAAGCTGAATCTTTGCTAGAACTGGTAAAATGACTTTTTTTTTAAAAAAACCCCCACTCATCCAGGAATCAGGCTGTTGTGGGCCTTTGCAAAAACCCTGCCCTCTGGCTACGTTCTTATTTGTGTTTCCTGGGTGAAGCCAAGAAACTCAAGTGCGTTTTCCAAGCTTCAGCAGCTTCCCATCACCTCAGGCACGTACTTTAAACTCAAAGCACTAGGAATGATATCTTTAAAGGAGCCCATGCAGAGCTCAGTAATCAGAAACCAATTTTGCTCATCTAAGAGACCAAACACCTCTGTCCTTGCAGTCCTGGCTCTGATCCTTTTCACACTTGCTATTTCACACATGCAAATGAGCCCTATTAAAGGATAATTTGGAAAAAATGAGCTGGTTTTGCACAAGCCCTCTTGCTGCATCTTGACCTGTAACGTGCTCTAGCAAACCACGCTGTAAACAGAGTCCTTGCTAAACCCCTGCACCCAAACACTTAAAGAATTACTCTCCCTTCAAACTCTGTTCCCTATTAATCCTATAACCTCCTACTGCCTTTATATGAGCTGAGAAAGGAAAGCTGGAGGCTAACTTATATTCTTTGTCACCTCTGTGCCACTTCCTCAGGTAAACTCGACCCCATCAGCCACTGAAATTCATTATAAACAATTCTTTTCATGTTCGGAAAAAAAAAAGAGTGCCAAAAAGCGCACATAAAGATCTAAAATGTAGTTCAAAGCCAACGAGAAGGGTGTCAGCCTCTACTCCAGCAACACCACCAGCACACGCTCTTAAGAAAATAATTAACACAATCAAGTGCAGCCTTAAATCTGTAATAAAACGCAGCCACTTGGAAGCAGTACTATGGGAAAACAGAAGGCAAACAGCCACGGTCTCCAAATCTCAAAAAACCACCCCAAAAGCAGCAGCAGAACATGTGACACCAAATGCACCCTTCCAGAATCCAGAGGGACCAGCTCTGCCCCTTCCATGCTGCTCCCATAAATAAGCTGCTCCTGCAGGAAGTTAGGGGAACCCGAGCTGTCCTTAGGATCACATACACACAGACAACATGTGGTTAGCACATCAAGCCAGCTACTGGGGCAGATCAAAACAATTCCTGGCTCCTCCTCTCCGTTTAAATGGATTTCTTTTTTCCCAGGCAAAGGCGGGCAGCGGGACGAGCGCGGCGCAGGCCACAGCTGCTGCCAGCAGCTGGAGCGGACCCCGGCAGAGCTACAGCATTCTGTATTTTTTTAAGCTGCGGTGCATAAGAGTTCACATCCCAGAATGAAAACAAAGCAAACCCCAAAATAAACTTCGCTGTCTTACTAATTAAAGGGATTCGTTCCTCCAGGAAGGCCAACACAAACCACTGCTGTGGGGTTAAGGATGTATTTTTAGCACTTGGTCCTTCCAGCATTTTTACAGAGGCTGTGCAAGGAAACCAGAACCTGACTACCCCTGTGGCATCACCAAAAGCTCTGTCTAGGAAAGGGGTTTTTCCTTAAATTTATTTGAAATGCCACAGGACATGTGCATAAGCTAAATCCCAACAATACTGGGATTTCTTCTCCAGCACCAAGGTTTTCATTCCCTGTTGAGGAGCCAGTGAATTTTCACAGCCACCACAGAATCCCGGAATGGTTTGGGTTGGAAGGGACCTACAAAACCATCTCATTTCACCCCCTGCCATGGGCAGGGACACCTTCCACTAGACCAGGTTGCTCCAAGGCCCATCCAACCTGGCCTGGAATACTTCAGGGAATGAGGAAATTTCATTTATATATTTTAATAAATCTGTCACGTTTTTAATTGCCTTTGCTGACCTTTCCACTTAAGTCACAGCAGTGATGGGGGTTTACCATCCTGCAGGTCACACTGTCAACAAATACTACTATTTATAAGATAAAAGCCTGATCTTAACAGTGACAGGCATGGGTTTGAATCCAAAAGAAAAACAAGCATTCCCAAACTGACTGTCTTCACCTTGCTCTAGGAAACTGCTCCCAAAGGTATGGAATAGGAGAATCTCACTTCCCCAGTGCAAGTTCACTGCTTTTCTAACAAGCCAACAAGTTCCCACTTGCAACTTGGTCCCAAACAATGCTCGTAAGGTTGTTCCAACCACATTCCAGATTTCTCTCTCTTGACTGCTCAAGACATCTAACCCTAGGATTAGCAAAATGGCATCAAGTTGTACCTGACGGAGAGCAGAGCTGGAAAAGTGAGGTGTCTGCTGCTCTCAGTGTTCTGTTTAGGGAAATCCAAAGCTGGTTTAATAGAGAAATCTTCAGATTAAGCACGTTTATTATCCATATATGCAAGAGAATGAGGGGACAGACCTTTATATATGGTGGTAAAATAGTCCCAGCAGTGAAATCTCTTCATTCCACAAAACTCTAAGGTTTTTTCATCTTCATGGATAATAAAACAGCTTTTATCCTAAATACCAACAAGAGGCAGCCAAGAAAACCCAACTGATTTTATAACAGGTGGTTTGGGTGATCCCCAACACCTGAAATCCAGGTCTCCAGACCATTTAATGTAAGGCAAAGGTGATGCCATCGGTACCAGCTGGCTCCAGTTCACACCTCACCTCTATCAGCTGGGGAAGTATTTCCTCGTGGGCTGAGAGCCACCCACCACTCATGTCCCTGCTGACTCACACAAATATTAATCAACCTTTAAAAGGTGGTGTTCCACCACGTTATACAAATTACAACCCACTCAGAGACATGAGGAGACCACAGTCAGGGACCTGACAAGATACGCCTGGAGATGCAACAGAATAGTCACCATTAAATAGAAGCAGGATGAACAGTTCCAGCAGCTCCTGCTTATTTATGTAAAAACACACTTCCAGTTCAATAACTTCCAGTTATTAAAATAATGGAATAGTTTGGGTTAGAAAGGACCTTAAGAGATCATCTATTGCCAAACCCCTGCCATGGGCAGGGACACCTTCCACCAGACCAGCTTGCCCTGAGCTCCACTCATCCAGTGCATTCAAAGAAAAAGGTACAGAATATGGATTTCAGATAATCCCTATTGTCCAACTCATTTTGCTCTTATTCAGACCATAAGATGAATATCTCAGGACAATTTGCTCCCCTTATCTCCCTCAGTACCAGCCTCTGGGGCAAGGGCAGAATATTTACATATCTTTGGGACTGGCCAGTTCACTGGGACCACAGTTTATCAGGAAGCCTAAAGGAGTAAGAGGATCACACCCTGCAGCCCTTCCCTCTGGCAGCACCTACAGGAACCACAGGAGGCTAAGAAGAGGCTCCCAGCAGTTTTAAGCAGGATCACCTTGCCAGACTGCATTACAAAATTAAAGGCTGAACACAAGCCTACTGTTTTTATGGAAGAAAACAATTGTTTTGATGAAGAAGCTGGACAGCAGACAGTACAAACTGAAAACAGTACCTTGCATGGGATCAAACTACCCTCCTCCATGAAACCCTTACATCCCTGCTTCCAGAGCTGCCTCCAGGCCCCGGAAATGCTGCCTCCACTGGAGGAAATGCTGCCCAGGTGCTTCTTGTGAGGTGATTTTCATTAACCCTGCCCAGCATTACAGCTGAGCATGATCAACATGCCCTGCTCTGTCCCAAGCACCAAGGACACACATCAGAAAGTGTCTGCATCACCGTTAAAATCACCGAGAATTCAGGATGGAAAAGACCTCTAAGATCAAGTCCAACCTTATTCTCAGTAGCTAAGCCAGGTGTGTACTTACAACCAGACCTGTTTGCCATCTGTAACCCTCTAAAGCAATTATCATGGCAAATTATACCAAGGCTACAGCAGACCAAAAAAAAAAAATCTCTAACTATGTTACCTATTAAATGGCTTTACGCACTGTAACACACAAGAAGAATGAACAAAATTCTCTAGGGAAGCGTTACATGAGTTTTTCCCCATTAAAAAAGCTGGCAGGCAGTCACAGAGGACTCCCAAAGAATTACTGGATGAAGAAATCTCTGTCCAGACCAGTCTCCATAGGAAGGAAAAGCCTGAAATAAACGAAGCAAAAAACCCACTATGGATTTCAGGCTGAAAATTGTGCCTCTGAATTAAATCCTTGCTCAGGATTGCAGCTGACACCGAGAACTGAAAACCTCTGGCCACTCCCAAGTGCTGCACCACTGCACCTTAAAATATCCATGAGCTGCCTGTTCACAAGGCTTTGCTCTGCCACTTGAGCGACCCCAGGTGTGACCACCCCTGCAGATCCTCTGGATCACAAAGCCTGTCCCTCCATCCTTCCCAAGAATTCACTGCCTGCCTCGCTCATTCCCACTTTCAACAAAGGAAGGGAGCATTTTCACCTGGAAGGAAAAAATCCCTCGTGTTACTTTAAAGGTGCTTTCAGACAGCTACACTCCCCAGAGTCAGGCATTTATCTTTTACATTAAATAGAGATGTCACCACAATCCTTACTGTTTTAAAGAAAGAAGGGAAATATGCTGAATTTCAAACAGGAACTGTTGGAAATCACAGCGCAAGAAATGGAAAGCTGACATTACCCAACTGGTATCTGGGGAATAAAATGTCCAAGATGAATCAGATGAGGAATTATGAGATTTTCTGCATAAGCCAAAGAATAAGCATCATAAGTTTCCAATACTTTGATACAGACACTGTATTTGACAGCCTCAGTGTTTCCCACAACACAGACATACAGTGAGCAGTAACCATTTTGAAGTTACCATGAAGCATTTGTCAATTAAACCCTCAGAAAGTCAGTGATCCATCCCAAAACACAAATACCCACTGGCATTATGGACAAACATCCACATTAAACCCGCCTCAACGCTGCAGTAAATAAGTCTCACTACCCAGGCCAGAAAATGCTGGGGAGGGAGAGCCCCTGGAGCTAAAAGCAGATCCTTTATCAAGAGAGCAATACCTAAACCTGAGCTGAGGAACCCCAAACTCCACAAATCCCCTGCCTCCCCCCAAACACAGCGTCAACAATAAAGGAGAAATGTGGTGCCATTCTTTAAGGCTGCTTCAGCACAGGATGTTTTCTCCTTACAGCAATTTCAAGGCTGTTGAAGTTCTTCTCAATAATTCCCAAATTATTTCCAGGAGTGATTTATAACATGCCCAGGGACAAAAGCTATGAACAGCACAAGAGTGTACTGGAAACTTGACCTTTGGGGTTTTGCATTGATCCCCCAGCCTTTATTGGTATTTTCCAAGAAAATCCCATACTTAAATCTCACTTTAATATAAACAGCCACAGAGTTTCCAGCTCAAAAATCTGCTATAGGAATTAAATGCCACACTCCTTCCTGAAAATTCAGGTGACCAGAACCTCAAAGACTCAAGACTTCAAAAGCTGTGCTGTAATTCAAGCTGCATTTACACAAACTGGCTCCCACTCAGTGTACCAATTACAGCGTCCTGGAAATGCACCTCAAAAATGCTGCCAAAATCTGTGACAGAAACATTAAAAATGCCCTTAAAACCCCCACCAAAACAACGAAAAGCCTTACAACCACTTTGAGGCCCAAGGTTTTAAGCACAAGTCATCCACTGGAAAAAATAAGACACTGAAATGAAGGAAAAAAATACAAGTGAGAATGCTGCAAGACTGCTTATTTCAACACCCAGCTGATTTTATGGGTTCTGCAATCACTTTTTCCTAGGTTTGGCCTGCTGGGTGCATATTCCACTAAACAAACACGACGAAATAAAGGTGGTAAAATTCACTTGAAGTGATTTCATGAGTTGGAGTTAAACACAACTGCCTTTATTACTCAAAAATTCCCAGCCCAGAGTGTGAGGGCACAGCCTGACTCCAAACTCCTATCATACAGCTCACCACAGCCATAAAATTATTAAATATGGATAGGAATGTGCCTCAAATAAAGGCATTGCAAGCAGCCTTCATTTGGCATGTATTTATACATTATACAAAAATTATAAATAATAATATATATGTAAATAAATCACATGTAATCCCCCCAAAATGCCACACCACTGAAAAAAGGGAATTCATTGAAAAGAGGGAATTAAGAAAAAAAAATCCTCTGAGATTAGCTGAAAAGGGTACAAGAGCTGACAAGATAAGCTAAACTACAGTGGTGTGAGCCCAAATTTAGCCTTGGTTTATCTGGGAAGCCCTTTGTGGAGGTTAAATGAGGTTCCTTGAGCTCTCACCCAGCACCCACTGCTTGTTGGTCAAGTACTTATCAAAGCTCATCCTCTGAATGACTGGAAAAATAGACAGAAATCCATTTTTATTAATCTTAGCAGGGGAAAAAGATACATTTTATGTTTTTGCCGTGCTTTTTGTTCAGTTTTTACTGCAAACCCTTCCACCCTCCTCCCCCGAAGACCGATGGCACTGCCAGCACTGGGGGACAGGGGACAGCACATGTAAACAGCCAAGGCCAGCAGTGTTTGTGGTGACTGCAGTGACACATTCCTAGGATTATTCTGCAGGAAAGGAACTCAGATGGGGTCCAGAAAGAAATTAGCTTTTTACTCAGAGTGTGAACCACGTAACCCTGCTGTAACAGTGAAATGCACATAAACAGTGGGAGCGGGAATTCTCTGTGCCAGATTTGCAGAGCTCACTGGAGCCTGGCTGGGTAACACAGCTCCCTCCTGCAGGAGGGAAGGAACAGTTAAATTCCTCTTCTTTTATTCCCCAAGGGCAGCAGTGGCAGCTGTGAGTGGGCTGGGGAAGGAGGCTGGACACAGACAGGGCTGGAAAAGCCAGCGTGGACTGAGACACTCAGAGCCACCCCAGAAGCCAGCAGCAGACACGTGCAGTGGGGTATTTGGGGACAGGACACCAACCTGGAAGCCAACTACAGCTGAAGGAAAGCTGTATGAAGTCCTGTGCTTGTGGAAACAGGGTCACACACATTTTATAAATCATTACTCCATAACGACCAACTCCATCACCCACTAAATGCTGTCAAGCCCCCAACACCAAACTGATTTTCCACCAGTTCTTCCACACAGAAACAGCCTGTGTCCATACTTTATCCACACTGTTTATGGGCAACATCACACTGATGCAGCTGATTCTCAACCTCAGGGCCCTAAAAATACAAAGCAGAGCAGGCATGCTCGGATCACACTCAATTTCTTCTTTATTTGGGGATGGGAAGGGATTTGTTATCAGTCAATTCCTGACATACTTTGCGAGGGTAGAGGTTAAGGCAAGCTGTGACAGGAAGATACTCTGTAAGTATAGAGAAGAGGAGCTTCACCTTAACACCTCTTCCAACCTTGACAGGCATGGCCTGTGCTCCTGCCAAAGAAACTTCCAGGAGGGACTCCAAGAACAATTTCCTTCAGTGTGCTCGTTTCTTTTCTGAGCCACCTGAATGAAAGGATTCCCAGGTGAAAGCCCACACGGTGCCCACACACACACACTGAGGGTTTGCAAGGATTTCATACCACAGTTTCAATGGTACAGTGTGAAATACAACATCTGGGACTGCAATCCATAATCCACAAGGAAATTAGAGCTTCCATTTTGACAGGAAAACACATCTAATCATAGGAAGGAGTTAATATAGCATCACTTCACAGTTATCTAGAACAAAACTGTAATTAACACAGCAAATAAATCCCACTTTGTCCTGGAATCTCTTATTTTAAATGCAGCTTTCTGTTCCCCCTACCAAAGTAATCCCAGGAAAGTCCTGCTTCCGAAATGCTTCCTTGCAGACCCTCAGACTTGATTCAGAAGGGACACAAAGGTCCCTCGAAATCAAGCACTGCTATTTCACCACCCCAAAGCGGGATGGGTTCCAAATGGATCAGATGAAAACCACCAGTAAAATCCACCCAACAGAAAGGTTCCCTCCTTAAACAAGGTTTAATACAAATCCTGGTGCTACCCTGGCTGAGATTTAGGTGGGAGAATCTGGGACAAAGTCATTAGTGGTACTGACATCCTGCTCGTTTACCCAGGAGGAGATGGATCAGGAAAGCTCCAAGTGCAAGGAGCCTCTATGATCATCAAGCACCGTGTGAATGCCCTCTGCTGAGAGATGTGCTACGGCCAAAGGACAAACACTGACCTGCACTTTAATCCCCACCGTCCTTCAAGGGAAGATTATTTGTTCCTGCCAGTAAGCTGTGAGACTGGGAAGGGCATCTGGGGTTATGAACTGGTCTGACACGGACTGGGAGAACTCACGGAAGGATCTCCTCTTGATTTTTAGCTTCACCACTGAAGTGTAACTTGGCCATTGTGGCAGAACTACACAGAAGGAGGGCAAGGCAACACTGCACGACCACCTCAGGACAGCAACAGCACATCTGTCCAGGACTGTGATATCTTAATCAGAGTTAAACTGAATGAAACCACCTGCCCAACTAGAAAATAAAGTTTTACAGCCTTGTTATAAAATAACAGCCATTGTGTTTCTATTTTACAGGCACAACTGAACTGAAAAACTTTCAGTTTCCACAACTATATACATATATATATTTATACACATTACATATATGTATTTATTTTTTTTATTTGGGAATCTCTCAAAGTACTTTTCAGAATAAGTTCTTCCATGCTATCTATCAGCTCTGTTTCCTGAAGGAAGAGGGCAGTTAGAGCAACAACAAGTCTTTAGATGACTGCAGTGCTGCCTGATCAGCCTCTGCTTAGCATGAATTCTCCTCCCTGCCTTAGGTTAAAAATAGAGTCAGTTCAAAGGGCTGGAGGTCAACTGCATTAGCAGGTGATTCACTGGCAGACAGCAGTGAGGAGACACACCTGAGGCTCTGCAGGGCCTCCCCAACCCCGGCAGCGAGGAGCTAAAGCAGGTGGCAATAGTAAAATGTGGCAATAATCTCAGGAATGTTTAAGTCTGAACATAAAGCAAACCAACTGCATGATTTCGCTTTTCACTCCCCACCCTTTATGTTCACAAGACCGAGAGATAAGAAGGGGCAAAAGGGAAGGATTCCCACAAGTTTTCAAGGCAGCTGAACAGACTCGCAGCATTTCCATGCCTCTGGTGCATACATATAGAAATAATCAAGCTGTTTACACATCTTTATACACAGTCAAACATACATCTCCCTTATCTGATCTCAACCTGCTCTTTTCAGAGCCTATCATTCTCAAATAACCTCACCCTGAGTCACCCGGGAAGCTCTGCACACATCCAAATTGAAAATAAAGAATTTGTTCTGAGAACTTCAGTTCCACTCCTTGAAGGCCCCATCCCCACCTCACCCAGAAGCTGAAGTTCAGCTCTCCCTTCACAGCAACGTTCTAATCTCAAATACCATCATCTGCCCTCAGCAGTGACTTTTCAGCTAACTCAGAAATAGCCAGGAATTTTGAAGACTTAAGACATGCAAAGATATTTTTGAGAGATTAAAATCAGTTACAAAAAGAACATATTTTGGCCAGAACTGCTCGCATTCAAAGGCATTTCACCAACACCCAGGTGACCCCACAGAGACAGTGCACTGCAAATGGGAGCTGAAAGAGGCCCTTCACTCCCAGGGACTTTGGAACACTGCTTTTAAAGCATCGTTTTCAGCAAGACTCCTTCCTTTAGTGCTGCCTTCTTCTTCCTCTGACCCTTGGGAAACAATCCTGCCACGAACAGCTCTAGATGGAATTGAAAACATCTCCAGTTAACTCTTGAATAGCACAAGCCTGCCCAACACCATGCTGGAAACCTGAGGAAATTCCTGGCCAACAGCATGAAATCAAAGGTAACACCTTCTTCTGAGGGCAGAAATTAACCTCTTTTTATTAAAACAAACTCTTCGTTGACAAATTTGACAAGTTAGGATGTAAGAAGGCTCTGGGGAGACCTCAGTGTGGACTTTCAGTACCTAAAGGAGCTTTTTACACAGGCAGGTAGTGACAGGACAAGGGGGAACTGTATTAAAGTAAAAGGAGAGACATTTAGATGAGGTATTAGGAAGAAATTTTTTACTCAGAGGGTGGGGAGGCCCTGGCACAGGGTGCCCAGAGAAGCTGTGGCTGCCCCTGGATCCCTGGCAGTGTCCAAGGCCAGGTTGGATGGGGCTTGGAGCAACCTGGGATAGTGGAAGGTGTCCCTGCCCATGGCAGGGGGTGGGACTGGATGGGCTCCTCGTGAGGAGGGGACAAGAGGACACACACAGTGAGAGGGGTACCAGTGACAGCCACTGAGGATCTGCATCCTGGATTGTGAGGAAGAGCAGCCTGAGCAAGGAAACCAACAATCTGCAGCTGAGGATGAGGCAAACCAGGTGATTTTTCAATTCAAGTCAGGTTAGAGAAGATGAAATTTTAATTTCTCTCCAAGGCCTGAGCACAATCCCCTGAAAGCTGTGAAGAGCAATGCATGATCAATTTTAACAGCTTTCATAATTAAAACTGGAGAAAAGTTAAACCTTGTATCCTCTGTGAGCACAAAATCGGATTTTTTCCCTGCAGAACACAGAGGTCGAGGCACAAAAGCTGTTGCCTTGCCAACATAAATATTTCTGTATGGCCGAACAGAGGAGCTTCTGAATTAGGATGTTGCATAAGGAACAGTTGGGTCAACATCCCAGTTTCCCAGGCAGTTTACCCCGGATACGAAGGCAACACGAGCCCTGGAAGAGCAGGAGAGGTCTCAGGCACTCTGTCATTCTGACACTCATCCCAAAGAAGGCTTTGGGAGCCCTCGGTTTTGGGAGGAGGGAGAGCATCACCTCTGCAGGAATGCTTCTCACAGCAATGCTAGCAGGGTTAAAGGCCACTACTGATTTCTCAGGTTTTGACTTTTATATTTTTCAAATCCTGTATTGCCCAGTGTGTAACTCTGAAGTGTCTTGTAGCCTGTCAGTTGCTGCTCTCTCATGCTGGTTAGACATAAAGCCTCTCCAGGCTTGCTCTTCAAGGACACCCAGACTGTCCTAGGCCCAAAAGGTATAAACTAGGGCCTCTAGAGAGGTGGAGAAATTGAAGAAATCACATCAGTAGATAAAGTTTTAATTGGCAAATTTATGCTGCTATGCAAATGAACCAAACCTATAAAAGTGTGAAGAACTCATGACTCGTCATCCATCTTGGGGTCCTTTTTGGATGTAGCCTTTGGCTCCCCAGGGTGTACCTTTGAAGGCCTTCCAAATAAATATCACCTTTATTCCCTTACTCCTGTCTAGTCTCTGTTTCCAGGTAGCCTCTCAAGGCATCAAGGGTTCCATCTAAAAACAAGTGCCACTTAGTAGTGAGAATAAACAGTAACTCATTAAGGTGGAATATTGTGCTCTTAACACCCAAATAACATCTGCACCCACAGGAGCAGCAGAGAAACCAAGGAGGGAGGCAGCTCAATAAATGCCTTACACATCCCTACAAATCAAATCAAATCCAGCTGCACTGAGTGGCTCAGCACCCACTTTTTACAAGAGTTTTCCCTTATGTTTAATACATAGGCACTGCTGTTAAGCAACTGTTTGCATGGGAATAAAGAGGGAAAAAACTTGCATCAGTGATGCAGAACCCTCTTCTCAAACCCCACACATGTATATGTATATGTATATACACACCAAGTCCTAAACCAGCATTTTTAGGAATCCAGATTCTCTGTCAAAGGAGCCAGACAAGCTGACTGACAAACACATGCAAACAAAGAGGGATTATAAATCACTTGGAAGCACCAGGAGCTGGCAGCACTCAGCAGTGTGTTTGAGCTCCCCTTCATATCTAAGTAGCAAAACACCAGCATCTAATCCTTCCAAGTAGGAAAGATCTGCTGGGAGGCTTCATTCACAAAATGGGAGCTGTGAGGAAGAAGAACCCTTTACTAACACTGGGATTTTCCCAAGAAACTTTGAATTTATGTCTTATTAAGTACCTTCAAGGCTGAAATAAACTTCCCCAAGCTCAGGAGTTGAGACACAACATCAATTCATCTAAAAATCAAAGTTGCTTGATATAACCAGAACTGACATTGCTGAATCTTTAATTCAATAGCTCTCTGTATCTTTATGCTAGTGAAAATAAAGGTACAA
The DNA here is from genome assembly GCA_013397815.1 of Aleadryas rufinucha. NCBI lineage: Eukaryota > Metazoa > Chordata > Aves > Passeriformes > Aleadryas > Aleadryas rufinucha. The sequence goes on from VZTH01005246.1 coordinate 256,985, forward strand.
ATAATGGGTGTCAGGCAATATAGAGGGAATATTTCTCAAAGCAAGGAGACAGACTTTGAGTACCACCCACGTGGAACATTTACAGCCAGGAAATACAGACGTGCCTACCTCGTAAATCCCAGGGACTGTACTGACATTACAGCCTCATCCTACAGGGCTCCTCATAAAGCCCTTGCTGTAACATCTCAATACATGGAGAGATTTACTCTGGGTTATCACTTCAGACAAGTGACCTTTACATCTTCATCTGGGCAGCCTCAACAGAACCCAAAACATGAGAACAAGTACCGACCGCGAGGTTAAATGATGACTTAAGTGAACCCACTCTACAAAGTGAGACGTATTGACCAAGTGACCCTCCTGACAAACACTCTGCCCTGAGTCCCTGCCTGTTCCAAACCCCTTACAGCTGTTCCTGCAGCCCAACAGCTGCACTGCAGGTCTCTCTGCCTTGCTTCCCTTCTTATTCCCAAAGGAAACCTCCATAAATAACAAGGCCCACCATTAATGTCGTCTGTGATGATCAAAAAAAGATTGTAGAAAGCTGCAGTGCACTGTTTGCTTATTCTCTTGCTGGCACTTGCCGCCTGCTTTGCTTTAAGGAAACATTTGGTACTATTTTGTCAATAAAGCACAAGTATTTGTCACACACTGTCATTATGTACCAGCCTGAACCATCAAAATCATCAAACGCCCCGTTTTCAACTCCCATCAAGATAATAGCTTTATGTTGGATGCTTTTCATGAGCAAAATAGATGATAGTTTCACGGGTTCAGTATACTGACATTTCGTTTTCCTCGCACATGAAAAAAGCCATTCTGTGGTTTTTGGCAGAAAGTGCCTTTCGCTGTGTGTTTATTGCAGTTGCCATGGGGAAATCCCAACACCACTTATCAAAAGTAACACCAGCACATTAACAGGCTGCATTAATGATTTCTTGTTCAATCCTATGCAGCCCGAAGTGAAAAGGAATATTCAGGCATTTAAAACATTTGCTCTCTGCTTTCCAAATGCCGATTCCTGAGGTTATGGCCGTGCCAAAGAAAACCCCAGTACACGCCATCGTTTCACACTCATTATTTGGTAACTGGAGAGTTGTATTCGGGCAATCAGTGTTTAACTACTGCTGGCCATCAGCTCTGTAGTATCAAAATTAGCTCTGCTCTGCAGCAGAGAGCCAAACTGCTCATTCAAATACACCCAAGTGGTTCTTCAGTGGTGATCTAGGAATCCAAGACCTGGATGCAGCCCTGCTAATGAACTTACGCTGCTTTGAAATAGCATTTTGTGAAAATGGGAGTGATGGCAGGTTCTGGCTGCTTCACTAGAGAGAGTAAGGGTTCAGCATCTGGTACCAGTGATTTCATTCTGCAGGGCAAAATGACCATTATGTCCAGCAAAGAACTGCAGTCAAGTCATGCAGCAACTATGAGCAACTTAAAACCCTCCTCTGGTCTCAGGAAAAAGCTCATCTCCACCTCACATACAGACTCCACCTCTGAAAAACCAGATGCTCCACCAGTAACCGTAGACTCATCAGGAGGAGCAAAGAGTTCCAGAACCCTATGCTCCTTAGAATCACAGAATCGAGGTTGGAAAAGACTTCCAAGATCACAGAGTCCAAGCTGTGACTGATTCCCACTTTGTCACCCAGCCCAGAGCACTGAGTGTCACTTCCAGCCCTTCCCTGGCCACCTCCAGTGATGGGGACTCCAATGCCTGACCTCCTTTTCCATGAAGAAATTCCTCCTGATGTCCACCCTGAGCCTCTCCTGGCCCAGCCTGAGGCTGTTCCCTCTCCTCCTGTCCCTGTTCCCTGCGAGCAGAGCCCGATCCCCCCCCGGCTGCCCCCTCCTGTCAGGGAGTTGTGCAGAGCCACGAGGTCCCCCCTGAGCCTCCTTTTCTCCAGGCTGAGCCCCTTTCCCAGCTCCCTCAGGAATTCTCCAGCCCCTTCCCAGCTCCGTTCCCTTCCCTGGCCACGCTCCAGCCCCTCCGTGTCCCTCTGGCCGGGAGGGCTCAGAACTGGACACGGCCCCCGAGGGGCCTCAGCAGGGGCCGGGCCCTGCCCTGGGGCTGTGGCCACAACCATGGCCAGCACAGCCCGGGGGCCATCGGCCTCTTGCCCCCCTGGGCCCACGTTCAGCTGCCACTGACCAGCACCTCCAGGTCCTTTCCTTACAGATCCTTTCCAGCCACTCTTCCCTCAGCCTGTAGTGCTGCTTGTTGTGACCCAAGGGCAGGACCTGGCACTCGGCTTCTCGTCACACTGAGCAACCTCAAATTCAAGGCGAGGAATTAGGAGGAAAGGAAAAGGAATATCATGTTCTGAATGTTTCTTTTCCTTGTGCAAATTGTGCTTTGGTCATCTGCATGAGCTTCATTGGATAAACACGTCGTTACCTGGAGTGGTAAACCAAGCAACAGGCAGATAAAGCAACAGAACACCAATTCAATTTACTGAGCTCGGTTTGGGAGGGAATGGAGATGAATGCCTGCACAACACTTCACAGAAGTATTCAGTGATCTGTCCCAACAAAGTTACCCATTACTGCCATTAGGCATCTAACTGTCAAGTTTATAGCAGAGAGGCAGGAAAATTCTACATTTCTTTTCAATTTTAAGAGAGAAACAAAGACCACGGCTGCTAGCAGCTGGCACATACTTTGATATTGTGCAAACATTAATCCATCTCATTTTCTAATTCAGCCAGTGACCTTAATACCAGTTCAGTTCTTAATCATCTGGCTCTATCAGTGCAGCTGGCATTCATTTTGCTCGACACAAGACCTACCCAATAAATAATAATAAAAAACCCTCTTAGACAATGCTTGAAAATGCTTGACCCCAACTGCAATCTATTTATCTGCTGGGTTTTCTTTTCATAACAACCTCTAGACAACACCCTCAACAACTGAAACGGCTGAAAGAGTCCTAGAAGGTTTTTAGTTCATGAAAACAGGGGCTCTCCAGCATTGAAAAAGATGATGCTTGTGCCAGCATAGCACCAAAAACCTGCAGCTACGAACCAAGGGAGCCACACAGGATCAGTTCCAGCGCATTTGCATCTTACTGCTCAAATTCCATGTGCTCCAAATCTCTGCCCACTCATCCATAAGAGTGCACATCAGGCTCATTGGGCTGCACTGGGAATGCCAGCAGCACAGCAGAGCAGTGACCAGGGGAGCAAGGAGATGACACAGAACTAACAAGAATTATCTCAAGTGAAGCTTTGCAAGGAAAGGCTGGAGGCCTCCAACAGAGATCACTCAGCAGCTTCCCTCTGCTTCCCACGACTCTAAGCTGCAGAGAATTTGAGATAAGAGCTTAAAACTAACTCCTCTAAAACCTCGGGGGAAAAAACCTCAAAAGCGCAGTTTATCATATTATAATGGTATTTTTTTTTGATAGTCAACAATTTTGATACCCAAATCTGCTTAATATATCATACAGAGGAGTTATTCAAACAAACTTATCTCAAAACAAAAGCAACAAGTGAGAACCACTGAAAAAGAAACTATTTTAACACCAGCCCCCATCCCCTCAGCCTCAGAGCCATCCTCCTCCTCTTCCTCCAGAGCAGCAAGGGTTCCTCTCATCAGGAAAGAATCATGAAGACTTCAAGGAGAAAAAAGTTTAGATGAGGAATGACATTTCCCTTAATGACTTCTTCTAAATAGTTTAAGGCAAAAATAACTTTTCTGGCTTGAAGTTTATAGAAGTTTCTCTTTTTGCCTTTGGGGATAGTGGTCATGCACATAGAAAAACTTTTTTCCTTCAAATAAATGAATTTTTTCCCCCTTGCAAATGTTTTGGGAATTTTTGTTTGCATTGGATTTGAGGCCAACAATATCACAGCAAATGGGGTTTGCAGGTAGAAAAGGCTTGATGCTCAAGGACTGCTTAGTGACAGTGTGAATAACTACTGGGAGTTTATAGACTGATCCCAGCCAAAAATCAACCTTTACCCACTTCACTGCCTAAGTCAAACTCAGTAACATCAAAACCACATAGATTTAAAAATTCTTGACACTTCTGCTTAAAAACTTGTACAAAACTATGTAACACCTGACTGTGGTAGGCAAAGTCAAGTATTTCTTTTCAGGAAATATCATCCAAGCAGATATTGCAGTACCTGGGTACATGTTTCAAGCTAAAAATGCCAACCAGCTACGTTATTTAAAACTTCTCCTTTCTCTGCAGACCTTGGGCAGGCTTTATGTTGCAAGTACAAAGTCAAATAACTCACGCACAGCACCAAACACACAGAATACCAAGGGCATGAGGGAAACAAGCGTAGAACCATGGAATGGTTTGGGCTGGAAGGGATCTTAAAGCTCATCTCACTCCAACCCTGCCATGGGCAGGGACAACTTCCACTATCCCAGGTTGCTCCAAGCCCCGTCCAACCTGACCTTGGACACTGCCAGGCATCCAGGGGCAGCCACAGCTTCTCTGGGCACCCTGTGCCAGGGCCTCCCCACTCTCACAGGGAAGGATTTCTTCAAGTTTCCAGGGAACAAAACCCACACTGAAATGAAGGTTCCACCTGTGTGTCTGCAATTACTCCAGAATCTGTGCACAGGACTGTCAAGAGCACACCAACTCCACATCAATTAAAACAAGCAAAAGACAAGTTCTGGCTAAACAGCAGCTTGTTCCAACCTTAAAATATTAAAATCTATTTGGCAGGCTAATTGTGATATCTAATTAAACATTTTTAACATACAGTAGGAGAAATTAAAGACAAATTAGTTTAAGTTCAGCTTTCTAATAGTCACCAACGAGCAACAGCTGGAGCAGTGCAGGAGCTTTTTTCCCAAGCTGCAATTTTATGGAAAAAAGGAAGGAAGCAGAGCACACCAGGCCTGCTAACCCATAACGAGCCTGCAACACCGCTACCTACTGCAGCCACATCGCTGGTCCCAGTGATGCCATGATGCTTTTTTGCTTTTTATATATATCCCCTCTATATACTCTTTTGTGTAACTTTTATGTATCCTTAAGGGCCTTTTAGCCCACACACTTCTCATTCTTCAGCTTTGAGAACCAGCACAGACCCAATATTCCCTTAAGCCAGGAGACCAAACATCTCAGAAGCCTCAGACACCGAAGGCTTCTCTGGAGCACATTTTGTAAACTGAGATAGGCCTGTCTGGGGGGGAAAGTTCCTCGGGGAGGGGGGTTCACTCAGCCTCTCATTGAGGAATCTTTGATAGATGTGTTAATTGGTAAGGTCTATAATGAGATACCCAAACTATTGTAAGTGTGCATTTCAGGGCTGCTCACAGGGGTGCATTTCAGTGTGCATTTGGATGTGCATTCCAGCGTGCTCCACCTGGACGGGGTGCACCAAGGATCCTTAAAATAAATACTGAGGTAAAATCCCTTTTTTCTCCTCTAACCGTGTTTGGCTCCTGATTTTAAGACCAAGAAAAGGCATCAGCAGGACACATTTTCTGGACAACAAGCCTCAAAGCTTCATTGCACCAGATAAATCTGGTAGTGGCAAGCACAGGAAGAACTTCTCTGGAACATCTTAGTGCTGTGTACCAAGAGTTATTGATTAACTGGAGTCTCCTCCCAGGCTGGGAGGATTGTGCTCCCTGTATATGACCATGTGCAGTTGGAAGAGAGCGAGAGTTTGAGTGTGTTGGCACAGGACAGGCAGAAGGAGTCATATGAAGTAATTCTCTGTTGTGGTTACCTTAAACTTTAACCAAGGTCAGACCACAATTTCCGTCAAGATTATTATAAGCCCACATGAATGCCTCTACATCAATAAAACCTTCCAGTCCTCAGTAACTAGGTCTAAATATTTGGCTCTGCTCCTCGTGCCTCAAACTCTGGGCACACTCCACTCGCAGCAGGAGCTCTGGATCTGTAAGGGGCTGGCAGCTGGTTACTGCTTTCCCCAATAAACCACCTGGGCCCAACTCCACATCATCCTCTGCTGTACCTGGGTCTTTATGAAAGCTTAATCTAATTGAGAATTGTATTTTTAGAAAAGCAGCAACTTAGAGCTCATTTGCCACCTGATAAGCACTTAGTGCTCAAAGGCGACTATAATTGCTGGTTAAATGTTTCATCAGGGATACTTATTAAAGATCTGAAAGCACAGCTAGAAGAAAGCACCGTCTCACAATGAAGCTCCTCAACCAGCATTTCTGGTTTGACACGTCCCAGCCAACGATACCGGGATCCTTCCAGATCCTCACAGAAAGCAGCTCGTCAGCTCTTCCCTGCCATCCCACAGTAAGGTACCTCCATCCCACAGGAAGGTACTTGTTCAAGTTTTTCTTGTATCTGCGGGATTCACAAACCCCAGAATTCCCTATCTGATTTCCACCTAGACTAGAAACACTCTGGCTAATTTGTACACAGCTATATAAAATAACTCAAATAATAAAATAACTCAAAAAGCACGGCTTCTGAGTCTATGCCGTGTTTTTCAAAAATATCTAATTCACTTCAAGCTCTTTTATTACAGTGAAGGTTTAGGATTTATGAGACATTTACACCAGTGTTCACTCACTTCTCCAGCAGACACATTTCTGACCAACATAACCCATCTTCTGGATTACAGAAGTCTCTCCATAAGGAGAAAGTCCCAGTGCTGTGCAGCACTGGGCCACCCAGTGACCTATATACAGCAGCACTCGAGTTCAGCTTCTATTCCATAATTAAATGAGCTACATTTGCCTCACTCAGCTGTCCTAGAATGCACAATCAATCACCCCAGAGAGGGATTTTTGGTTCAGGAGGACACACAGCCTGACCTGCACTCCGCAGAGCTGTGCTACCACGTGCTTCAAAACACACTGTATCCACAGAATCATGGAACGGTTTGGGTTGGAAGGGACCTTAAACACCATCTCGTTCCAGCCCCTGCCATGGGCTGGGACACCTTCCACTATCCCAGGGTGCTCCATCCAACCTGGCTTTGGACACTGCCAGGGATCCAGGGGCAGCCACAGCTTCTCTGGGCACCCTGTGCCAGGGCTTCTCCACCCTGATGTACCCCAAAGCAGCCTCTCCCTCTCCTCGCATGTAAGAGCCCCTTGACCCCACCATCCATCCCCCAGCACCAATGCCGAGCTGCCCAGATGAGACAAGGACAGACACCTTTATGGGGGGACCCGTTGATGCTCTCGGAGCTGGACTGCATGTCCACGGCGGCTCTCCTGAGGCTGCTAAAGTAAGCCCTGGACCTGGAGAAGCTGCTGCGGGGGGAGCGCCCGTGGGGGCTGCCGAAGAGGGCGGCGGGGCCGTCCCTGCGGGCGAAGATGCCGCTGAAGAAGCGCAGGAGCCGGTGCTCGGTACCGGCGGCGGGGCCCTCCCGGCCCAGCCGCTCCGAGAGCCGCTGCAGGTCGCTGTTATCCAGGGTCCGGTTCTTGCTCTTGCTGCGCTCCCAGCGCTCCAGCCGGGACAGCGGGTCCGCCTGGCTCAGCACCTCGCCCACGTCCAGCGTGTTGCGCTTCTCGGGGGGCTCTGCGGGGAGCGCGGCGGGCGGGGAGGGCGGCGGCGGCCCGGGCAGGCAGCCGGAGCTGCTGTGCCGCCGCACCCGGGCCGGCTCC
>VZTH01005248.1:0-36700 GCA_013397815.1 Aleadryas rufinucha
CATCACCCCTTGTCCTATCGCAACAGACCCTGCTAAAACGTTTGTCCCCATCTTTCCCATAAAAAATAATAATGAGCAACTAAGGTTTTTTTTTTTAAGCTTTTTGGCTTGATGGACTTGCTGGGCAATGCTGCACTCAGCATGAGACGAGGTCCCTGTGAAGGCAGCAGCAGGCAGAGAGGATTTGGGCTGCCAGGGACAGGGAGTCAGAGCCCAGAGCTGCGCGGGGCGGCTGAGCGCGGTGCTGGCCGAGGGCAGCGGGGCGCAGCCACGGTTTGATGGCAGGACCCCGTGGGTGTGCCTGCTGCTCTGGGATGCCACCACCCCAGTTTGGTGGAGCAAGGGAGCCCAAGCTGACAAAAACACAAGGAGCAGCGTTGGGAGCTGAGTGGGGACACGGCTGCAGGTCACTGATGCTGCGGAGAGCAGGGCTAAAGGGCTGACCCCGATGCTCGGCCCCAACACCATCACCTCGAGGGAGATTTGGTAGTGTGAGCTGGGTCAAGGCAAGAGTCAGGACCATCCCCACAGAGCACAGCATAGGGGGCACGCGTCAGCCAGGGCAGAGCAGGGAGCCTTGGGAAGTATGCTTGGTTTAGGACAAAAATGGCAAAAAATCAGAGAGAAAAGAAGTGTGATTCCTGCCACCCTTTAAATAATAATTACAAAAGAGAGCTCATGGAAACGGACACATTTTCCTTCAAAAGATATTTAACACTTCATTTTGCTTCGTTCTTTTTTGAATACTTCTTACAAAACACAAAGGCTTTAAACAAAAGGTCATTAAGAGATAAAGAATTGAAGCTCTTCTTGCAAGAATGAAAGGAGAAGGCATCTTGACATTTTTAACGGGTTTTTTTCCCCCCTCTTTTCCAAACTGAAAATTAATCAACATTGATTTGATTTCACACACATAAGCCTGTTTCGTGGAAGTGGCATTTGCTGACAGAGAGCTGTTTCGACAAGAAAATTCCAGCCAGAGGAGCACACAATATGCTGCACACCATTAGGGTACACAAGCTGCAAGGACACTGGTCTCCCAGGGTTCATAATAAATCCTATCCTTTTTCTGGGTCAAGAAACTCGTAGCTGTCTGGAGGTTATGCTAACACGCCAGGGTTTGGGGACTGATGTTGAGATCTGAGGAATTCCTGTTGCCTGGAATAGAAACAATGAAATTGTTCCAAGGCACCATTTATTCCCAGGTGCCTGCAAGCTGTCATTCCTGGGGAAGATGAACAATTTGAGAAGATCTAATGTCTTCAGAAATAATTCAAGAAGGCAGAATTCATTCAGGTGCCCGGGTCAATAATGAATGGGACTCGTGTGAGTCAGACGAGGACAGAGGGGACCTGACCAGCAGCTCTCCAAAAGCAGGTGAGCTTGTGCAGCCATGCAAGGCAAAGACAAAGGCTTTGAGCAGCTGGGACTGGAGGCCACACGTGCTCCAGAGGGGCTGGGTGGGAGCAGTGAGGACCAAGGGATGCAGTAGCCCTGGGGCTGGCAGGTACAGGCCAACAGTGGGATGCTGCTCTGCCAGCATATTAAGCACCAACATAGTCTTGAGCCTTGTGCTGCTCCAGCACCCCAGTTCCCTCCAGTAAATGCCTGGTTTACCTTGCCTCCTTTCACCTGTCAGTCAGTTCTAGCCTAAGGACTAGGTAGGAATTCTCTAACTGGGAACAAAAGAGCAATGCTATGAACAGTGGGGTATTGCCCCTTAGGTATTTGACAAAGAGCTGTGAGACATCCTGAATGTGCCACAGCCTCCACCTGCAGTGAAGGGTCAGAGGTGGGATGAGGAAAGGACAGCATGGAAAAAATCACAGGATCATTAAGGCTGGAAAAGACCACCATGACCACTAGGCCCTATAACAAAGAAGCTACCCACTTAATATGACACATTAAGCCTGGGTACCAGAACCAGTCCTGCTTCCCTGCAGCACTGCCCTGCATCCTGTCCTGGCTGGCATTCACTTTCCTGCTGGCATTCCACCACTTTGGAATGCTGTGGGTCCCTGTGTCTGTGTCAGGGAGCAGAGAAAATGGCAAGGGAAAAGCAAACAAAGTGAATGAGAAAAGCATAACAAACCCAGCAGAAAAGTCTTCCCACGCCACTCTGTGCTTTCAAGTAAATGAGGCTAATTAACTAATTGCCTAAATTATTAGGGCTATTTTTACCCTTGTATGAAGGCTTGGTGTTATTGCCAACTTCTTAAGACTCAGCGCTGAACTCTCAACTTATCAGGAAGTTAATGAAGCAAAGCCCCTGGAGAGGGGACCCTCGGGGCAGAGCAGCTGCCGGGCCAGGGCTGGGTCGGGGCTCAGGTGGGCACCTCTGCAGCAGGCAGGGAGCATCTGCAGCAAAAAATGATGCTGTTAAACACAGAGGTTCAGAGCTATTTGCTGAAGTCTCCCCTGCACCTGAATCTGTCCCCCAGGAAAGGATTTCTCCCCATCAGTTTCCCGCTGCAGCCAAGACGATCGAGGCGGGTTTGGAAGGAGGGTTTCGCACCTGGGCGAGAGAAGGGACAGACTGATGGCTGCTTGCCAGTGCTGGCTCCATGGAAGTCCACCAGATCTCCTGGGCAGACCTTGAGTAACCTTGGACAACTGGACCACCCTTCACAAAAGGAAAGGGCTGATCCACCTGCTGTAACCTCGACTGACCACACGCATCGCCCCAGACATGCAGCCTCCAGGCAGGAATCCAATGGGGCAGGAGCTCCTTCCTTCTGCTTTGAGAAAATGCTGTTTTCTTAGGGTTTGAGGGATTTTCTCCACAAGGAAAACTACATGTTTTCTCCTCTTCAGCTAAATGCCAACGTCTCGGCTCCCTGGTGGCAATCTCAGTTAACTCCATTACAATCCCCCAGCCATTCTGGCTGAAGAGCTCGTCCCCTCAGGAGCCAGAAGACTGGTAGCTCTCCTTTTCTGTAACAAATGTCACCTAGCAGCTCTAATGAGGTGACATTTCAAGCCTGGCTCTTCTCTCAAGACACAAGCACACAACAGTTTGGGGTGGCAAGTCTCTTCCAGGCACGTATGTCACTGAGAAGGGCAAGTGGTTGGATGCAGGAGTGAGCTCTCCTCTGAGTTTTCTCCAAGATTATCTTCAATGCTGGACCAGCTAAGGCTTGTTGTGGCTGAGCCCTGGAGACCTCCAAGGATGGAGATCTCACAGCCTCTCTGGCCATCTGTTGTGGAGCTGTGCCACATTCTTAGTGCACGTCTCCTTCCAAGTGCCCAGCCTGAGCCTCCCAAGCTGCCTGTGTGCCCTCTGCCCTCCTGTGAGGCTGCCTGCTGCTCTTGGGAAGAGTTTGGCTCCATCGCCTTTGCAAGCTCTCTCCAAGCAGCTGTAGTTGTTTGATGCTGCCTTCCCAACCTGGATCCTGAGGTCTGGCAGCATGAGGAGTCTTTGGATGCCCTGAAATGCCTGTCCTTCTACCTGCAGGCCTTCTCCCCAAACTCTGGCCACCTTGCTTGCTGAAGACCCCATTTTGGTTGGAGCTAGTCAGCTTTTGCTGCTGAAAAATACCATGTTTGCCTAGTCCAGAGTGGAACCTCTGTTAGATCAGGCTCTTTTATCTTAGAAAAGAAGAATACTTTCTCCTGTCTTGTCAGGGAAGCACAGAGAGCCATTGTTCCAAAGTTTTGTAAATATAAAACGGAGATTGTTGTCCCTGGGGTGACTTGGCAGGAAACCTCACCATTTTCAAGGGCCTTCCTGCGTGTGAAATGGAAAGAGCAATGCTGCCCTGTAGCTCCCTGTTTGCAATGCACTTAGAAATTCTTGAATATCTGGCACAAGACATGCTGTATTATCTCCTACCTCATCTCCTGTGTATGAAGCTGGCAGCCTGGTCAGGGGAATTATTCCAGATTTGTGCTGTCCAGAAAGCAGCCTGACAGGAAGATTTGCAAGTCACATCTCCCTGCTCAGTGCCATCTCCTGCCCCATTGCTCAGGAACCCACTAGGGATGATGAAATTTGTGCTCTCCGCCCTGGGAGAGGGTTGGCAGTCCCAAACCAGGAGCTGGCAGGCAGTTCTCACTGCCTGGTGCCAGCTCCAAGGGCTGCTCACTGCCTGTTCCCATCACTCTCAATGTTCCCATCAAGACACCACCACCACAGCCACTGCTGCAGAGGAACCAAATGCTGCCCACTCCACCCACACTTAGGGACCAGCAGGGAAACTGGGGAGCCCAAGAGAGGTCAGTCCTGCTGCAGTATTTACAATACAGGAGAATACCCTGGTTTCTTCATTACCCCCAAGCCCATATAAGAGTGAGGATGGAGATGATGTTAGGACACAGCTATTTCCCTTCTGCCCTAGGGCAGGTCCTGCTGGAGGTGTTGGGGCAAAAGGAGTAAAAGTCTGATTTCAATTTACCAAGTGCCTCTTCCCAGCACATTTGCAAGCCAGATTAAATTTCCCAGGTGCATATTTCAGGATGCATATTTCATCCACTAACATATTTGCATAGATTTAAATACAATACAAAGCTGCAGACACCATCAAAAGAAGCTAGAGAGGAAAGGGCAGGAGAAGCTTGTCCTTTTCCTTTAGGCTTATGGAAGATTCTGTTCTGAGAGGTCGGAGAAGGGGCATTGCCAGGCTGGAGCTGTGCCAGTCCCTCAGCTGAGCAAGAACTGCCTGGAGGGACAGGCAGGAGCCAAGGGAGACTTCCACAGGTGGGTTCAGGGCAGGGATTGGCACTGGTGATGCTGGGACAGAGCATTCAGTGACCTCAACCCATGCCAGTATCACCTGAGAGAGGAGGATGTCAGCTCAGATTTTGCTATGTGGCATCCCTCCAGAAAGTGGAGAAACCCCTTGGATAATGCAAAGGTTCCATGGGAACGCCCCACTGGTGAAAGAGGGCATTCCCCAGGAGGCCTCTGCACAGGTACAGGTAAGGCACAGTTTAAACACACACTGGGCAAAGAGAAGCACCACGTTAGAGGATTAAATCCCCCATGTACCTGCAGGAAGTGGAGAATAAATAGATCCTGCTCACCAGAGCTGTGAAACAAATTCACCTGTTGCAGGAATTAATCCTTTTTTTTTTCTCTCTCTTAACTAACAGAGAGTGGCAGAGCTGTGCACACAGAAATCCTGTCTGAAATGAATCCCTGATAAAGAGGAAGCCAAGTAAAAAGGTGAGTTCTACTACCTGCCAAGGCGTTAGGTTTTTAAAGGGTCTCTTGTGGAATTACTGTATTAGCAGGCTATTACAGGTATAGATATCAAACTGCTATGCACAGCAAGAAAAATCATGAAAGTTTTGAGATGGGAAGGAAACACATGGAAAAAATGAGGCAGAAGAGGGCAAGAGGGGGAGACAGGAGAAGCAGTGATGCGCAGAGGGGAGGGAGGCTGGTAAATGATGGAGGAGATAGTGGAAGGGGGGTGAAGAAGAGAGCAATGAGCAGTAGTGTTGGAAGAACAGAGAAAGATAAAAAGAGGAGGAGAAAGGAAAAAAGAGATAAATGAGGGCAAAGACCAACTCATCATTTTGCAATTCCACCCTGGTGGAGAGGAAAATTGATGTCTCGAGCTTTTTTATGGCCAGCCTCCTGGGCATGGGACAAAAGACAAGTTATTACCCAACCCCAGGTCAGGTCTGTAGCCTGCCAGCTGCCTAGACACATTCAGAGAGCCCAGGAGAGCTGTAAATCAAGGGGGCCAAAGAGATCACAGGGAGGCTGGGACCAGGCACAGCAGTGAGCTCAGCAGAGGCAACACAACCACAGGAGAGGAGCGAGCCCAGGAGCAACACGAGGAGTGCCCAGCTCAGAGGGCTTTGCTCATCTCTCCTTCACGCCATTCCTAAGGACAGCGCTCCCCCAGAGATGCAAGTCCCCCTGCACTTCCTCCTGATTTCTCTTCCTATTGATTTCCAAGCCCTGAATACCATTTATTTTTGCTTGCTTGATTCACTCATTCATTGAATAAAGGCTTCATCACTATTATTATTATTATCCCCGTCACTGGGCTCCTCATCACACATTATATTATTTGCATTGCAGAGCTGGAAGATTTCAGGTTGAGGCAGGAAATTTGTGCGAGTTGTTATTACTGCAATCAGATGAAGTGAGAATTGGATCGGCGGAGGCTGCCAGAGCACAGCTCTCCCAGCAGGACACCGAGGCTCTGCCCAATCAGGGGAAGCTGCTGTCTCAATGTGGCAGGTCCCACCAGCAGTTTTGGACTTGCCTTTGGTGTCCCACCTCTCCCTCCCGTCCCAGCTCCCAGCCCCACCAGCTGCCAGCAGAGGACGGGGAAGCGCGTCGGTACAGGAGGGCGAGGAATCAGAAAGGACTTGGCGAGATTGCACATTTTCTGCCTTGCTGATGGTATTTATTAGACAACAGAAAATAGCTATTTTACCATCTGCCTCGTAAAAAAAAAAAAAAATCCTCATTAAATTAATGGAATGTGCAGCTGCTGAACAGAGTGTTCCTCTCACGGCCGCCTCCCCATCAGCCCAGCACTTGCTGGAGCAGGGAATCGCGCTGCCAAAAGGAGCTGTGGCTAACTCAGGCTCGTGTGGTGGGAGAGGATGGACAGACGGACAGCCCCCTGCTCCTCCCAGCCCCGAGGTCGTGCCAGGGGACCTACAAGTGCCCTGTTGCTGCAGACAAGGTGGAAGGGCTGCTTTGCTTGTCATGTTACGGAGCAGAGGGTCCATCCCCTTCCTGCACACAGCCCAGCCTGTGAAGGGAGCCAGAGGGGTCTGCTCAGCAGGCTGAAAGTGCCTCCTTTTGCCTAAACAGAGCGTGATCCACACCCCAGCTTGAGATCATTGCTGCCCAGTGTCATTTGTTGAGCACAGCAGGGTTTGCAGGCAAGTAAAGTCCCAATTTCCTGGCCTCTGCCACCTCAGCGTGACCTGGAGTCAATCCATCCCCATCATCCATCTCTACACCTCAGAGTTCCACTGAGCTGATGTTTGCCCTGTGGAGCTGTTCAGCTGAGATCATCAAACCAAGGAAGCCTCAAGCCTGGCTGACTGCACAGCCCAGAGGAGCTCCTACAAACAAGCCTTTGTTTTGGCTGAAAACAGACCTAAAATCACAAGCCCAGTCCCTTCCCAATCCCAGCAAGGCAGGCTCACCATAAACCCAAGATCCTGAATGATCTTAATGATGCTGATGGAGAGAGAACAGCAGGCAGCGTTACCCATTCACTTCTACTGAACAGCACTGAAGGGGTTTATGTGAACCTTTTCTCCTGATACTTGGTGGAGCCTGGGCAGTGTTTGATGGTGAAGTGGTTTCCAAAATCCCATGTTACATGGGGCTTTGAGGAGCAGATCCACCAGCTTGCATTGCCAAAGTTTCCCAGAGTTACCAGACACCAAAACACGCCGCCTTGGCTCACTGCCTCCCCGCTTCATCACGAGTAACACCTCAAGAGTTTTATCTACAACTGCTTTGGGCCCAGCAGTTCTTCTCCTAAGGAAATCAAGTCCTTTGTTGGTTGCCCCAGCACTGACGATGTTTCAGGATCGCTGCAGTGTAATCCACATTTAATCCTCAATTGTGTTTTGTGCTGCTAACCCCTCTGCTAACGCCGGGGAGCTCCCGGTGCCTGCACTGCTCCTCTGAAGCTGCAATCCCTTCCCTGCTGCCCTCTCCTCCTCTTTCTAGGAGGCTTTTCTACATAGATTTTTCACCTAGGTGAGTTTTCACCTGTCTTTCGCAGGAAATTTGTTCTCTTAAACTTGCTCCATCAGCATTTACGAAGCAACTGCTTTTGGGGAAAGCTGACCTTGGGAGACAGGTCCAGCTGCAAAGAGGTTGCCCCCTTTGTGCCTGTGGTGGGAGCAGGAGGTGGCCCCCTGGGTTTCAGCATGCAAAGGGAAGTTACAGGACTACAGCATGTCGAATCACCTCACGCCGAAATAAATCCTGACATAATAAGCCCTAATGCCGCCAAAGAAACTATTACAGTCAGTTACAGAAATAATCCACATTGAAAATCGGTGAAAATACCTCTCCCCAGTGGAATAACATGGCTGTAGAGGATCAGTTCCAGTCAAAGATGATCATTTCACGTTTTCCCAACAGATGAGGGCAGCTCCACAAGTCAAATGTTTGTTGCCAAAAAAGCTCTGCTTAAGTGAGATTTTGCCACCTCTCATCAAAGAGCTGCTTTTAAAAGCGATGAGCAAGTACAAAAGGGAAGACCATGAAAGGCAGAGATCAAATCAAAGTCCAGAAGGCTGCTCTGACTCTCTGTTACACCACTGCCTTCAGTCCTATCAATCCAATCAATTTGCAGCAGCAAGGGCAGAACAAACACCAAGCTGATTGCTTCTCTAGCAAAATTTTTCAGGTTTTCAGAGGCTAATGGCAAAATTCCTCCTAGCCTTTGCCTGTATTGCTGCTGGTCTCAGGGATTTTAAGGCAGAACTGTGTCTGCAAGTCACTGATTTTATCTACAGCATCGGCTGGTTGTGTCTCCAGGGCTGTAGGTGTCTTGGCAGGTGTGGATCTGGCCAGAGGTGTGTGCACGCTGCCTCGGGCAGTCGTGGCAGTGCTACTCTCTCAGAGGAACCTGTGAGACAGGACCACCAGGCTGCTGAGCCTCCTGCTGGAGAGGCTCACAGGTTGGCTTAGAAAGCAGGTTAGCCAGAAAGACATGGCAGATTAGCAAAAAACCAGGGGCTATAATTTCTTCCTTGGAAAAACATTTGCTTTCTTAGGAAAAAAACCACCTAATTTCATGGAAACAAACAAACAAACAAACAAACATACACCCCCAAGTTCCTTTAATTAAAACTTGAAGCCTGTCACAGGGAATTTTGATAAAAACGCTGACATTTTGCAAAGTTGCCCTTGGACAAATCATGAGCACTGAAAGCTCCGAGACAGGGACGCTGTGGCAAGTGGCTCTGCGCATGCCAGAGCGTTTGGGAAGGACATTCATCTTCCTGCAGTCAGGTGTGTTGGTTAATTCCGTGATGTTTCTCATGTGTTCGTCCTTCCCGTATCCACGTGCAATCTGCATTGCATGGGGGCTGTGAGAAGGCCAAGACAAGGTCGTGTGTTTGCACACAGGGGAAATGCAGCGTGCCCCGGGCAGGGCTGCGCACGCACGGCTCTGCAGGCTCCGGGTGCCGTTCGGAAAGGAGGGACCTTGCGCCCGTGTGTCTCCTGCTGCTGGCACAGGCATGGAGCTGCATCACCTCACAGAGCCCAGCACACATTTTTACAGCGGCCCAGGGTCAGGGATGCTGGCTGGGACAGCGAGAGGCGAAGCGCAGCTCCGAGAGTTCGGGTCACTCATTGGTTCCGTGGGGATTTGTGGAGCCGCAGGTTGACGCAGCGCCCGCAGGTCTCCAGGACACCTCCAGCGCTCAGGGCCTCACACAGCAGGGTGCTTCCACCTCCTGAGTCAGAAATGAGGGTGCTGAGGCTCTCTCCTGCTTGTGAACATTTTGATACATCAGCCCTGGCTCGGGTCTCAGCTGCAGATAGCAGCCCCTCCGCGGGCCCTGCTCATGCACACACGGACCCACGGCCACCTCCATCATCCACGGAGGAAAACCTGAAGAGACAGATGGGGAGGAAGGACCTCACCCTCCAGGTCTGCCGCGGGGCTGATGCACACGTGAGGAGTCGCTGCTTTCGAATGCCACAGGTCTCGTCTCAGCATCATTTCGCGTTGCTCCATCCCCCTGCTTCTCCCGTGCTTATGGGAGCACTCAGTTCACACTAACAGATCTGAGCATCCCCGGATGATTAAAGGAAGCGCTGCCTTTTAAATCGCTCTGATTGGGGTTGACGGCTGTGTGGAATTGGACACTTGGCTCTAATGATGTGTGAAAATCTCCCTGCTGTGACCCGTCGTTCCAGCTGTTGAAAATAAGGAGAAAGGCGGAGGAGGGGCATTAAAGAACCCCTTCAGTGGGAGTCCCAGACCAGACAGAGATTTGGCACTCAGGACAGTCCCTCTGGGGCTCTGCTCAATGCCTGTATGTGGCTGAGAGAGGTGGCCCCGCCTCACAGAACTGGTGGGGATGTGTGTATACAAGTTGGGGACCTGCTGTGGTGCAGGCCAGCGTGACCAAAGTATCTGAGCCACATTGGAAGCTCACTCCCAGGCCAGGAATGCCTGCCAGTTTCATGGGTGGGCTCCATCCTGGCTCTGGCTGGTCCCGCCAATATTCCCATGCTGGCGCTGGGGGGTTATTATCTGAGGTTGAGGTGTTGCTGGTGTGTGCAGGCTGCCACGGCACAGCCGTGCTGCTGGAGCATTGCTCCGGGCTGTGACTCCTCTGGATGATCCTGTGGCGAGCTGGATCCAGCCCCAGGGGCAGGCAGGCATGACCCAGCCTGTAGCACAGCACGGAGGCTTCAGTCGAGTCCCACGAGCGTGGTAAGAATCGCCTCAGCGAGCAAACCCCGCTGTCCTTGACACACAGGGGACACCAGCTGACACCTCCTGGGGTAGTCTCCAGCACTGCTGCTGCCAGGGGACCAGCCAGCAGATCTCTGCACGAAGGCAATGTCAGCCCAGCCCGTTCAATGCCTTCTGTCCTCACCACCTTCCCCTGTTATTAAATCCCTAATGACACCTGAATTCAAAGCAAATCTGGCCATACGCAGTCTAATCCTTCCTCTCCAGCCAGATTGGCTTCTCAGAGGCCCTCCTCGCTGAGATTCACTGTTCTGTGGCAGAGGGGAATGTCCAAGTGGGCTCTGAAACAAAGGATGAGTTTCCTCAGGCTCGGATGGGGCTAAACAGAGGCACGGGGGGAGGCCGGGCACCGGCTGGAGGTGTCCTGCAGCGAGTGACCCTCAATGTGACATTGATGGCTCTTAATTCCTAAGCCTGCTTTGGAAGGATTTCAGTAGATCCTATTTAATCACTGCAGCCTCTTCATCTCCCCTGTCTCAGCTCAGGGTAATGTTATGCATTCTCCTCCACCGGTTTCCTCCAAGAACTGGCCACCCTCCTCTCCCCTCCGGGGATCCCCAGCATGGGGCCACCAAGCCCTTCACCTGCTGCACGGTGCTGGGCTGCCAAAGCCACAGCTGCCCTTGGCCTGTTTACTGCCACACAGCTCGAGCAGCATTTGCCTAATTTCCTGTGCCCGTGGGAGGACTGGCTGTCGCGCTGACGAGGGGCACAGCTCCCTGCAGGTGCACCCACCACCTCCCCACAACGGGGCTGCGCCGCGCACGGCGTTAAACACCGAGGCGCTTGTCAAAATGTTGTAACTATTTTTTTGTCTTGTTCCATTAGCTCCATTTCCAAAGGCCGCCACCGGAACTACTGAGCATTTATTTCTATTGAATCCAGCTTAGAAGTTATGATCTGAGAAAGCAGGAGACAGGACAGTGTGTTCCGCGGCACCGGCTCTTCCCCGCCACCGCTCAGCTGAGACGCGCTGGCCTTTGAAATATCATTTTTATTCCTACCTTAGAAAAACTAAAATAAAGAGATTGACTCTTTCACCTGC
The DNA here is from genome assembly GCA_013397815.1 of Aleadryas rufinucha. NCBI lineage: Eukaryota > Metazoa > Chordata > Aves > Passeriformes > Aleadryas > Aleadryas rufinucha. The sequence continues at coordinate 11,479 of VZTH01005248.1, forward strand.
TTGATTTGCTTCTGCTGTTTAAACAAGGTACATAAATATCAGTCAGGTGGCCGCCCTGTGTAAGTTTTGGGGCTGTGTGTTTAAACACCCTGCACTGTTTGTGGTGCCGGCTGTGGGAGCTGAATTTCCTCCCCAGGTGCAAAATAAAGTGCTGTTATAACATGATTTTCCTGCTGCTGGAGAGGCACACACATGAATCTTCCTCCCTCGCTGCCTGTGCATGAACAATGTCTTATTATGCAAACACTATGAGTATTAGACAAAAAGCACTGAAGAAAGCCAGTGGAGCCAGCAGCTTAGAAGGAGTGAAGCATGGGCAGGGGGGCTGTGGGGATCGAAGGTCCCCAGGTTTGCTTTAGGTTCATTTTATCAGCAAGAGGGAGTTGCATGGGGTGGGGGACACCAGCAGCCCCCAGGGGCACTGGGGAGATGCCCAACACACCAGCCCTTGGCCACAGAATCCTGCACCAGGGTCACTGCAGGGCTGAGCTCCCCCAGGCAAACCCCAAGTGTGCACAAGGGAGCTGGGCTTGCTGCAGGACAGGGGACGGGACTGCTGCTGGCAGCCCTGCAGCCAACAGCCTCCCCTCCTTCAGGGTAAGAAAAGGGAAATCTAAAGCCTTCTTAAAGACTTCCCTGCGTTTTAGTTCCTTGCTATTTAAAGACATGTGAGAGCCCAAGAGTTCCAGCCCGGCTGCCTGTGCCTGGATGCTTTGCAAAGTTGTAATCCCCGCTAGTGACATCACGGGCCGTTGCCATGGGGATGTCACAAACTCAGAGCTGTGACTTCACCGCGGCAGAGATGGGCAGCAAGGGAGGCAGTGCTTCCCAGCCACCAGTGCCTCTGGTAATTAGCAAACTGGCATGGAAAATGAGGATGAAACACACAGGATAGGGACATAAAACCATTTTGCAAGTATGATCGATTGGAAAGCATTCCCTCGTGAGAAAGCGCCTCCTTAATGTACCCTGCGCTCTTAAATAACCCGCAAAAGGCAGGGAATAAAATAGAAATTATAGTGATTTGTTTTATTGGGCATTTCATTGAGTAATTAAGAGGATAATTATGAGAAGGAACATTAAAAGGCGTTACTCTCAGCCTTCATCCTGCTTTAGAGGAGCATCCTCATATTGAATGTGCAGCATCATCCAACGTTGTCCTGTGCCAACGCGGGTTTCCCTGCAGGGAGGAAGGCATGCATGGATGTGGGAAGGGGTGGAAAACATCTCCCCCGTGGGCTGACAGGATGCCAGAGTTCTCCCAAGAAATGCCAGGTGGGAAGAGTAGGTTGCAGGGAGCAAACCCCACCTTTGTGGTGTCTCTCGGCACGTGGTGTCAGGCCCCTGTGCATCGTGTGTCGTGCAGGGAAGGCTAAAACAAAAACTGGGGAGAGATCAGTGTGGTGCAAAGTACTGATGGAGCATCACAGCCCAGGCAGAGAGCTGGAAATCCAGCTGAAAGCTCAGCACAATGGTCACCCTGTGCCAGGAGGGCAGCTCTCACCCACCCCCCTTCTAACACTTATCCCCCGTTTTGTCTCCTCACCTTTGGGAAGTACATACAGAACTACCTGTTTAACTAATCCAGATCCAGACAGGACCCAGCACCACTCCAAGAGCCCTCAGCAGTCACAACTCAGTCTCAGCCTCTCTAAGATTGCCAGTATTTCCCACAGATGAGGAAGCCTTGGTGCTGGCCAACACATCCATGAAACACATCAGTGAAACAAAGACCTACTCAAGTCCCAAAATCTGCAGCTCCTTTCTCACCCCAGCACATCTCACTCCACCCCATTTACTCACCAGCACAGACATACTCCAACAGAAATGTCAGGACATCAGGTCCCACCACAGGCTTCCTCTGGAGCCCGTGTCACATGCTGGGGACCCCAATGCTTACACACTGCCACTTCCTAAGAGGCCCCAGGTGAAAGCCAGCCCCAGCAATGGCAATTTGTCCACTGCAAGTCCCCAGTGGTCACTGCAGGGAGCAAACGTGGCGATAGGGAAATGCAAACAGGAGTGATGGACACAATGAAGAGAAAGAGCTTTAGAGAAAGCAACGAGTCCCACTGGACAAGCATCTATAAACACTGAGATGAGCTAATTCCCATCATTTCCTCAAACCACTTGCTCAGGTGGCAAAACAAGCAACCAACCCACCCATATAAATGAGAAACCCCAACCTGAAACATGACAGTGCTGACCAGTTGCTAAAAATTAAGTAGCCCTTAGGTCCTTGTTTGCTCCAAAACATATATTTGGGAAAGCATGCTGGAGAAGGCTGGCATGTTTTAACTGGCCTTTGTGGCTGGAAACCCCTTTTTTCTCCCCAGGGAGATGGATGTGACAGCTATAATCCAGTTGCCATGCTGGATTTCAGGGACAGTGGCTTGTCCATGTTGAGCCCAAAACATCAGACAACTGTCAGAAAAATCCACGTTCGGAAAGTCACCAACCCTCCCTTTTCTTGTCCTGGGAACCACAACTCCCCTCCCTACTCCCCTGCTCAGGGGGAGCAATTTCCATCCTCTTCAAAAGAGAGCAAAACCGGCTTTTTGGCTCCTGGCTGGCCCTTCCAGGCACGAGAGCAGCTTGCTGGGAGACTCGAGCGCTCAGCACAGCCCTAAAACAAGGCTCCTGTTTGAAGTGCCTGGATTGAGGCTGGATTAAGAAAACCCAGGAGGAGTGCTTAGCTCTGCTCCTGCTCTAGAAAGGCTGCTCAGCAGCAGCAGCCAACGCAGCTTCATCCTGCTCAGCCCTTCGTGTGATCCCTGCGAAGCGCCGGGGAAGCGGCGATTTCGTATGCGCGGTTCAACGTGATCCGGGAGCGGGGAACGGCAGGGCATGTGCTCTGCTTCCCAACGCTGCAGGAGCACCCAGAGGGGAGCTGATCCTCCCTGAACCGGGAGCTGGGAATGGCAGAGCCCGTGCTCTGCTTCCCAACGCGCTGCCGGAGCACCCAGAGCGGAGCTGCTCCTCCCGGGGGGCTGCGGGAGCACCCAGCGCCGTGCTGAGCTGGTTCTCACCAAGAGGAGCAGGATCAATAACCTCCACAGGGGCAGGGAAAGAACAGCAGCAAACACAGGACAAAACGCCACCATTAACCCCCAGCAGAGCCTGAAGAGCCTTGCACTGCCTGGGTGCAGAGCAGGTCCCAGGCAGACACTTATCTGTGGCTCGAGACAAGTTCAGAGAATCCCTCCTGAAGTTTCCTTCTTGCAAACACCTTATTTCCCCCCTCCAATCAACACAACGAGCAGGCTTAGTGCAACACAAATAGGGAACAGAGGATGAAACAATTTTCCAGCCCATACCTGAAGGTGCATCCTTCTTTTCTCACCAAGCAGCGGGGAGGACGTTGCTGTCTCTCGGTAATTTTCCAGCATCCTGTGTTGCAGGTAGATTTATGCACTGATCATAGTTGAAGCTGTTAATAAAAAAGCGCAAAGAAAACGGATTTTACTGTGAAGTGTAGGGCTGCTTTTCTCCCAGCTTTGCATTATCATGACTTCCTCCTTTTTTAATCTTTTTTTCTATGATTGACCATGTTTGGGGTTCAAAGCTTTAAAAATAAATCGCGGATCGTCTTTCATCTACTATGCATGAGAGAGTCGGAATCATTACATGGTTTAAATGGATATTTTGGGAGCAACTCTGGACCAAGCAGTTCCTGCTTTAACTGGGAGCCAGAGGGATGAAGCTAATTTGCAAATAATGTTACATGCTGGTTTTGCTTGAACTCAGGGAAAAGCTGCAGTGGCTACTTGTCATTCTTTGTGAGAAATTGAACAAAATGGAAATCAGTTCACTAGTTTAAAAAAAAAAAAATATATATATATTAAAAAAAAAATCTGCAGCAGACCAATTTCTCCCGCATCAGGGGAACATCCCAGGACTGCAATTAAGCTGTGGCTCAGCACGAGCCCTACTGCTGCCTGAGCACTGAGGACAAACACACCGGCCGTCCTTTTCCTGGGAGCAGATTTTTAGCTCGGTGAGCTGCGAGCTTTTCCGCAGCTCCACTCGAGCCACTTCTTCCTCACGCAGCTCAAAAGCCAACTTTCCCCTTTAGCATCACTCCTGCCTTCCCCCAGGAGCGGGGAGCTCCGGATCCTGCAGCGCTGCACCTTCCCAGGGAATCGCCTATCGATGACTTTGTGGCTAATGTACACAACGGGAAGCAGAGGAGCTAATATAATGCAATTTTCCATGTTTACTGCATTATTACAGTGGTTGAATCTGCTGATTAGTTCCCTTTTTTTTTTTTTGCCATCTCGTCCTAAGCATCCCTTTTATTTTTGCCCTGCTTATCTGCATAGAGTCATTTATCCACACGGCTGCTGTAACAGCAAGCAGGGCCAAAGCTATCATTTCTCCTCCCTTTCACATTTTAATCTTGCAGACCTCAATCTCTGTGATACCGCTATTACTTTGTCCATATCTGATCCAACGGGAACCTGCCATTATTTTTTTTTTTTTTTTGCCTTAAAAAGAGAAAACTAATCTGAGCAAAAGATCGTGGTGGCTGTGGCACTAATGATCCCTGGCACCTCTCCTTGCAATGAATCCGGTGCTAGAACAGAGAATGTTTGTTTCCCTTCTCTCTACAGAACTGCAGGACTGACCCCTCATGCACAGGCAGCTCCCACGAATAAACAACATTGCCCCGATCTCCCAGGGGATTCATTTCTCTGCCAACTATCTCAGCAGCTCTTCTTATTGTCTTATTTATCCAAACAGTGGGAAAACAACTCAAGTGGACCCACCCTCCAGCAACATGACTGTTACTGGTTTATTCAGATTTGCTCCCCTACAAGCTAGGAAAGCCTCTTGCCCCAGTGGTTATTCACTGAAAAGGGGGTGAGGAAATTTCCTGTAATATGAACAATAACAGAAAAAATGCTCTTCCTTCCTGTTCTTTGAAGATCATGGCAAGACATTTTGCCCCCTGGGCTCCCTAATGCTCCCCAGCTCCCAGCTCTGAGCTATCACCCCAGTGAGGCATCAAGCCAAGATGCTCTGCATATGCCAACCACATCAGCCAGAAAGGATTTACTTGGGAGAGGCAGGGAGACAAACTGAGGAATCCCTCTACTCCCTTCTCCTGCATCCTGAGGTTTTTCAAACATCAGTTGCTCACTCAACATTCTCACTTCATGACCACAATCTGCACCATCACTGTGGTTTCTGCCTGTGCCTTGCTCTTCACCTCTGCTTGCAGTCCAGAGACCTCCACATGCCCCCCCTTCTCCCAGGAATATTATAAATAAATCAGGGGCCATGTTCAGCTCTTGCCCTGTGATGCAAGCAGGGATGTGGAACTGCTTCAAAGACACACAGCACTGGCAGGACACAGGATCCTGCCTGTCCCCTGCCCAGGATTTACACAGATGAGACTTGTGGAAATCAGAACAAGCCCTTCCCCACATCCTCTGCTGATTTGGAGAATCCCTTGCCCAGGGAGCTCCCAGCTGCCCAAGCTGTAGCACTGCGGGAACCTGAGCGTTTCTCGGTCTGGATGCACCCCAGCGTGTATTGCATTCACTATTAATGAAAGATTAAATGTTCTAAAGAGCATTATTAATTTCAAAGCTACTAATAATCATCAGCTGTCCCTCACTTCACCCCACAAGCCTGAGAGCTGTAATGAAAGAGCAAATTCCAGTTCAGTAAGCCATGATCCACAGCCCAGCTCTGCAGCTCAAGGCCCCACAGGCATTTTCTGCAAGAAGTGAGGACCCTCAAAGATCTTCTAATGTGAGCAACCATAAAAAGCCAGAAATGGGAACAAAAAAACCTCTCTGTTATCCTTGCCTTTGAAAGTAAGGACTCACACAAACCTCCCAGCTCTGCAACACCGATCTGACTTCTCTTGTGCCAGTCTGCACCCCTGTGATCACCCCAAGAGCCCGGGTTTGCTCAGCAGCAGTCATTAGATGGTGATAACCAATTTTAGTTCCAAGAGAAAGTCTGCACTTCCAAATGTGTTCCTTGCCCTCCTCCTCCTTGGGAAAACGCAGCTCCCAGCAGGAGCAAGAGCCAAACAAAAGTCACAACAGACCCATCCCAAATCAGCTCTCATGGGACAGGACTGTCCATATGATCACATAACACCCACCTCCACCCACCCAGCTCCATTAGCACCAGGAGCAGGGCCATTCCTGCCCTGAATCCTCCAGGTGCTCAGTAGGACAAGCAGAGCAGNAAACACCCACCTCGCCTCCCAAAAGTAGCATTTGCTCCCATCAGAGGTGCTCCATCAGCACCAGGAGCAGGGCCATTTCTGCCCTGAATCCTCCAGCTGCTCAGTAGGACAAGCAGAGCAGGAAGCCACTGGCCCCAGCAGGGAATCCGTGTGTCAGAAGGGCACATGTGCGGGTACAAAGCATCCTTTGCACACCAGCAGCTTTCCTGCTGCCTTGGCACATCAGCACTGGTGGTGAATCACATCTCCTTTGTATTTCACTTGGAGGAACAGGGAGAAAGACGTATTTCACAGAAGAGAGTCACAAAGAGGCCCACCTTGGAAAATAGGCTATTTTTGGCGCTATAATCCCTTTCCTGTGAAGAAGAGAGGGAGGCCCAAGAGACTGAAGGAGCTGCTGAAACCCAGAGAGGAATCTGGCAGCAGAGCCTGGGGCATAATTCAGATATCAGGGACCAACAACCAGGACTAAGACCCATGTTTAAAGACTGTAGCAGCCTCAGGACTGAGACCTGTGCTTCACCACCTGCCTGCCCACCAACCCAGCCATGCCAACGTGGGATGCTGCAGAGCAGGAAGGTGAGCACTCTGTTTGCTTCCACAGACCTTTCCCAAGCAAGCAAAGACCTGGCTCTTCATTTGAGTGCTAATTCTCACTCTCTTTCATCCCAGTTTTTTGCAGCTTTTCTACAAATCCAGAATACATTTGAGCGATCAGCACAATGTTTAGTGAGAAAATCGTATGCTACATTTCCGCTTGGCATGATTTTGAAATGGTTAAGCTGTTAAGCCCTGAAAGGGAAGTTTTAAGAATACCGTGAATAAAAGAAGCCAAAAACAAAAATAAACCAACAGCGGCAAAATTAGAGCATGACATAAAGGAACCATTTGGATGGATCCTTTTTTTCCAGAGAAATGGTGCATGCTGGCTGCTCCAGTGTCAGGATCTCTGCAGTTGTGTGGCACTTGGACTTCCATTACAACAGCAGAGAAATAATTGGACAGTCATCACTAGCGCACAGGAGAGGGAGAAAGTTTTCCTAAGCTGTGATCAAATCCCTTACAAACTTCTCTAAACCACGGCCACATCGCCCCTGAGGGCCCCTTTGCCCACCCCACTCTGTCCCAGCAAGGGAGATGCTGTCAGAGCAGGCAGGGGCTGTTTGACACACAGATAAGGACAGGCAATGGTCCAGGGTGGGCTGCTCTGGGAGGTACCCTAGAAATGCTCGAATACCCACATTTTGCAGATAAACTCTTCCGAGGAGAAGCAAATCCTGCCCCAATGTGTGCCTCACACAACACAACCCCAGTGATGCTGGTCTCTCTAAGGACAGCAGGTTCTGCCCAGAGAGTTCTGGGGACGGGGGGACTCCCCACCTTCACCCAACCAACTTGATTCACACAACAGAGTGACAGCTGTGTGGCCCCTCTGTCCCCTGTGCCACTCAGAGGTCCCTCCTGAATTATTGCTTTGCTGCTGTGCACACTGACTCAGTGACTTACTTGTGCAGGCAGTCACTGGGCTGAAGGACACAGCTCCAACCACAACCATTTTACACTGATTTTTGTCACAAGATGTGATACAATGCTGGATCAAAAGACCTCCCAGAATCCATACATGTGACAATGTCCCACTCCAGCTGTGACACAAAGCACTAAGATAATGACAGTTGCATTCATACCTGCTACTTTTAGGTCCACCCAACCCGGAGCAGCTGAGAGGAACAAGGGCTCTCTTCCTCCCACTCCAGCCTCCCCTGAGCCGCTGTGAAGTGTTTGCTAGTCAAACAGCTCCTGCAAGAGAGCTCTCTCACCTGGGAGGGCCTGGATCAGAGACATCAGGTCAGGTCATCTACAAAGGTAATGGTGGGGAAAACATCATTCCCACGCACATTCATGTCTGTGCACGTCTCTGCAGAGGTCAGGCATGCTCCGGCTAAGGGCATCTCCTGTCCAGTTCTGTACCCTGACCCAGCTTCAGCTGGGAGTGATGAAGAAGATGAACAAACAGCCAAAAACAGCCTTTTCCTCCATCCCCTACAACTCCTCCAGCTCAGGTCCCCCCCTGTCTGTTTGAAGTGCCAAAGGACCTCACACAGTCACAGGATGAGCCCATGACCTGTACCCCCAAAGACCTCTGCTCCCCCAGGGAGGCAGGGACCTGAGCAGTCAACCCACCACCTGTATCCACCCTGGGAGGAGTTCTGAGACTTGCCTAGACAAAGCCAACACCAACCTGAGTCAGCGGTGGCAAAAGTCCCGCTTCAAAAGAGAAACTGGGCTGCAGAGTCCCAGAGGTCCCTTGTGCCAGCATTTCTGAGCCCCACCTTGCAACCTCCCCTCCTGGTTCACCCTCCTCCACAATCTTGAAGCTGCAGTTCCTCTGGAAAGCTCTCTGTCTCCACAAGCAGAGATTCTCGTATCTGAAGCACTGACAAAACGCTGGGATTTCATTTTTACTGGGAAAACAAAGCCCCCTCTGCACATGCCCCTTCCCTGATGACAAACAGCATCTCTGCAGCTGTTGATTACCCCTGAAGCACAGCACACACAGGAATGGGACAGGAGACAGGGTACAGCACGTGGGGGGCTGCAGAGGACTTGGGCTGAGAAAACAGCACAATAAATGCTTTATTGCAAGTCAGGGGCCAGCACTTCCACAAGGAGGAGAATTTTACTCTGCTCTGGTTTTTATATCCCAAACTGCTTCTATGGTGCAGTCCCAAGGAGCTCTTGCTTCTCCTCACTCTGGGAGGAAGCCTGGCAGCCTCATCCCAGGACACTGTTTCCCCTTCAGGCAGAGGGAATAATTCCTCTGGATAAGGTGGGTAACAGCACACTGCTGCTCATGCTCAGGGAGGCATTCACCTCCCACCAACCACTAGTGAGTGTGGGCTCCAAGTTACCTTTTTTTATTTCAAACTTCCTCCATCCCATTTCCAAGAGAGTCAGTGGGATCCATGGGAGGCTGGAGCTGGATCTTTAGAAGTCGTACAGAATAATACCTAAACAAGTACACACCTCTTTCTTCCCCCGTCTGAAATGCCATGTTACCAAGTGCTAAAATTCTTCAAAGAAATTACTGGGCAAGTGTCCCCACTAGTGCAGCACCACAGAATAAACAAGCACAGGGCAAAAGTAAGTGTCTGTGGAGGAGGACTCCTGCCCATGAGTGTTTCTCCACACTGGCAGCCTGGTGACTCTCAGTGCACAACTTCATGAAAAAGATGCTGAGGAGGTGCTGATGAAGAAGAGAAACTGTTTTTCCCTCCCTTTTGTTTTACAAGTGCTTCTGCTGGCACTGGCTCCTGGACATGCATTTCACCATGCCTGGCTGAGCGTGTTAACACAGCAGCACAGACCCAGGCACTGCTGTCTCTGGGCTCCACTGTGGATCAGCTGGGTGATGAGGGAAAGGTTTGTTTGCATCGCTGGCGTTTGGTATCGGCAGCATGCCCAGAGCACGGGATGGCCACGGGAGTGGCCACACACACACCTTCCTGAACGCAAAATCCTCCCACCAGCCCTCTGTGCCATCCCAGGATGGCAGGGCAAGGTCACAGCACCCAGCTCTGCCCCCCAGGTAGGCAAGGCTGCTGTGACACTGCTCAAGCCACCGCAGGCCGAAGCAGCCCTCGGGCTCCTCTCGAACACATCAAGTATTCAGTGCTCAGCTACGGGGCTGGGAAACACCAGGAGAGCCTGGAAGACAAGCAGTTGTGTTATCAGGCATTCATCATCAGGAATGAGAGCACACAACTCAACACGAGTGTCCTCCACTGGCTTCAAGGGCACACATGCATTGAAATTCCCAGCAGATTCAGGGCTCTTGTTTGCACTTCCATCACAGCCACAGCCAGAAGCTCTGAAGGCTTTCCAGGCAAACCCAGGAGTTCCACTAGGACTGGCAGCCTTGGTTTGCACCTGTGCAGTGCTTTGTGGACGCTCCTGGGAGAGAGATGGAGGAATTTTAGCTTTTTATTAATTAGAAGAGTGGTTTACATTTTTAAATGAAAAGGTAGAGGAGATTTTGCTTTTTTTTCCCTTCATTTATTTCTAAATCATTCTAATCATGAGTATTTCTTGCCACGATGAACAACTAGACAGTTGTCATGTTACCTTAGACGTATCATGGCAGGCAGCTAATCCTGTTGGTCATAAATCATGTCCCTTTCAATCTCCATTATATAGCAAGAGCAAATTTGTTATGATGCATGTGTCATTACACACCAATGCCTTTCCATTATCATATAACTGGATACCCCCAAGGTTTGTAATTTGCAGCATAATAGTAATTTTTAAAGAACCATTGGTAATCAATAGCTCTCAGCATCACTGTCAGGATCATTTGCAAAACAAATAACAACACTGATCTCAACCAACTTTACGGGAGGGATATTTAATCCCCACGAACTGCATTATATGATGGATAAGCGAGGAATCCTAGACTATGTATCATGTATTTTCCCTGGATTAAATATCACTTCAATCAATGTTGCTCCCAGCTGTACAATGCCGTCTGCGTTTTCGCTGGGTAATGCCGGAGTATTGTTTTACAAGCTGACATCAGCTACGTGCTGGGCAACAAAACCCCGGGGTGGGCTGTGAGGAGGGGGCACGGCCGAGGGCAAGGCTGATGTGATGCTCGGGGGAGCAGCAAGGCTGGGGGCACAGGGAGCTGCAGGGACCCCAAAAACGGGAGCAGATGTTTGACCACGACCACTGCTGCGGTGGGGTGAGCACAGATGGCTCTGAGCCCTGAGAGGCTGAGCAGGGCAGGGGTGATGCTCCCTCCCAGCGTGGGTTTGCTGTGCACAGCTCTCCGAGGCACAGACCTGCCCTCCACGCCAGGACTCCCAGCACAGCCCCGGTGCCAGGACGGGATGAGCAGCAGGAGGAGGTGCAGTTCTCACCCCGTGTCCACACAGAGCTGGGGTTTACCCTGTAACTCCACCAAAGTGCTGTGTAGTATCATCTGAGAGGTTCAGCCACTGCCCCACCAGCTAACAGGGCAACAAACAGAGGCTCGATTTTACTCACTGCTTTTCCTTCTCCTTCAGCATGCACAGGCAGAGGCTGGAATTAGGAAGGCAACTTCATCCCAACCACCCTGCCCTGGCTGTGGTCAGTCTGTCCATCTGCATCCCAGGCCCTGACAACCTTCAGTGCAGCTTTTCCATATAAAAATGGGAGACAGAAGCAGCTGATCCAGCAGGACCCCGTGCAAGGAGTCCACGGAGAGCACTCACAGGGGCAGCACCAGCCCCAGGGCTCCCTAATGAACATCTCCCAAGTCAGATTAAAGCCACCACGCCTGTGCTTCAGCAGCCTCACAATCAGCCAGCCCCAGTGACCTGTTGCATGGCCAAGAGCCGGCCAGCACCTGCACCTTCCCTTACAGAGGGCTTCCTGAGGCATTAAATCCACATTTAAATTTTCTGCTCAGTTCTGCCTCTCCGGAGCTCTCCAGCAGAGCCGTATCTCGCTCCTTGCAGCTGGAGACACCTTTAGCAAAATCTCCAGCTCCTACTGATGTGGAAAAATTCATGCATTTCTCTCCTTGTGTAAGCACGGGTCTGGCATTCACGGCACTTCCCAGAGATAAGCCCCAAATCACTCATCGCTAGAAACCCCGCACTTTGGTAAGGACAGACAGAGTTAGGATAAAAAAAAACACCCTTGGACCCTAACTAAACACTTCAACTGCTGGAGATTACAGAATCCTATTTAGTTATACCAGAGAGCATTTTCCACAGAGGAAGCATCTTCAACCTGGCTCTAGGAAGCCAGTCGAATTAAAAATTTTGGAAGGAAGAAGAAATCCAGAGTTTTGCTTGGTTTGGTTCATTTTTAGAGACAAATGTGGTTTAGAAATGGGATTAACTGGGGTGTCCTGGCACTCCTTCCCACACAGCAGCACCTCAGCTGGGCTCCTGCAAGCTCCTGGCTGCCCCAAGGAAAATGCCATTAAAGAAAAAACAGCTATTTTTAAAGCTAGAAGGACAAATTCTCCTCCCAGTTACACCAGTGACCTCGTGACTCTCCACAAGGTTGGGCAGGCACAGCTCTGATTTGGGGCTATTTTGAGCATCCTCCAGAGTCACCAGGCACCCAGCAGGCAGAAAGCACCGAGGAGCAGGATGAGGCCCTTGTCTCCAGATCCAACCCAACCTGTTAAGACAGCGATAACTTTCACCAACTAAAGGGTAAAATACAAATTCCCTTTTTAAATAAAACACTTCAACCACCACAACCACTTCCCCCACATGCACATGGGCCTGAGCAGGGCTGGTGCTCGCTGCTGCCATCCCCACTCATTCACCACACAGGCACATGTAGTACAAACCCATTCAGGGCTCTTCTGCAGATGAAATATTTAAATGGTTTACAATTTGCCATCCCTTTTAAACAAAATGGAACCGCCATAAACAGACTTGGGCTGACTTGCTCTCTCCACCACCTTGTTTTTCTTTTAATATTCTCCCTGCAGTCTCATCAGGCTGCATCCAGCTCGATTCAGGAGCTTTGTGGGCACAGTCCATGCTGGTAAATGGATGGACACCTCTTGGATGTCACAGATATTGCAGAGGGCTGAGGAAGCAGGTTTTGCTCTCTTGAGCAAGCACATGGGCTATGGCGTGACTGAGGGGATATCACACATGAGGAGAGACGCAGAGCCTGGACTCTCCTGTCTGCATTTGACCAGCTGGGATGAGCACAACCTGCCTTGCCATCTGACCCAGCCTGTTTGTGCCACCCCTTTCAGGAGCTGCTGCTCTCACTCCAGGGCAGCAGACACATTTAGCAAGAGCAAAATCCTGGGCAAGCTCTGGCAGACAAGACATGGCCAACACGAAATGTTGCTGCTGATGTGCTGAGACACCACCCAAAACCTCCAAGAGCATCAGGCTTGGAGGAATTTCCCAGCTTGTGTGGTCCAAGGAAGATGTTACCACAACACAGAGGCTTTCTCTCCACTGCCATTCCCAGCTCCCAAGTGGAGAACACACACACTGGCTTCACCAGGAGACTTGATGGACAATGACTGAGCCAAAAAACCAGCGATTCTACCCAAATTCACCCCCACAGTCTCACGCTGGAGGCCAAGGCACCCAGTGCTGCTGCTCCAGGTGCAAGGGGAGAGGGGACACATCCATGGGCAGGCAGGGAAGATCTCTCCCTTCCCTGCAGAAGCCTCGAGATGGAGAATGCTTACAGCTGTGTCCGCATCCATATGCATAAGAGAACAGGCCCTGATCCAGCACACGCTTACGTCAATCTGCCGTCACCGAGATTTAGGAGAACATTCAAAATTAAACAAAAATTTCCTTGCACTGCAAAACTAAGGACAAAGAAGGGAAGTAAGTCTTGTGGGTAGTGCAGAAGCAGGTGTCGGAGGACCTGGTCCCAGCAGGGCTCTGGTACTGACACCCCAGATAACCCTGGACGTGTCACCTCACCTCCAGGTTTACCCACTGAATGCAGCTCTCTGGATATAATTCTGATGACAGATAAGAGGCTCTCGGATGGCCACAGAAAACCTGACCAGCTCAGAAGGTTGTTTCCCATCTGGTCCCCATGCCTGGCTCTTTAACACTGTGTGCAGGACAGGTTACCTGTAACTCAGCACCTCCCAGGACCCCACAAGCCCTGGCTCTGAGGAGCTGCTTGCAATCTAAACCACAGAAGTCAGGCAGCGTTTGCAACAGCACTTCAGATTTTACCTGCTGAAAATAAAGACAACAGCTTTTCAAAATAAATGGGGAGAAAAAGCAAGATCAATAAGTGACACACACTTAATTCCCAAGCCAGCCTCATCAAAATGAAGCGTGTTACTCTGTTTACCCCCACGAATAAAGAGTTCCAGTGCAAAAGAGAGTGTGCTGTCCTAAGGGCTACATAAGCTGATGCTGTTTTATGGCTGTTTTGTTAAGATTGAGGCTGGAACGGACAAAAATAAAATCATAACATGAATTATCCATTCTTTATTGACAGAGAGAGGGGAAAGCCATGCAGAAAGTTTGGGGCTTTTTCTTAAAGACAATGTGGTATTAGAGAACCTACAAGCTAGTTCACAACTAGGAAAGGATTTTAATATAGAAGAGGACTTTTCTGCAAAACTGTTGGAGAATCATAGAATAATTTATATTGGAAAATACCTCCAAGATCATCAAGTCCATTAGTGAAGCTCAAGATTAACAAATTGACCCACACAGTAAACAATGACACAAACTTCTCTGAACTTGGATGGGGCCGTGATGTTCACTTTGCTTGTAAGCATTATGGCTAGATTTTATATCCTTAATGGTATTAAATGATTATATGGTTTCTAATGAAGCTTTAAGACCCTCATCCCACAGATTTGTTTCCCCTTTTTTATTTATACACGGAGCAGTCACACAAACTCCACAGCCCGATTTCTGCTCCTTTGTGAACTGGGACAGAGGTTGAAACGTGTTGATTCACTGAAGTTTTCCCCTTACTCCTCTGTGGCAGATGCTCTCCAGAAGGAGCTGCATTATTCCTGAGCCTGGGCTTCTGCATTTCCCCAGACAATGTAAAAGGTGAGGAACACCAGAGGGGGTCAGTGAGGTGTCCATCCCCATCCACCCTGTGTACACCCCTCATTCCCAGCCCTACCTGCCTGCTCAGCAGGGCTGGGCAGAGGCAGGGCTACACTCCATTGCCCCCTCAGTGTCCTGCTCTGCTGCACAGCCTGCAAAGCACAGCCTGTTCCTAGCAGGGGCCAGGTCCCTGCAGCCCCCACGGACAAAGGCTCAAGCTCAGGCAGCGTAGAAGTTCAGTGGTGCCAGAAAACACAAGAGACTGGCTTGAACCCCCAGGTTTTAAACACAAAGAGTTTTTCAGCAGCTCTCCATCCCCCTTGGGCCGCACACCAGACCTTGCAATTCATCGCTCAGCACCGCCTTCCCCAGGAGACGGCGGCTGGAAGTGACATTACTGCCGTGCCTCCCTCCAGCCCCAGGAGACAACCAGCTCGGTGCCACCAGCAGTCCCATCCCTCATCCCGCTGCTCCCGATGGGTGCCGTGTCTGTCACACTCCTGATGCCTGCCCACAGCAGCCTTTGTACCTGCTCCACCCTGAGCAGGTGCAGACCAGCACGAGGGTTACAGGGTTTGCCCTCCAGCCCCATCCTTTGGCAGGAGTAAAGCAGACACAAGTTTTTTTTACACTGCAAATTAGATATTGAATACATTTTTTTAATCACTGCAGGTTTTTTGCATTGCTTTAACAATCTACCTTTTTTTTTTTTGGGCAGTGAGAGTTCAGAAGGGTGAGTGGGAAGTGCCCCTAGAGTGCTGCTCCACACACCTCTGCTTTTACTCAAGCCGGGCCAGGCACAAATTTCTCAGCACAATGATGAAAAGAAACTACTTCAACTTCTCAAGTGTCCCAGGCTTTTTCCTGGTAACCAAACTGACCAACTGTTTAGCCTGGAGAGGAAAGGGTTAATTAATAATGTCACAAGATGAGCCCCTGGGCCACACAACTACCACCTCCTGCTTGGTGAACCGCCAGCATTAAAGGAACCAGCATTGAGCCAAAGTCAAGACATTTATCCTTTGACAATACTCTATTGCAACAACTTTATTTTGATGATACAGGATGATTAATGCTCACAGCCACTGTCATTTCCTTTGATAGATTTTGGGGCTGTGGAGTGACATTTGTTCAATGCACCGTTCCTGAAAAGCTGCACTCATCGTAGCGTGGAGGAGAGGGATGCTCCATGCATCAGCCATCAGTAACCTGCCTCTGCCAGCTGCAGGTGGCCAGGAGAGATACTGAGAGGAACTGGGGGATGCTTATGGGAAGCCTTGACTGGTAAAGGCTGTGGAGTGAGAGGAAGGTGTGTTAAACAGCCAACATTGTAAGAAATGGTGAGAGTTTGTCTTTCTCAGTAGAAAGAAAAGAGACTGTGGGTTGCAAACACCACAGCCAAGAGCTGCAGCAGACTTTGCTGTTTTGCCACGAACACGCTGGAAGATCAGATCCCAGGAGAGACTCTCCGGGGCTGAGTCGCAGCCATAGCAATGTCTCACAACTGCTCTTGAAGGCAAAACACACCCAAAAAAATCAGACTGATCAATCAGTAAAACAAGACACAGACAAATGTCCCAACTGCAGCCTTCACTAATGGCAAAAAATCCCAACTCAACTTGGAAACCCTAATCTTAACCTCTGCACCTCTGAGTTCCCCCCCACCTGTAGCATGAGGACAAGAATCATTTCCCTCACCTGGCTGCTGCAAGGTTCTCCTAATCAATCACGTCATTAATTCATGCAAAGCGTTAGACAGGCAGCAGATGGATGGCTTTACACAATAGTGTTTTCTACAGTGAAATACTTCTACTTAATTCTCCACCAGCAGCTGCCTGCCCACTCCCATCTCACCAGCACAGAGCGGTCCAGGCTCACACAGGGACACCCGTGAGGTCCAGAGCAGTGGAGTCTCCTCTGGATCCAAACAGCACCCGGTGCCACATGGAATTCCCTGACCAGAGACACCCTTTCCACAGGGCTTCTTAACAGACTTGATTTTCCTCATATTTAAAAGCTGTCTCAGGAGCGTAATGATTTTAAATTCACTCCCCGCCGCAGTCAATCAATGGAGCGGCGGCTGCCGGTGCCTGGCGAGCAGGCGGTGATGAATGGGGCTGGGGAGGCTGCACCGCTCGCCTCCGAGCAAGAGCAGAGCGTGGGCAGAGGGTGGGGAAGAGAAGCAAAGCCAGGAACAAAAATGAAAAGGGAGAAACGGGGCGGGAGGTAGAAAAGCCCAAAGCGCTCCCTGCGAAGCTGGGACACGCGTTGGCCTGGAGGGAGCAGCGTTGGCTTGCGTTCGCCTCCCTGACCAGTTACCATCCTATAACTTGAATAAACCAGGTAACACCTTTGTTTCAAGCAAGTGCTAACCCCAAGCCTGGCTTGTGGCAAGGACCAGAGCCCCGGCACCAGCAGCCACCCTGCACATGTGCCACTGACCCGGCTCTGCTTTCCAGGAGGTGCCAAGGAACAAATGCCCGAGAGCAGCTCTCGGGAGCACATCTCCCCTCCGGACAGAGCAGTGAAGGGCACAGCACCAAAGGTGTTCTCCCTCACCCTTTCCCGTGCAGAAGCAGGCAGCCAAGCCCCACGGGGTGACACACAGCACCCTGTGCCTCCCCATTGCCGGGAGGAGCAGCCCTGTGTGTCACAGTCACCCCAGAGGGACAGGGAGCACCCATCCCTGCAAGTACCATGAGTTTCCAGAGAGGGGAAAAAAAAAAATCAAATAACCCCATTTGGGGGAGCCCAAAGGGCCTAATCCTGCCCCAGCATGCTGCAGATCGCCCTGCTCTACGGAGAACAGATGCTGCTCAGCATTCAAAAGGAGCTGCTTCAGATCTGGGCTCTTTTTCTCCCTCTTCCTCCTATTACGGGGTCAGGGCAGTGCTGTGCAGCCTGTCAGTGTAAAAAAAAAAAATTTAAAAAAAAATCATAATACAGAAAACTGGTATTCCCAAAGAAGCTGCAGCTTGTGGCATGAGCATCACAGCTGAGTGTTACGGGTCTCACAAAGCAGAGAGGGGAAAGAGTCAAAAATGAAACTCGCCACACCAGCAAAATAAAAATATGACGCAGTAAATTAATGATGTTGCTCCAATTTGAGAAAACACTAATTAAGAATGTGTAATTGAATTAATGCATTATTTAGAAACCCCAGCAAATCCTGAGTGGGAATATAAATATATTATAGGGTTCCTTTGACATCAAGTCTCTCTCATACCTCACTACCCGCAATTTACTTTAATGTCACCAGAATCCCCAGATTTATTTATGTCCTTGTCATTGACCACTGCTTTACATTTATCCCACATATCAATATTCTCCCCCCTCAATTCCACACACTCAAGTGCTCCATATCGGGTGGTGATGACCATTTGATAAGTCATAAGTAAGTGTAATTAATTAGCTCAGCTCATCAACCACTTCCCCTCCCAATGCCCTGCAGCCACAGATCTGGGTCTAATTTGTTTAGAGCCTGGAAAAACATCAAATACCTCATTAGATAATAAATCCATCTCCTAGAAATACATTTTTTTTCTACAGCTTCAAGCTCAGTTTGCTCCATGTTACACTGGGAAAGGCCCTGCACAAGCAGGATCTAAACCCAGCCCAGAATAGGTCAAGAAACCAGTATCATCACATCGTGAAAATAAAAGAAAACAGTATCTCAGGAAAGAGGGAGGAAAAAAATCAGCCTTTCAAACCAGATGTTTGTACCTGTGAAAGGTCCAGAGAGCATGCATTTGCAGCTGGGACAGTTTAGGAGTGCTTTGGGTATTTAGCAAGAGGCTTTATAAACATTATTCTTCCCTCATTTTGAGCCCTTCATAGCAGAGGTTAGGGTTCTGACCCTCATTTCTAGGAAGAGATACAAATACACCAAAAAGAAAGAAAGAAATCCAGTTAAATTGTTTAAAACTGCTAAAGACACTTTTAAGGAAAGCAGCACGAGAAAATAACTCAGGGAAATCCAAGTTCACATATGTACACATAGCTCTGGGAGAGGGAAAAACGAAGCAGCACTAAAGTGCCTTGTGTTAGGTATGAGCATACACTGTAGCAAAATATGCATGCTGTTTATAAAACATATTGGAAGAGTTTTCCCTAAAAGATGCCATAGAGAGCATAAAATTTTATGATCTCTGCCTGTCCATTTTACAAAGATATACACAAACAAGTAGCCAAATCTGCCTGCAGTTTAACTCCATTAAATCCAATGAATGAGTTTGGCCCATGAAAAACTCTGCACTTACTGTAATAAAGTTAAAAGCTGATAGCAGCTGATACAGTAAAACACATACATTTCCATACACTCATTCCTGCAGACTTAAAAATATGAACAAGCTTCAGAGATTGCCCTTGTCCAGCTCATAAAGAAATGCTGGAATAGGAAAGAAAAAAACTCCCAGATCTTGGAGATTTTCCCACTGGTTCCCTCTAAGCACAAAGGAGAGAGGGGTAGGGGAAGCCAGCAGAGTTGTGGTCATTTGGCTTTTCTGAGAGCCCTGAACACATACGATGTGTGTGTTTGAACAAACCCCTGATGGCTTGGTCCCCAGGTGGGGCAGGACCCCACCCAGCAGGACATGGGGTCACAGCTCTGGGACCCCACTTCGCCCTCATCAGTGCCCAGAGAGGACAACGAGCTCGGGCTCTCAGGGCAGAGATGTGGGATGCTCTGCTCCCTGAGGGAGCTGGCCACACTTCCATTAGCAGAGGGCTTTCCTCGTGAGCAGTGGTTCTACGGCCTCTGGGTCATCTTGAATTGTACCTTGAACCTCATGTTGCACCAGATCAGATAGTGCAGAGGCCAAGCCCAAACAAGAGATTTAAGCCTCCCCTGATTGATAGGCGTTTGGGGTTTGTTTGTTGAGGTGTTTTTTAAACACACGCAGCTTTCTCATGGGCTGCTGCCACAACCACACCAACTCCCATCTCCACCTCCCCAGCCTCCTGCTGTGTCCTCCCAGCTCCCTCACCCAGCCTCATACACCCCTTGCACCCTCAGTGTCATCTCCCCCCAGACCCTCACCTGGAGCTAACTCTCACAACTCCTTTCTTTGATATTTATTATTATTTGTTCCTGTTACAGGGATGTCTCAGGGACACAGACAACCCTCGTGCTGGGTACATACACTCCCCACTCCAGCAGCCAACCACCACCACACAAATCATTTCATGCTCCTTGTCCTTTTTCCCCACCCAGCTCCTGGCACTGCTCTGCTGGGGGTTTAGCACACATGGGACCAAGGCTCAGGGTCTCCAGTCCATTCACCCCAAGGTCCTCACAGACCTACTGCTTTCACAGCTCTGCCTCCCTCCTCACCTGCAGTTTGGGCTCTGTCTGGCTCCATACCTGTCCTATTGAGCTCCACACAGCTCCTCTCCTCCCCACCAGCCTCCTCTGGGCCCAGTTTAGTGCTGGCCATCACATCTCCATTTCCCCATACCCAGATACTCAGCCCCAATGCTGTCCTGCCATTGGGCTCACTCAAACCCTCCCCAAGCCC
The DNA here is from genome assembly GCA_013397815.1 of Aleadryas rufinucha. NCBI lineage: Eukaryota > Metazoa > Chordata > Aves > Passeriformes > Aleadryas > Aleadryas rufinucha. Next base: position 31,770 of record VZTH01005248.1, read on the forward strand.
TGGGTTTGCAACACCAAGAAAATCCAGCAGCTGCACCAAATCGTGCCAAACACTGCTCAAGGCTGTGCTCCCTGCTCATACCCCCTTTACAGCCTCCACAGTAGCTTCCCACCTCCTCAACCCTGCACCTCACAGCCCTGTTGGTGACTGCACAGCTGCCTCCCCACAGCCCAGAACAGCACAACTTACCTGCAGCGAGCCCCCAGCCCCACATCCTCCCCTCCTGAGGCTCCTCACTGCCCTGCAACAGCTCCTTCATAAGTCCCTCTGCTCCACGAGGCTTCTCAGTGCCCTTTGCTGAGAAACCACATAATCCCAGGCTTCTGCTTCACCTGGAGCTAACACCAATTCACAGCAAGTGCCGGCAGCTGGGATGCTGCAGGCGATGCTGTGCTGCTGTGGCTTTTCTCGGCATGAAATCCTGGCCCTGGAGCAGCCAGCAGGGAAGAGCACCCTGACCAGATTGGCTGGGATATTCCTGGGTGCTGCTTTCCGTGTCCCTCTGGAACGCAGGGCTTCACTGACATAACCCACTCACTTATCCCCAGCACATACATGGAGAAATAAGTATTGGAAAAAACTGCCCAAGGATGGGGCTGAGAGTTGACAAACAGGCAGGACAGCTCTGGGCTCTCCAGGGCATGGACCTCGTGTCCTGTCCCCACCGCAGTTCCTCCAGCCCCAGCATTACATCCAGAGCTGAACTCATAAACCTCGGAAGCACTGACCACGTCCTTCTCTTTGCATGCATCGTGCACTCCTGTGTTCAGCATACGAGGGGAAAACCGGGATACATCAACCACAGCTCACAATAACAAACCTTGCACCTAGCACAAGCCAAAAGCCTGACCTTTCATAGTTAAGCATCCTGGTGAGAGGTTAGACGTTGTGTTTTCTGATCATCAAACAGGGAAGCATTAGCCAGACAGAGAGAACAAGCTCTTATCTAGACCTGATTTCTCTCCCCTCCAGGGGATCCTGTAGGATATTTCAGTTCTCTCTTGCTTGCTGTATGATTCTTCCCTCCCCCAGTAGCTTGAAATCAGCCAAATTCACAATCTAATCTGGCCAGGAGTCAAAGGGGAGAAAAATCAAGTCCTAATGCAGTGACTACTTTGAATGGGGAATTGAAGCCAATCAGAAAGGCATTATTGATCCCTGCTCGGAGCACCTCGGTCAGGGAGGGGAAAGCTGCGGGCAGACGCAGAGCTGCCCACCGCAGCCAGCCAAGGGCTGCCCTGCCAGGCCTGCAGCGCTCCCAGCAGAGTTCCCAGCGCCCGCCTGGGCTGGGAGCCGGCCCCGTCCGGCAGGAGGAGAGCACCCACCGCCCCCGTGCCGGCACTGGCGAGCACCAGCCCCTGGCGAGCACCGGCCCACGTGTGTGCGAGAGCGTGACCCGAGTGCTGCCTGCAGCGTTGTGTTTGTGTGCAAACGCTTCCAGTGTGCACCGCCTCGGCGTGGGCCCATCTGCGGGAGCCAAGGCTGTTCCATGGGACGGGGTGTGCGTGCGGCTGTGCGCTCCAAGGGCTCCGCGCATTCCAGCGCCGTCAGTGCGGGGCAGCTCTGCGGGAGAGCCAGGGCCAGGGGCAGGGCAGGGGCTGTGTGTGTAGGGGTGTGTAGGGGTGTGTAGGGGTGTACCTGTGCCGCACGGTGCCCGCGGCAGGCAGGGACAGGCAGTGGGTGGCTCAGCGCGGGCAGCGGGGCAGAGGATGGGAAGCAGCCGGACAAGGCTGAGCTCAGCTCTGGGCATCCCTGGGTGCGATCCCGATGATTCGGCCCGCGTCAGCGCTGGCTACGGGCTCCTCTGCCTTATGTAACCACGGCAGGGACGGAGCGCCGAAGGGGGATGGAGATCGGGGGGAGAGGAGCTCCCCACTGAGCCCCCAAAGCACAGGGGCCGCGGCAGAAGCTGGATACCCCCGGCAGCGTAACTCTAAACGCCCGGCCGAGTTGCGTTGCCACCGGGCAGGGTGGCCCGGGTCGGGTCTGCCCTGGTGCAGGGCAGGTCCAGCCGCCGTGGCCGGTCCCCGCCGGGAGCTGCCGCCGGGCTCAGCCCGGAACCCTTCAAAGCCGGCGGGCGTGGGGCGGCAGTACCGGGGGAGGAAAGGAGTCCTGGGAAGTTTAGGGACTCCACGTTTTGCAAGGAGTCAGGAGGAAAACATGCTCCCTAAAAAAAAAACCCAAACCCATGCAGGGTCCCGGTAGCTCCTGTCCGCCTTTGGCTGTGCCCCCCAACATGCCATCCCGGGCACCGCGGGGCCGCGCGGCACCGGCACCCCCTTACCTGCCGGCGTCACGTCTGCTGCTGCCTGCCCTGCTCCAGCTCTTCCTCCTCCTCTCCTTCCTCCTCCTCTCTTCCTCTCCCTGCTGCTTGGGGCTCTTTATGGAGATTCATTCATTCATGCCTTCCCATCGGTCCCTCAGCCTTTCCCTGCCTCCCGGAGGCAGAGCGTGTGACGCCTCGCCCCTTTCCAGCCACTTTCTGTTGTCACAGAGCGGCGCTGCCCCAGCCCGGAGCGGCGGCCGGGCTGGGACACGCGTGGGCAGCGCCGGACCGGGGGAGCGTCCCCCAGCGCAGGCTGAGGGGCGTGGGCACGGCACCGACCCGCCCTGGGGGGTACAGACCGTCTCTGGCACCCGTAGCAGGGGCGTCGGGTCAGCCCCAGGGCTTTCCGCTCTGCCCTCCGCTTTCCCCATCCCCACGCCACGGCGCTGCCCATCGCCGCTGGCTCCCGCCGAGCAGCGGCTCTGCGGAGAGGGCACGGGTGGGCCCGCACCCCCGGCCAGTCCCGGGGCAACCCTCGTCGTTTTTTTCCCTCTCTGCTCGCCCCTCCATCCTATCCCAGCTCGTCTTTCCCTCTCCCGCTGCCTCCGCACCCGCGCCAGGACCGCATCTCGCTCCGCCGAGCGCTGCCCCATCCCCGCCGCTGACAGAAGCGCTGACTCAAGCTCGGAGCGGGGCGGCGGACCCCGGCGTGGGGGGCCAGAGCTCACCGGCCACCCGGCCAGTCCCGTGTCCTTCCCACCCCACCCTGGGGAGGCCGCCCCGATCCCGGGGGCCGCTCGCTCCTCCAGGTCATCGGGCAAACTTCATCCCTGCCTTCCCCAGGACGGGGGTCCCCCCACTGCCCAGCGCTGCACTTCGGGGGGCTGGGGACACGCTCCCGGTCCCTACCGACAGCACCCCGCTGCCCATTGCCCCCCACTGCCATGGCAAACCCGGAGGGTCTAGGGGAGTGTGAGCCCTGCATGGTGTCAGGCAGCACAGCGGGAGGTGCTGACGGGGGATTTTAGGTGCTGAATTCGAGCGGATTGCCTCGTCTCTGCGAAGGCACGGGGTTATTCTTTCCAGGCAGGGAGGGAGGAAAAACCACGCTTTTTAAAGACATCATCGCAAATGTGAAGAGCAGCTCCCGGGTTTTGGCGCTGCCACAGCATTCGGAGCGATAAACCCTCAAGTTGGGGTGAAACCCCTTAAAAACCCTCCCAGGAGCGCCCCGCCCGCTCCCGCTGAGCAGCGCCGTTCCTGCCGCCGGTGCCACCCCCTTTGCATCGGTGCCATCAATTTCTATTAACCATCGCTTTATTCACCGCTGCAAACTTCTAAATATTTAATCCAGCGCGAACCGGCGGCGGAACGCGCGAAGCTGACGGGAGGAGGCGAGTCCCCGGCCGGGGAGGCGGGAGCGGCGGCTCTGCCCCGGGGGAGCCTGGTGATGCCGGTCCCCCCCGTCCCCTCCTTCCGTGGGGCTTGCCCGGGGCTGCAAATCATAGCGTGGACGTGGGCAGCACCGCAGGTCCCCCGGGCTGCCCGGCCCGGAAAGGCAGGGATGAGCGGGGGTGCGGAGGATGCTCTCCAGGGAGAGCTGGAGGAGGAAAGGGCTGCGCGGGGAGCAGCCCGGCAGGCCGGCATCTCCCCAGCACCGGGACGCCTCTGCCCGTCGGGTCCCGCCGCGCACGGGAGGAGTAGCCACGCTCCACATGGAGCGGGACAAGGACTGGGGACCGCCGGGGGTTTGGGCTGGTTGGAGGAGTTCTGCCCAGGAAGCGGGGGCTGTCCCCACCTCCCTGACACCCCCCGGGTTCCACGCACCGCCCCGCCGCCGCCCCGAGGACCCCCAGACCCGGCCGAGCCTCATTTAAAACGCAACCAAGAAAATTCTTTGGCAACTCCGCTGCGCCGACGGGCGAGTGCCCGGTCCGACGGGCGAGTACCCCAATCCGACGGGCGAGTTTCCCGGTGCTCCGTGCTCTGGAACCGTGCATTCAGGAACCGAGACGGATCTTTACGGCAACATTTGTCATTATAATTAAAACTGCAACACACCCTCCGGGAAGGAACACGTTCCCGCGCCGTCGTGTGTCCGTACCACCCCCCACCGCCGCCCTGTTCTTAAAAAAAAAAAGCAAAAAACAAACCAAGCGAAAGCGGCTCAAACTCTCAGGCGGGCACCTGCCCCCCGCCTCCCCCAAGCCATCAGCGACGGCAGCGATCATCAGTCGCATCCGGCGAGGTCCCGGGGACCGTTCCCCTCCCCGGAGCACGGACATCCCCCCCCCGCCCTCCTCCACTAATTTTCTTTAATTAAAGCTCTATGTGCGGCGCGTTTGGCGAGGACAGAAATAGCCGCTGAAGGAGCGCGTGTGGGGGGAGGCAGGTCCCAACTGCCGGCGTGGGAATGCAGAAGGGATTGGGGGGGCGGGGGGAGCAGAGCCGGAGAGCGGCTCTACCACAGCTCCCACCCCAAGGCTCGCAGCCTCCAGGGTTATTTGGGGTGAGGGCGACAGCCTCCCCTGTCCGAGCGCTCCGTGCGGCGCTGTGGCGACCCGGGCGGGAGACCCCTGCCCCCGGGGCGACGCTGCTGCCCGCGGCACCGGCTCTTCCCCTGGAGCACCGGAGCTTCCCGCAGGCAACAGTTGCAGGGGCTCCC
>VZTH01005255.1:10501-22262 GCA_013397815.1 Aleadryas rufinucha
CTAGACCACATTGCTCCAAGCCCCATCCAACCTGGTGTTGGACAACTCTGGGGATAGGGCATCCACAGCTTCTCTGGGCAGCCTGTGCCAGTGTCTCACCACCCTCACAGGGAAGATTTTCTTCCCAATATCCCATCAATCTCTGCCCTCTGTCAGTTTGAAGCCATTCTCCCTTGTCCTGTCACTATATGACCTTGTAAAAAGTTTCACTCCGTCTTTCTTAAAAAGATATCCTAAATACAAAATAACTGCCAGGAATCTACAAAGAGAACTCTTACAGCGTGAAATGGCTAATAATTTTCTAGACTGAGTGGCTCTTACTCAAACAGGATTGTTTATACCATGCCATTGGTCGCAAAAGCTGAATGTTTGGTAAGGGAAGCTACTCAATTATCTTCTATATGCAGATATGTAAGTTCTGTACACTCACACCCTCATACTGCAAATCGAAAAAATGCAAAAATTAGGATGAGCATGTCAAAAAGCTGGTGGATTTTTCTTTTTATTAAACATCCTTTTTCAAAGAAAATATAATAGTAATAATAACAACAATCACCAATGGCTTGCCAAGCCTATTGTACAGTCATTAGGAAAATAGTTAAAGATGTGCTAGTGTTATATCTTTTAGATTAATTCTTCTAGTACGAATCAAGCCTCTTTAGACCTGACTTCAGTGGAGATATTCCAAACTCACACATTTGACAATGCTCACAGAATTTGCTGAGAAATACTTTGTTATTAAGACTTACGAACTTAAACTTACTGAAGTGTAAACACACCATGATACACCAAGATATAAATTAATTGTTGTTCTATGTAATAACTTCCAAACTCAAAACCAATTTCTGGACTCAGGCTAGAAGAATGAGAGTTTAAGCTCATATTCCTCAAGACTTGACAATTCTGAGCCATGATAGTGATGGTTCAAACCCACTTACTCTGGCTTTGAAGCCCACTTAAGAACACAGATATAGCAGAAACATGAAGCTTTTTTATCTTCTCATACTTATTAGGGAGGTTGGGCTGTCCTTCTCTAGCAATAATAACAAATGCAATATCTAATTTCCCATATTACAAGAAAGGTTAAAAAATAACACAAGTTGACAGAATATAGATAATTGGCTTGTATTTTGAAAAGACAAGTGTGAGGGAAAATGAATGTAGTAATGCTTCACTCTTAAGAAAATGTGAAATCAGCAAATAGGGTGGTGGGGTTTCATTAGAGCAAATGCTAACTAATTACCATATACAGTCTTCTGAAATCATAGTATCCCTGTAGTATCCCTGCCAAATTTCTACAGTATTCTTATTACTACTATGCTACAATATCTGTCTTCTAAAAATATCTTAGTGCACTGATTTTTCAAAGAAAAATTTATATTATATTAAATTAAACAGTGCTAACTTGTGGGTTTTTTTCACACCTAGAAGGATAGAAAACATTTAAGGTAAGACCCTTAAATCATCACTACCAATTCAGCAAACTACAGGAAGCACAATGTTGCTTAAATCCTATCAAAGCTGTCATGCACATTCTCGTATTACCTATTCAGTCACTGCTATTTCAGTGATCCTGTGTATAAAAATGAATGTATCTCCAACCCAGCCAGTCTCATTGTTTGATTCAGTGAGGGATGCAACAATCAAATTGTTTGTAATATCACAATCCATCACTACATGTGCAAATTTGATGACACTGAACTGGGATCCTAATAAAATAAAACCAGAAAAAGAGGCTAAACAGAGGTCTATAATAAAGATCTCACTGAGAAAAAACCCCAAACAAACAGTCATACCCATTAATGAAATGCCTTGCACAAAAGCAGTGGGGACATGGTCTTGCTTTCACTGGTCAAATCTCCAAGGACAATATTTGGCCAAAGAATTAGAAAAGTCAAAAAGATTAACACTCCAGCGCAGATAAGCAGGTAAATACAAACTGATACATGGATATGATTAATCCCGTTGAAGACATGTGAATTATATATATGTTAACTCAGGGTTATGCTCAAATGGAGGATGAACTTGAACCCGTTTTCTGAAATTATTGATATTGAAGCCTTATTGTAAGATCAACAAAAAGAACTTTGGTTTGTCTTACCTTGCCTGGTACCTGCCTTATTTTAAAAGGGTCTATATTTCAGTTTTCATATTGAGAAAAATCCAAGTCCAATGCCAGTCTTTCTACTCAAGAGGGCAAAAATGTGACTCAAGACCACAGCGCACCTTCTGCACAAGAATTATCTGCACACAAGGAACATCAAGCCCAAGAGTGACTTAAAAGCAGTCAAAGAAGTAACAGGCTCACAATAAGTAGAAGTAACTAGTCTTTTCCCACCCATACACACATATATGAGTACCAAAACCACATGCTATAGCTGTTAACAGGCATCCGCCAACACTCTGTCCTTGTCACTGATGGAAATTGAAAAGTATCTGTCTTGCCATTCAGCTATTCTCTGAATTTAGAGATGAACAAATTTGGTTAAATTTGGATCAGGCACTTTATGACTCACATTATCCTCCAAGTTGGCAATCCTTCACATGTCGCATAAAAAGGCCACTGAACATAGTGCACAATCTCGTTCCTGAAGAGGCACTGCCCACAGTCAAAGCAAGGGATATACAAACACCCCATTAAAAGGCAGAAAACCCATGCAAACCACTCTGATACAAACAGCAAAACAGTGCCTGTGGGTTGAAATATGCATTCAAAGAGCCAAATCTTTAACTAATGGAAACAGAACTCTATCACTTTGAGCACAACTCTCTAGGTTTATTTAAAAAACAAAGAGCTGGCAGGGCATAGGAGAAATGAATAGCTGCTAAAATATTAAACCTCCTCGATGCAGAGAAAGCTGGTGGATTTAGAGTTCCCTCTCTAGTTGGCTTGGCCCCTCCTGAGGTCCGAGGCTGGGATGCAGTGTCCCCGCAGCCTCCCCACCGGTCCACAGGGTCCAATGATCTGGTTCTCAGATCACAGCTAAGCCAAACAGTTCCAGAAGAAGAGGAAGAAGTTACCAGAGGATTTCGATATGCCGGTACGGAAAAAGTTCTTGCCTCAGCTAACAAGCTAGCTAAAAGCAGGAAGGTGCTCCCTCAGCTCTGCAGCGGTGAGAAGGCAGGGCAGTCCTGTGTGTGAGTCCTTGAATACAAACTGTGCTGAAGAATTCGCCCGGCTTCTCTCCCCCCTCTTCTTGGACCCAGCTTAAAGCTGTGGGACCCATTTCTGGGCATAAAGGAGACAATAGGGAAATACAGTATTATCATAAAATCATCCCAAGACATGTTTCACTATTAAAAACTGCACTTCAAGTTTGAATCACACAGCCCTGAAATTTTCTATCCATCCCCTCACATTCTTGTTCCCCCATTTTAAATAGAACTAACTTGAAAATTCTGACATTTTCAAGGATGCTTGCCTGGTAATCTCTGTGAAGCACAGATAGCCTCCTACTAAATAAAATAGTTACAGTGTATTATCATTTTTAGAGCATTGTTTGCTTTTCCGAAGTGAATCAAAGCTCTCCATGAGAGCTACTCTGATTAGCGTCAAAACTCTCAGCATTAGAACAAGGGACTCCGAACTTTGTATGGATAATATATAAGGACGTACGAAAATATCACAGAAACTTCCATAAGGGGACTGCCTATATATTCATAGAATCACAGAATCTCAGAAAAGCTTGTGTTGGAAAGGACCTTAAAGCTCATCCCATCCTACCCCCTACCATGGGCAGGAGCACCTTCCACTAGACCACATTGCTCCAAGCCCCATCCAACCTGCCCTTGGATACTTCCAGGGATGGGGCAGCCACAGCTTCTCTGGGCAACCCGTGCCAGTGCCTCACCCACCCTTACAGGGAAAAATTTCTTCCCAATATCTCATCTAACCCTGCCTTCTGTCAGTTCAAAGCCATTTTCCCTTGTCCTGTCACTCTAGACCCTTGTCCAAACTCTGTATTCACCTTCCTTGTTGAGACCTTCAAACAATTAGGTCACCCCAAAACATCTCTTCAGACTGAGCAATCAGAATTCTCCCAAGGTTTCCTCACAGCAGAGCTGCTGCAACACTCTGATCATCTTGGTGCCTCCTCTGGACTTGCTCCAACAGCTCCACGTCCTTCCTGTGCTGGGACCCCAGGGCTGGAAGCAGCTCTGTAGGTGGGATCTCACCTGAGCAGGGCAGAAGGGTAGAATATCCTCCTCCCCTGCTGCCCACGCTTCTAAATTTTGATATTCCTAAATTTTAAGACCTTCTTTTTTAGGCAGTTAAAATTGCTCCCAAGAAAAGGCATGAAATTTGAGCAATTGCATTTCCCTCCTTTAACCTGGTCTCTTTTGTTTGATTCTCTGTAGACAGAACAATGAAGTACCTCTAGCTGTAAGGACTAGACATACAAATGTGCTGACAGCTCCATCATTCTTCTGCAGGACCAGGAGTTATTGTCAAAACTAAAGTAGTTTTCAGTTAATCTCCTTCTGCTTGTGTTCCTCAGCAGAGACACTTCCCAGGACACATTCACAGGAAGAAAATCCATTCCATAAACACTTAAGCAGCATATCCATTCCTACACCCCACTGCACATGGACCTGCAGATGAGATGTTCAGTGACACAAACTCTGCAAACAACCACGGTCTGGTCTCTAAAAACTGGGACTCACAATTATTCCCTGGTAATTAATTTTCTTCCAGCAGGGTGTTTGTTTGCCAGTTCCCACAGAAACAAATTTGGAAAAGTTGCTCTTAGATTCTTACAACAAAGCATCAAACAGTCAGTGTGAATCAATTTTTGCTTATCCTTTCCTGCTGAATATTCTGCTGCCTTCACTGGAAATTTTTGGCTGTGTAAGGAATACAATATAGGGCCTAATGAGGTTTTATTCAGTTCCTGAGAGTCTTTATTCAGTCCTTGGGTGTCTGAACCCTAAAGCAGACCAAATGGAAATGCAGATTGAGCAGAGCAGAAATCCACATGCTTTAGATGCATTGACCATATATGTCTATCTGGGATATTTAAAAGGAAGCCATTTATCATCAGGAAGCATAAGTGCTTGTTCTGAATCTGACATTTAAATATCCCATCAACAGCAACCAGCATTGAGAAATGGTTTAATTAAACTGAAAGGATGTAATTTTATGCTATTTAGCAAAAAATACAAATTTTAAAGTGCTTTTATGCGGTATATATCAGAGTTGTAAGGCTAAATCCTGCTCTTAGCTACCCATATTTAAATATGGAGTAAATTCATGACCCTCCCTTAATAAACCTGCAACTAAGAGGGTGCAGATATAAGCAGAATCTGTCACACGCACTCTATAACCCATTTCCTAAAATTACTATGTTCTTTACAACATTCTAATGGTAGAGTTAAAACTTAAGCCCAAATGGCAAGAACTGATCACTGGATGGTGTGTGGGGCCATGAATCCTTGGGGTTCCTACTCCCTTGTGTGCTTTTCTTTATTATTATTCTTAATTTAATTTGGCCAAGTCACCTCTCCTATTCTACATTTACACACATCTCCTGAAGGTACACTCCAATAGGACCATACTTCAGAATTCCTCCGTTTACAACAACTCTGGTGTATGAAACCATGGCCATGTCAGTACTTGTCTGTTCAAAATCTCCATGCCACGAGTTTTCTGTGGAGTTTTCTCATCTGTTGTTATTTCTAACAGAACACTGTTTCCATGCCAGGTTGCTCTCACAGACCAGCAAAAGCAGAAAGCTCAGAGCCCTAATTTAGCCCCAGCAGGAAAGCCAGCTTCTGTTTCACATTTGAGGAAACCGTAAAAAACAGAACAATTTAGGAAAAGTCAATAGGAACTGTTAGCCACACAGAGCAATTATTGCTCTGTCCGCCCAGGACACACATCCAGAAACAATACAGTGACCAATAAAACAAAGCTCAAGTAAGGCCTCAACAAATCTCTTCAATAACTTGAAATTCATCAGCCATCACTGACCAACCCAGATCTGAAGAAAAGTATAACTGGTGTTACACTAAGAGCAGGAGCCATGGACTCCAGAAACACAACCATTTTTTTGGCAATCACAGATAACCTGGCACATCTCTGATGCCAGCAAAATGCTGATGCTTCAGCAATGGCCAACATGATCAAGGCTGTTATAATCCGTAGAAAAATGTCTTTATTTTTCCCCTCCCCTAGATCTGTGTGGAGCCTCTGGATCTTTCTTTTGTCCTTACTTGTGCTCACTAGTTACCATTTCCACCTGCATTTCAGCACATGGATCCACATAGATGAGGAAAAAGTATGAGGCAGATGCACAAAGACCTACAGCAAAGGCTAAAGGGGGCTGTAGCATGATCCAAGGACTTTTGGGACAGTTCTCATTCTCAAGGATTCTGTGTGCAGCATGGACATGTCTGAGGCATTCTCAAAATTACCAAAAAGGCCTGTAGTGTGGCTGTCAATACAGGGATCCTGCCTAAGGCAGCCCTTGTTATCTTCCTATGGAGAAGCATAAAGGGATCAGCTTAAGTGGATCCTTCATTTCTCAGTTTTCCCGCAGTAAAACATGGAATAATAACATCTTAGTCATCATAACTCCATATTAGGAGGATAAATTAACTCTTGCTGTGTTTTCAGGCATTGTGGTAACATGAATTCTAGAAGGAAAAAGCTATATTGCCACATAACCAATATAGGTAAATACATCTATAAATAAAACCTGTAAGTACTGCTGCAATACAAATGATAAATAAAAACCAAAAGGGCTTAGTCATATGCACAGGCGGATTTCCCATTATGGAGGAAGTACTTTTACAAAGAGCATAGTGAAGCACATAAAGTAGGATGGTGAAGAGAAAGGTAATACATCATTCTACAAATAAATTATTCTGAAAACTGGCCATCGCAGGCAGGAGTATGTTCCTAAAGTTCTGGGATGCATTTTTTTCTGGTAAATTGAATATACAGATAACTAACAGGTATATATGAGCATCCTCCTGCATGTATAAAAGCCACATTTCCTGAAAAAAATAAATGGATACTCATGTAGACTGCTCAGTCTAAACAGGGACACAAGCAGTTCTGTGAGCTGTGGAGTTAATGAAGCATTTATGGAGAACAGTTTACTATCTTGCCAAGAACTCATAGCACTATAAATCCTCATACTGTATTTTGCTTTGAAAGAACCTGCCTGTATAGACAAGCCCCAAGACACAAGAGCACTTGTGCATGGGGAAGCTGCCAAACTTTTCTCTAGCTGACCCGGGGAATACATGTGTGGGAAGAGAGGAGAGCGAGGTAGGTTTGATGCTGTTTGTGGAGTCATGATGGACAGGGAGTCGGGGCCTTGCTAAGGTGTTTTCTAAGAACTGCACAGAGTAACAGGGGACAGAGATCTCAGAGAGTTCCATACACTCTGTGTGTGTGTCCTGGTGCTCCATGGCCCAGTGCCGACGTGCCCTTCCAGCACTCTTGTCTTTGACTACAGACCTTGAAAGGCAGCCAAGGGGTCTGACAGCTGTGCTCCCCCTCTCTGCTTGTACTCCCAATACTGCCTGATCCAACTGTCTTCCCAATAGCCAAAAGGCTTTCTGATTTCCCCAAGCTAGACCCTGGGATGACTGCTGGCCCACAGTTTTGCTAGTTAGAAGAGAATGAGGAGGTAGCAGAGGGGCATTTCTTTACAAGGTACATTGTTCCAGCACAGCAGATGGGACTTTGTCCTTCAGCAAAGCAACCTCAGATCTTGCTTTCAGTCAGGAAATGGTGGTAAGGATAGGAAAGGGCAAGTACCACATAAATATAATTACAATAAAAATAAAATTTGAGAGGCTTATATCAAAATCTCTTTATACCAAAGTATGTTGTAGGTGCAGGCATACGTTGACTACCCAGTAGCTCTAGGGCATTCTCTCTACACAACAGCACTAGCAATTCTCTGAAGGCAAAGCACACCTACCATGTATACAGCATATGCCAGCAAAATTCAGCTTATGCCAGAAAAATTCTGCTTTAGCCAACATAATTTGCTCCAGAACATCCAAATGAAGCATTAAGCTTTATTTCTTTAAGTGGGAGAAGGAGCTCCACTTGTGATATCCCTGTCTGTACACTCGCATCAGTGTAGCTCCATAAGTCATGTCTTCACACATGGGATTGACACTGAAAGGCTGCCAGGGAATAGTGTAGACCCAGAAGTCATTCCTGCAGCTTGCCATTTCCAATGCTTACACATTTCAATCCTTTTTAATCTTACAATGTTTCCTGCTCCCAATAAACCATGTGGTATATATCTAAACAACCCTTTAGCATCTATTATGCATTTATTTACTCAGATACTTTTTCTGATGCAGATATGGCTTCCATTAAGTCAACAACACTTCAAAATCACTTTAAAAATCTGCTGGGTAAACAACAGCCTAAAATGAAAGTGCTGACTTGCAGCTGCCCAAATGAAAAATTTTTAACAACCTTACATTTAATCCTATCTGTATTTGAAAGTTCTGTATTTAGATTATAGTGTTTGATGCCCTATTTTTTTTCTGCTGAGTTTCATTTACCATTTCATTCTTCCTGCTAGATACCACATGAGATGACCATACACGCATCCTGATCCTCTAAATGCTTTCAAGCAGAAACCACTCTTCAGAAACTTGTAACATTACATTTCATGCCCTAGTCCTTTCCCTCACTTCGCAGATGCAGAGGAAGAGGCTACACTACACCAGTAATCTCATTTACAACCGTCAGCTTGCCACCTTAGCCCAGTTTGCAGAGAGCTATCATCCTCCATCTTACAAACTTCATACATTTCTGTAGAAAGAAAACCCAAACAACTTTACTGAGCAGTAACAACACCACAAAAGAACCCAAAAAGAAGACATAGTAAATGCTTAATAAAAAATGTCAGCAATGAAATTTCCCTCTGACTCTACAGTGCTTGTAGCTAAGGTTTTACTACTATTGATCCACGATTAACACTCTGCAAACAATAAAGAATACTGAGCATGAAGCAAGAATAGATTTTTTAAAAAAAATTTTTGCAAGAAAAATAAATCTTGCAAAACAAGTTTAATTTGGGTAGAGGAGTGATAATTAACATGCAATCCAGCACTAAGCTTGATGACAGTTTAGGACCAATGGTCAGCTTGCAATTTTATTTTTGTAATTCAATAGTTCTAATTGTTTCTATCCATGCTTGCTGACTATTTTCAAAAAGAAAAAACCACTACAGTCCTCTGGTTTAGAAACTTGCCATTCCTCAGCTTCTTCCTTCATAAATTACAAACATGATCAGAGACACTAAATCACAAAACTACAGTTGTTGAAAACTTGCAATGTGAAGACATCTCTAAATGAAAACACTAGACCTTTTCCTCTAGCAAAACCAAGGCAAACCCCAAATGCTGGTCAACATTCCCATGCTATTCCAACAACAGTAAGCCTCTGCTTGAAATGAAGTTGCTCTTTGCAAGGAAAAGTTGCAATGCCGGGACAAATACTGTTTCAGGTTTGAGAGCATATAAAATAGAAACCTGCAGGAGCATCCATGCTTGGCTCCAGCAGGCTGCACTACACCACTGAGCCCAGCATGCTTGTGGATGTGAAAGGTGGGAGTAGGACCCATTTGCCCTTTTAAAAGGATAAATGGGAAGGAGCATGGATTATTCAATACCACAGCAGGTTAGAAAGTCTTCCTCCAACAACACTTGAAGAAGTGAAAAGTTTGCAGCCAAATGTTCTAACACACTGCTCTCCAGCACCTGGGACTGTTTCTTCACTATTTGGTCTAAACATTAAATTGTATTTCAAGCTTCTTCCGTCACTGCTTTGATTCTTTTCTTCCAATGGCTCCTGACAGTGACAGTAAAAGATAGTCCTTCACAAAACGATAGATCATTGCAATATTGACTTTTAACTTTCCTCTTTCATATGATTATCATTTCTATAGCTATTTTCCAGAATTCTAAGAAATATCTACTAGGATACCATCAAGTATCTTTTCAATAAAGCATAAACAACACCTTCTAAAAAGGAATTACCAAGCATGAAATACCAAATGGATATTCAAAATCAAATTCCCCAGACAGCTACTTTAGTGTAACAGCTAAACAAAACACTGTTTCTCCAGAAAAAGTGACAGGACAATTTGGTTTCCAAAGTGGTTGGATGTGCTTTCAGTTAGTTAGTTTCCATTTGTTAGTGGATGCAGTAAGTGACGGTCATGCCCCATATAGTGTTTAGGAAGAGGCTTCCTGGGTACTAAAAAGCCTCATGCATTCCAACATAACCTTGACTTACAAAACTCTTCAGGTATAGTTTGCCTGTTGCTTTTATCCTGTGGTAGGTTGAGCCTGAGCTGACAGACAGCTCGTTTGACCAGTAGCGCTTTTTGGAATTTCCATATTTAAGCCTGGAGGAGACAGGAAGTTCCCTCTCTTTGGGGTTTTGCCGTTCCTGCAGGAGCAGGGAGGAGATGGGGGCTGAAGCTGCTTTCCCCACAGCGGCTTCGAGCTCCCCCCACAACCCCTTCCCTGGTGCCGGGGCATGGCCCCAGGNTGGCCCATGTGATCCTCTATCCATGGGAGACGTATTTTTCCCGGTGGCAGCTTTAATCTTGGGCAGGGGCTGTCGGACTGTGGATAATACGGTTTGGGAAAACAGGGATAGCAAAGGAAACCTCTTTTTTCCTTAACTAGTGGAGAGATTCTTAAGAACTGTGAATACTGATGAATACTAATACTGTGAATACCAGGAATTATGTGGTGTTATCCTTTGTGCTAGTTTCGGGAAGAGAAAAGGAGGAGGGGGGTGTGCGAGTAAAAAGAGGGATTTTGCTTTAATTCCTTAGTATTTTCTTTTCTCTTTTAGTTCTGTTAATAAACTTTTCATATTCTTTAAGTTTTGAGCCTGTTTTGCATTCCTCCAGATCTCCTATCTCACAAAAGATAAAGAGGTGAACTGAAACCACTACAAATTTGGTGCATTGGCTGGGAAATAGAACCAAACCCGCTACAATCCATACCAAGTTCTCCTTTCCTGATTATTAAAGATTCATATCCTGAGCCTGTGAAGGGGAATCAGCGTATTAAAAAAACCCCAGACTAACATAGCCCCTATGTGCAGAACGTAGAAAAGAAATCCACATTTCCCATGTGAGCAAGAATGCTTTACACCCTTTTCTACAAAGTTTTGGAAAGGCTTTGTCACTTTCTTCACATTTTAACTTCATCAGCATCATGTATGACTGGAGTCAAATCTTCTCTGTTAATGGACTGAACAAAACATGGTTAGCAGCAAACAAACAGCACCCCTGCCCCTTCTGACCTCCTTTCAATAAGTCCATTTATTTCATATTTTAATTACCGTGAACATAAGCATTAAACATGTATATACATCTGAACCTGGAGGCAACAGCCTGCCAGCTCCCCTGTGCCTAAGCGAGAGCACCGTACTGCGGGGACTTGAAACGCCAGCACAGCCAGGAGCCCCTCCACCCCTCAAGCATTTATCTACGTAAACTTTGTGAGGTTTAAGAACTGCTTCTGAATCAGAGACGTGGCTACAGAAGGTGGGGCAACTGGGGGCGAGCAACACGAGGTGCCCAACTGCCCCGCGCTCAGCACCAGAGCAGGAAGCCCTCCCCCTGCAGGGCGGCGGGGCGAGCACCGCACCCCGAGGGCTCTGGGATGGAGGGATAGATCTCTCCTTGCTCTTGCACCTCGGGAGCACTGGAATGGAAGGACTGGTCTCCCCCCGCCCCGCAGGCACCTCCCCCAGTCC
>VZTH01005258.1:0-13203 GCA_013397815.1 Aleadryas rufinucha
TTTTCGGACCGTCTCTTACACAGGGCTATCACAAAGAGCTAATTCCCTCTGGTGACACTATTTTAAATAACAGAACTGTAAAAAGCTCATTTGTCAAGAATGGTGTGTCTAAGTCCCATGTTGGAGAACATGGAGAAACCAGATTACACCTAGGTTGTGTTTTTGGGACTGTCTGTACATGGAAATTTATTTTGTGCTTATGAAGTTCACACAGTGGTTATACTCATGATTACATGGTGCGGTTTATTAGGGATACAGCTTGGTGAGATCATTTGTATACACTCAGCTTTCAGCAAAAAGGACAGATTCATGTTTTAGCAAAGGTAAATTCTCAACCCATAACTTATTTCCTTGTCACAAGGATGAGAGAGGCCACTGAGGTTTATTTTTCTTCTTCATTCTCCCATCCACTTTTGTTTGTTAATACTCAGGAGAAAAAAAGATGTGACTGGAAGTTAGCCTAAACCTCTCCTCACTGCTCTTGGAGAACTTGTCAACCTGAGTTTTTATGATCCAGTTCTTGTCTTTAGTAAACTATCAGAAAAAGAAATCTACAGTTTGACTTGTCACAGCTTGCATGTGACAAGTAAGGGTTTATAGTATATTTGGTGACACCATTAATAAGTTACCTGCTTTAGGAAGAACCTTAGTGAAATAAAATATGCCAGTTTCTTAAAAATAGCTGCAAGAAAAATTTCTCCACTCTTCTTTGGCCTGAATTATCTCTTTTCGCAGTAGAATCTGTGCACATTAATGGATAATTGCTGCAGGCTGTCCTGGGCACCAAGTGCATATCTTGATTGTGTCCAGCCACATTGGGGTAAGTTGTAGGTGGCCCCCTTCTCTCCTCCTCCATAGGCAGAAAACCCAGGCAGGGAAGGAGGAGGGTGTGACATGTTCCCATAGCTCCCCCAGGACAGAATATTGGGACAGCAGGGTTAATGGTGATTCTGACACTCTCTTCTCAAATTTAGGAAAAATATGTGCCAATAGGTTTACTTGTAATAAAATACATAGTGATCTTTTCTCTTTTGCACCCTACTCTACCACCCACATTTTACACAAATGAGAGTTTAAATTGAAAGTGTGGGGCGTCTCCTGAGAGGAACGTGTACTTGTGCCCCTTGTGAAGTGATGAAAATGTCAGTACCAATTGTGTAGGAGCAGATTACCTTTACCCTAATTTCATCAGATTAAAAGCCAGCTCTTCACAATTTTATGTATGAGTGTGGTGTTAGCAGAAGCTCTATTACTCTGATTATTAATGGGCATAAAGGATGTTTATTGAAAGATGTATAGTTCATTGAACACTCTCTGAACGGAGTTTCTCAGAAGTCAAGGATTTGTTTTCTGTGCTGAATGTCATGGAAAACACTTTCCATTTTAGTCATCATATTTACTATGTGCTGCTTCTCATATCTGTCATCATGCTGTTCTTCTTGCCTCATGTTTTCATCCTTTTATCTCTGTACATTAGGTTATTTTGATCCAGGCTTTTATTTTCTTTCAGTTTGGTAATTAATAGAGCTGACTTCACTCCCTTTATGCCCATGCTGAATTTGCCTTATTTCTATTTTGCTTTTCAATTCATACGTCAGCAGAGATCTCTAGTTACAATAGCTTCATGTTTCCTGGAAGATGTGCGTCATGGGGCCAAATTTATACCTGGTGTATTTTCCATTGACACAAAATTACTCTGAGAATGAATCATCTTTATGTTTACGTTCATCTGGTCTTTTTTCCTCAGACACTGTTCATTTGTATCACCCATGTAACACTTGTAGTCATTTGAATTATATGAAATCAAATTATGTTGTTTTGGGGACTTGGCAAAGACAACAACAATGAAATAAAGTTATGAAGGTCACAGATCCAGGCTAGACCTGTTTCTTTGACATAGTGTATGTAGTACTCACAGTAAGTACTAAATCTTATTGCAGTCTATTTTTCACTGTCTTGAAAAAAAGAAATGTAAGATGAGAGAATGGATTTTAGAAATAATCTTGCATTTTCGAGTACAAAATCTCAAGATATCTCTGACTACCACGCAGAACAAAAAGATGGCTAGCAGTCAACTAGATTTAAAGTGATGCACACTTAAAAAACATATAGAACAACCATTTTGTGATCTGTTATGGGCGCTTAATATGGAGGTAAACAATGGAGCTTTTCATTGTGTTTGTTAATAGTGCTAGAAAACTAAATATAAAAATAGGTAAAAATATTACTAAAGTTGCAACTTATTTAAATCTAGTGATTCCCTCCTCAAACACTTGCCATTGATCTTAGGAGACAAGCATAAGAAAAATTAATTTTTTTTGTTCTCAGTTCAGGGCCAGTTGTTGCTCTGTTCCTAAGTAGCTGATAAAGAAATAGGCTACCTCTCTGCATCTCTTGGCTGCAGTACATTCAGTGAGTCTGTGGGGATGGTCCCTGCACCACTGACACAGCAGAAGGGGCTGTAAGAGGGCAGAAGAGTTTCTGAAGCTATTTCATTGATTTCCTCCTGCGCTGGGAGGCAGAAGTACCTGATCAGTTTTTGTATACTCCTTGCCAGCTGGCCGATATACCAACACGTGGTGGGGGGAATCTGGGCGTGAGACCCTTCCCTGCCCAGCCCATCCACAGATAGTGAAGGCAAAGGAATTCTGGAAAGTAATCTGGATTTTATCTGGATCATCATGATGGCAAACACTGTTGTCTACCACCACACTGAGGTTTAATTTCAATCCACCATGAGGAGTTTTCACTTTGGTGCTTTGCAGGGAGCACTCTGCAAAATAAAAGCAAGTTGTAGAATGTAATAATTTGATTGATGAAAGAAGAGATCATCACATGTTAATAAAATATATTCTGAAAGAAAGTCTTCCTTCTCAAATCTGTTCCTCAATGATGCATATTGCATAGCACCCAGCTGTTTCTTGTGAAGTCAATTTAGATTTGGGCTTAATAGGTGGGGCATGCTCTATTTACAGAAAGAAAAATTATGGGATCTCTGGAGCCTGTTGTATGTGTTTTAAACTTATTCTGAGGCTGTTTCTGCCTTGTGATGGGTTGGAAAAATACTGTTGACTTTGTCATTGGAGTGAAGCAGATTGGGGCAGGATGAATACTCATGTGGATTCTGTAGTGTGGTAGGAGGTCTTTGAAAAAAGTGACCGGTGCAATGGGTCCCAAACCATGAGGCACAAATTAAGAAAGAGATGCAAGGAGAACTGGAGGGGGAGTCAAGCTGAGAGTATTTTTAAATGCTTATCTTCAGTTTCTTTCACACATATTTTCACAGAAGTAAAACTTGTGATTTCTAATCCTTACATGCTCTCTTTTTTTTTTTTTAAGCTATAAACAAAACCAGAAAAGATAGTTTGGGGTTTTATTTTAGTTGTCAAAACTCTCAGCAAATTTAATCCTAAATTCACTAAAACATTGTGTCTAAAAGAAAAAGACAAGCTTTGACAACTGTATTTTTGCAAATTTGTGGTAAAAGCAAGAAGTGACAAACATTATTCACTGAAGAGCCAGACAGAAAAATTACTCGTCTTACTTCTTCCTACCCAGTCATTCTGGACTGTAATTTTTGAAGATGTGAGAAACCCAGATTCAATTCTCTTGCAATTCAAGGGGATTTGAACCCATGTCTCACAACAGAGATCACCAAACAGTATTGCATGTGTTACTCTGGAGTGGATTTCTCTCAAGTACGCTTTCTAATGTTGTTCAGCGTTGCACAGAATATGAAATTCTTTGTGGGGAAAGGATAGGAACTTTGCTGTCTTGCCTATTTTTTCTGACTTTACCCTGATGGATATTTCATGTAAAGTGAACCTATTGCAATAGGAATGAATAGACCAGCACTCGAGGATATCTTAAAGTGGTTTAGACTCTTCCTGGGAGGTGGGACATGAGTTTAACTGATTTTAGGAAGTGGAGGGGTCCTGTATCCTTCCAAATAAGCTTAGCTCCAGATATCCTGTATCTTTCAAATACTTTAAAGCTGCACTGTTAGTGTGTGTGATATAAGGAAGAGGTGCTGAATATTTATTTCCTTGAATCTGCTTCCTCTTGTATTGCAAGTACAAGAGCCCAAATACTTTTCTTGTTGTTTCCTTCAAGGTTGTCCACCTGTAAGAGACCCAGAGTGAAAGATGTAAAACCTCACTGTGAAAGATGTAAGACTGCACTCACTAAAGCCTTTAGGGAACAGACACAAGTGCCCGTCACAACCTTGTGCTATCAACCAAGCAGGAGTGAACAAGCTGTTTTAAAGTAATATTTTGCTCAACCTTAACAGGTCCTGCAGGCATGTCAGCAGCACCTCCACATCAGAGACTGATGAGAGACCAAGTAAAGCTGGCAGGAATACCTACTATTTTGAATGATGACTAATTAGAATGGAGAAAAGAAAAAAAAGAAAAAGCAAAACCTCAAAACTACAAAGACTGATGGGAGCATTTGTACATGAATGTGACTTGCAGTTATTTATCTCCCAATACGTGATCTTGAGCAAATTCAGACCAAGTACTGTCTTTGTTCACTGCTTTAATAGCTACAAGCCTTCCTTAAAGGAAAAATGCATTTATATTTATCGTCTTATCAACTTATGTGAAACAGAGCTTTTCAGTCGAAAACAGCCTTGTGTCTCAAGGTGCTCTACAAAGTAGGAGCTCTGTAAAGACTTACTGTGCCCTGACATATAATAAAATGGAATGGGCAGGTGTGTTTGACAATAACTTTTACACAGTGTTTTGTCTAAAAGGCTGGAAGAGCTGTCCAGCTGTGCTGTATAATCTTGTCCTTTTTTTAATGTCAAAAAGTCAGTCTGACAGGACTAGGATGTGATGAAAAGAAGCAGCTCTTACACATTTAAGTGGACCTCTGGCTTATCAGACTTTTGCTAAACAGTGGTAAGTTGGATTATATGCAGATGGTTTCCGTGTGGTGGTACTCCTGTCTTTGTGTGGTTTTGACATGAGAATGCCGTTTTTTGTATGAATTAATGCATAAAAAGCTGTTAATTGGTTGATTAAAGATTTATGTCTTACAGAACAACTTATTCGTTGTTTTCCACTATTATTGACACAATGATGGCAGTTCCCAAATGCAAGTATTCCTGCACATCAGCTCAGATAAATGTTATTTAGCTGTTGTTTAAATTTTTAAAACTCAATTTTAGTTTAAAAATGTAGACATCATGAAAGATAATGCTTGCTTTTAAACAACTGAATAGGCAGGAGAGGACTGAAAGAAGTTATTCTCAGACTTATTTTGAAGTAGCTTGCTGATTAGGGTAGTGCATTTAATTTCAGAGCAATGTCTTTGTTCTCCTTGGAGGTTTTGGAACAACATGCCCATGATAAGTATTTTTTGCCTCTCTCTTTCAAATAGAGATCCAAGGCACAGCATGAACAAATGTGAATTTCATATTTGGAGAAGCATGATAAGCATTTCAAAATTTAGCCCAAATATAATGAAATATATTCCTTGTTGGAAAGAGAGTCTATAATTAACCTACTGAAGCTTTTTACCATGGATGATCACGGTTGTTTTCATTTCTTTTAGGAGCATATAATTGGAACTGTGTGGCATTTTAAACTATGGATAAAACCTCATGGTTTGTGTTTTACTTTGAGAAGAAAGATTTATTGCCAGATATAAGAGTGTGCCTCCTCAGAGACGTCTTTGTAGGGAATGCAGATTCTTTTATGAAAAACTAGGGACTTACATTCTTTCAAATTTGCACTCCAATAACAACATCTAGCTGTATATCCTGAGCAACATGAATCCTGACTTTTTTGGTTTACTGACTAGGTGTAAGCATGTCAGCATTTTCTCAGAAGGTTTGAAACTTCTGACTGTGCTACTGGGATTCTTAAATCTCCATGGACTTTCTTTAAATAAAGCACAGCTTTCACTGTGTCTACATATCAGTAGTGACCTTGTAGTAGAGTGCTGCATTCCCTGGCATTGGCTTTTTGTGATCAGCCTAACCAGACTAAGTCAAATTGTGACCCTGAGACTTTTGCTGAGTGACCTGGAGCCTCCCAGCACAGAGGGGATGATGATAATAGTTTGGGGTTTTTTTCAGTCTTTCCTTTTCCTGAGAGATCTGTGTTACTGGTCTAGGAAATGTGCTTTGCTTAGCCTGTGTGCTACCAGCCATGACTTCAGAGCACCTTATTTTCCTTTTCTAGTGCTGCACTTCTCTGGGCTTTATTCGGACAGTTTCTCATGGCATGTGATTTGGTTACATTCCCGCTGATGCTCAAAGGTGATTAAGCTATTCCCTTCCAAATAACGCAGCCAATAGATGATAGCTGCTGATACTGCAATTTTACCCAGCACTTGTTCCATGCAAAAGCAGCTCTGCTGGGAAGGAATGGCTGTGTTCTTTTAGAGAAGGTGAACAGGTTTGTGCTCTTAGGGCCCTCTTTGATCTCTTCTGGACTTACAAATCCTGAATTCCATTCTTTATGGAAAAACTGTTCGAACAGAAGGGTTGGGGTGTGCTACTCGTTTTGCTGTAGTCCCAGGCTTGATTTTGAGGATAGTCTTTTGGGAAAGCAAAGCATCTGAGAAATGCCTTCAATCCAGTTTTTGTACTTGGGGTATGTACGGTAAGACCATAGCTCACTCAGCAACATATGTCAAACAATCAAGTGGATTTCTGAGCCACAGTTGGCCAACATATGCCATCTTATTAGAAACAATTTGAAATGCTGAGCTTCAGGTGAGCATCTCTTCTTCTCCAGTGTAGAGAGAAATTTTAACCCTGAGGCTGTTGCAATGTCATGCACCATTTGTATGGGTAACTGACTTGCCCTTTTCTGTTTCCAGATTCCAGGAAAGTTGGCTTGTCCACACAGTTTCACACAGCATGCATGTTGTGCTGGAGGAAGATCACTCCAATTTTGGGAGAAGTGGTGTCCTATTTATTAGCTTTTTCTACTCACTTATGTAGATATTGTCCTCATTATTTATCTTCCATATTTTTCTATAGTGATGCAAGATACATATTGTCTGAGGTTTACCCTTACTAGAAGTCAACTATTTCCCTGCCCTGAAGAATGAAGGGTGTCCCCATCTGTGCTTTATCAGACAAGTGCTCTTTTCATGCCCTGAATAGTCCATTTGGAGTAATGTGTAATACTTCCTTTCCACAGAGAAATGTAGTCCAAGTCACAGTCCTGCTGAAAGTGAATGTTTTTCTACAGCCTGTCATCTTTATCTATGCATTCAGACTCTAATTACATGAACATTATAATCTCTCAGGTAATGTTATACCATAAGGCCAGAATGAGGTTTCCTGGATATTCAGTTATGTTTTAACTCACAGGTTGTGACTTCTTGCAAAAAAATGACTGGGCTCAGGTTCCTGGGAGCTGATGCTGTTGTGGACCTGGGTTCACGGGTGCTCTGATTCCACTGAAGGTAGCAGGGGACCTATCATACTTCATGTCGTGTTGCAGTTTCAGGGGAGTTTTTTTTAACAGGCATTCCAATGATACTCGTATTCAGAGCACGTATCTAATTTCAAGCAAGCTCTGCTAGTCTAGTGCCATTAGACATATTGTTTGCACAATTGGTAGAATTTTGAGGAGTGTTGAAAGTAACAAGTGGATTCACTTTTGTCTTTAAATTGCCAGGGAAACACAACCATGCAGTCACTTTTTCCTATGACATTGCCATCCTCAGCCAGCTTTGTTGAAAGTATGTAACTTCAACATGTGAAGTATGGATGACTTAAGTCATTCTCTATCACATTTATAGCAAATAAGAAAACACTGTTTGTGTCTTACAGTGACTGAAACAATTCAGTGTACATTGAATTGCAATCATGGAAGTCAAATGGAGTTTTCTATCTCCCTGAGGGGTAACAGCACCATCAGCAAGGCAGAAGCTTTGGATGCAGGACTTGAAATATCCCAGGAGAAGGGGAAGATGAAACACTGAGGAGGTCATGGGGAAGGAGCAACAGCGTTCAGTGTGCATTTGAAAAGTGTATGCCCCATCTTTGTAAGCAGAGGAGTCTGACTGTTGTTCTTACTCTGACTACAAAGACTTGGGGAAGTAGCTCTAGGCAGCTGTTTGGGAATGCTCCATCAAGCAATGCAATTGAAAAAACATATTCAGGAGAGAGTTTAACTTCTGAATCATCAATGAGTGATTGATTCAGAAAAATCAGTAAGTCCTCTTACTGACCATGAGAATAAACCTGATTTCTGTCTTCCTTTTATTGTATTTGTTTAAGTTTTTAATCTTTTTGCCAGTAGCCAAATTCTTTGCAATATGCTGAATACATATCAGGGTTTTGTTTTTATTTCAGCACCTTTCAGGACTTGAGTAAATGGTCCAAGGACTAGTCTCATTGATACTGTCTCCAGAAAAATAGTCTCTTTCTGCTGCTGTGTTTCCTTCATCTGTTATAGAGGAGATTGTGAAGAAATTTTTAACCAACTATAACTTTTGTTTGCATTTAGCTTTTGTCTGATTTTATAATTTCTTTGTCATAGGAATTGCATTAACCTTATGTGTTACAGGTCTCAAAAGGATCATCTTCCAGTGTGAGAAGAGCACTGTGGAACCAGCGGAAATACTAATGTTCTGTTTACAGTGCTGTTCCTGCACTTGCAAGGCACAGTCTGTCTTTAAATGAGGTACAGTTTTCAAAGCCTTTAATCCAACTAACTGAGAATTTCACTGGCATGGTGTAGTGGGTTTGGTCAATTTCCCAGCCAATGCACCAAGTTTGTAGTGGTTTAAGTTCATCTTTTTATCTTTTGTGAGATGTGATATTTGGAGGAATGCAAAATAGGCTCAAAACTTAAAGAATATGAAAAGGTTTATTAATAGAATTAAAAGAGAAAAAAAATACTAAGAAATTAAAGCAAAATCCCTCTTTTTACTCGCACACCCCCTCCTCCTTTTTATCTTCTCCAAACCAGCACAAAGGATACCACCACATAATTCTTGGTCAGTATTTACAGTTTTTAAGAATCTCTCCACTAGTTAAGGAAAAAGAGGTTACTTTTGCTATCTGTGGTTTCCCAAAACCGTATTAGCCACAGTCTGACAGCCCCTGCCTGGGATTAAACTGCCACCAGGAAAAAACATCTCTCCCATGGATAGAAAATCAGTTTCTTTACCGTGGGCCACACATGGGGTATTCTTTTTAAGGATGGACAGATTCCAGCTTGAAATAGTAACTTGCTTCTCCANCCCCGGCACTGGGGGGGGGGCGGGGGGAAGCTGATGCCGCTTCGGGGAAAGGGGCTTCAGCCCCATCTCCTCCCCCCTCCCATAGGAACGGCAAAACCCAAAAGAGAAGGATCTTCCTGTCTCCCCAAGCCTTAAATATGGAAATTCTGAAAAGCGCCACTGGTCAAACGAGCTGTCCATCAGCTCAGGCTCAACTTACCACACATGGTTAAACAAAGGAATTAAGAACTCGTCATCTGCAAAGGAACCTTAATATATGTATGTTTTTAAACAAGTTCACTCCTCTGTCTAAATGCCAAAAATCAAGTTATTTTTACAGTTCATTGGGAAACTCAGCTGCTCTTCTAGCTTATTCTTATTTCTTATCTTTTTTTTGGCCACTGTAGGGGTTTGGATTCGAAACCGGGCAGAAACACCAATTTATGTAGTGGTTTTAGTTCACCTCTTTATCTTTTGTGAGATAGGAGATTTGGAGGAATGCAAAACAGGCTCAAACTTGAAGAAAATGAAAAAGTTTACTAACAGAACTAAAAAGGAAAGGAAAATAATAAGAAAATCAAAGCAAAAATCCCNAGGGGCAGTTCTCAGGAGCCCTGGCTGGATGTTGCAGCTACTTGCAGCGAACACAGTTGTTTCTCAGCTGCCGAGCTCTGAGGAGATCGTCCCGCCGGCATCCCCGGACCATGCCCGTGGCACTGGGGGAGGGGGGAGGCTCGAGGTCGCTCCTCAGAGCAAAAGCCTCAGCAGCCATTTTCCCCCCCCTCCTCCTGCAGGACCGGCCAAACCCCAAAGAGAGAGAGGCACTTCCTGTCCCTCCAGCCTTTATATATGAAAATTTCGAAAAGCGCCACTGGTCAAATGAGCTGCCCGTCAGCTCAGGCTCAACCTACCACAGCCACAAAAAAGTCTGAGAAATCATACTGCATCCTTTAGAAAAAGCCTTGTTTAGGGATAAAAATGCAAAACCAGCCTGTAGGAGCTTCTTTATTTTCAGCATTCTTTGAAGCTGACTCATGGTTTAGCTTTTTGTTCATCTGCAATGGATGACATCCACACAGGAACAATCCCTCTAAGCAATATTATTCCACTTCCTTTGAATAATCTGACCTGCACAAGTTCGTTATACAAAGCTTCATACAGAGCAAGAATTTTCTGTCCTGAAAACCTCTCATTAGTCAAGAAGCCAGAATGAATGTGAACAACTTCTGTTCTGAAGTGTCAAGGGAACAGGTTTGAGTAAGAATATGCTTTTAAATGCACAGTCTTGCTCCAGCTGACCTGTGATACAGCTTGCTGTCCCACAGCCCTTGTGTTCCATAACAATATTAGAATATGCTGGGGCTTCTGTGGCCTAACTTCCTATTGTAAATCACAGAATAATTTAGGTTGGAAAAGACCTCTAAGATCATCAAGTCTCAGTTGTTTACCCAGCACTGCCAAGTCCACTACTAACCTGTGTCCCTGAGTTCCACTTCTATATGTTTTAAACACTTCCAGGGTTGGTGACTCATTCACTTCCCTGGGCAGCCCTTTTGGTAAAAGAATTTTTCATGATATCTCACACTGAAACCCTCAGTCATCTGAACTGCTATAAACACCAGGTATTTATATAGAGAGAAGGATACAGTGGCATCTCTCTTATCACAGAGGTCGTCTTCTTCATTGCACAGAATAATTAGTGTTACTGTGGATGCTTTTAAGGATAAATCAGATGAAAGTTTGATGTTGAAACCACAGTCCTGTGAGTCACTAATAAATAGCTGACACCTGCTTGAATGTATGGGTACTGCATTCATTTCATCTCAATTCTACAAACCTTCTCTTATTTTCCTGCAAAAGGCTAATTACTAGCTCTTACATATTTCTCTTTGCCTGTATATCGTCTCAGTTATTAGTGTTGTGCTTATTTGAAACTGAGACTTCTGCCTACATATCAATTCTTTGTAAAAGGAAGATGTAATTGCTGAAAGGAGTCTTTTGGCATAGTGGCTATTTAATAAAATTACCACTTAATGAGGAAGCAATTGTTAAAAATAAGTCAAACCTTTGATCACAGTTAAAATCTTCTTTTGTGAACTTAGAAATTGAAAATGTTTATATGGATTCCTTTATAAATCACCTATGTTGTTTGTAGGTATTTTATGTAAAGGGCCTGGATCAACTGCTCCTCCAGCTGCTGTGCATACACTGCTGGTCAAAACCAAAGCTGATTCCTAAAATAATTTCTGAAACAAGTAGCAGGTGGCAAAACTGTTTTCCTTCATAAATGTGTAACTTCCCACCTGCAATATCTGAGTATATTATAAAACAGCAGGTCAGATTTAAGGATACAGTATTTGTGTAATTGAAAGAGATGGTATTGATTAATGAAGTCCACCTGATATATAAATCAAAATTTGTTTATTTATTTATTGTTTAAAAGAAATTTTATTTTTATCAGTTATGGACCTTTCAAATCACCTTCAAGGAAATAAACACAAAGGCATGCCACTTCCAAGTTTCCAAGATCTTTTGGCTTGCATAAGTCAAATGTCAATTTTTTCTTTCTGAAAAAGAGTATTTACAACTGTGGTTATATATTACTTTAAGGAACAACCAAAAATCAAACTCATAATTGATTCAACTAAAATTGGTGTTAGACTTTTATATTGTATTTTGGGATTTTAATGGTCTGCTTGCCTGGCTTTTTTTTTTTCTTAAGTTGATGTATCCATGAAGAAAGACACTTCTAGCCAATGAACATAGTTTTTTTGATGATAATGAATCAGTCGATTTTTGAAGGAAAGAATAGAGTCTATGAAAGGGTAAAACCACTTCTTTATAGGCTAAATGACCTTCAGGTCAGAATGTCAAAGCTGCAATGTTTGAAAGTGCACTTTTTCATTCTCCTTTAATGCAGCATTGAGATATGCTTAGTCTTTTATTCCTTATGCTTTATATTGATGGCATTTTATGAAGTCATTCCAGTGTTCCCTAGGAATGTAAGATTATGGATTATTTAATATATATTGAGCTTAGAAGAATGAGTTAAAAGAGATGAGACAATTTTGTGGAATACCTTGACAATAGTTTCTCCAAATACTTTAAGATGAACTGTAAGTTTAGTCTTTGCAGATTCCATCTTGGGGTAAATACATGTTCCTAATAGAGAATCTTTGTGTCTGCTTTTCAGAATATTTGTTGGGAAATTTTTAGACTAGTGATGATATGTTAACTAAAAAGGATGACTGTTGTATGTTGTAAAGAGAAAGAATTATTTGAAAAATCAAATAGATAAATTTCGTTTGCAAATCATATACTGGATCAAGCTTACCAGTGAGTAGTCACTGTTTCCTATTATTTTTGCATTTTTTATCTGTCTCTTAGTTTGCAGTCAATAGTTTATAATTTGTATCAATATTAATGTCTTCCCCTCTCCTAACATTCTATTTTAGGGAAAGACAATAGAAAAACATAGTATATTTTATGTCACATTGTTCACTGAATTTTGAACAAAGGGAAGTATTTTTATTTAAAATTGACCCTTCCTTAAACAAACCACTCCATTTTTCTTAAAATGATTTTTATGTAGACAAAATTTAAAACTCTAAATATCTGAATTCATATCTATGTTTTCCCATTGAATGCAAGTAATAATTTTTAAGAGTTTCTTCATATTTATAGTACTTACCAGGGCATATGCTCATCCATTCTGAATGTTAATTGATGGCAGAGTTCAATTTTTCTGTCATCACATGGGATTTGTCAAGGACAGACAGTAAAAACTAGGAGCTGGGAGACTGCAAAACATGTGTTTTAGCTGAGAAAACATTGTCTTCCATCACAGCAGGCTTTCTAGTGTATTAGAAAAAAAAAGCTATTATTAGGAAACTCCCTTCAATATTTTTAGTGATTTGAAACAGTGACACTCTTGCTACAAATGTGTATGGTACAATGTTGCTGAATGTACTAACATTCAAGCCAATCTTTTTTTTTTTTTTTTTTTTT
>VZTH01005258.1:13222-36068 GCA_013397815.1 Aleadryas rufinucha
AATTTTCCTCCTCAGTCCCGAGGGTTTAAGAATATACCTTACAAGACTTGGGTAGTTTTTCTGAAAGGTCGTGGGACATTTCATACATGGGTAATGCTCTTGCAAATGGAGCTTTGATGGGCTGGGTACTACTGTTTTTCAAAAGGACTGAAAAGTCCCAAGAACTGGCTCCTTTCTGCATTTTCCTGCCACCAGAAGGAAAACAGCTGAGACAGGAGAGAGCTTCTGCTGTCTCCAACCCCTTTAAAGAGGAATCTTTTGAACAAGAAAGAAATACATGAATTTGCTTTTTTCTCTGTGTGAAGAACAGTGAAGTGAACAGAAGGGGCCCAGAACCTGAGGAAAATCAGCTCTCATATTCTCATGCAAAAATTAAGTTCAAATTAAGCTGTTACTTCCTTTCTTTCCTCTTTCTTACAGTTTCAGATCTGAAAAATGAGAATGGAGAACTCTTGTGGACCCACAGATCTCCCCAGACAGCAGAAGCAGGAATGCCTGAGGAATGGTAGTGTCAGGCACACCTGCCCAGGGCCAGTGGAGCTGCATGGGGCTGCCCCATCCTTGATTAGAACATCCACTGCTATAGGAAGAAGAGGGAGCATGCTGGGGGACTGAAAAGTAGATGTGGGGCTTGGGAAGAAACTAGGGCTGGGGAGCAGAAGACAAACTCTTGTATTCCATTTAGTAAAGCTTACATTCGTTCACAAGTTTAACCTGTAAGTTGAAAGGTTTCTGGTGAATGTCTTTGGATTAGGCAATAATGAAATACTATTCCAGTCTACAAAATACTTGCTCTGAAGTATCTGGTTTAAAAGCAGAAAAAATCCCACCTCAAAACCCTCAGTTCTCCATCATCATGTAAAAGTTTAGGGGTTTTTTGGGCAGCTGCATGGTTTCTGAGGCATTCTGGGAGAGCAAATGTGGAAGATTCTACTGTGTGGAAGATTTATGTCCATTTAAAAACAAGACCTGTTGGATCAATTATGTGTGCACATATACTATCACTCTAAATCTGCATATATTGCTTTTCCATGCAAAATACAGGTTCTTGCACAGTGCTTCCAGTTTCAATGTATCATGTATTGTAGCATTATATTTTGAAAATCTGTAGTAGCTGTTATCTGATATTTATACAATGCAGACTCTAGGTGGCCAGGTATGTGGGACTGACAGCAATCTTTGAGTAATATTTCTTAAAGGACTTTGAGAAGCTATATAGTCTTGAAGGGCTGATTCTAGCCTTTTCCCTCCTGTGAGCAGTTTTACTCAGGCCCCACCCTGCCCATGGCCCAGGACCCTGTTCCAGCCCCCCTGGGGCCATCATTCCCATCCCAGTGACTCTGGAGCAGGGCTGGTCTCCAGCTCCCTACAGCCCTGCCCTGCTGAGCCAGGCCCACCCATGGCTCTGCATTCCCAGAGAGCTGCCGGATTCCCAGGGCTGGGGCTGCTGCTGCTGCCCAGCTCCTGGCTGGGGTGGGACCTGCACTGGCTGACAGGCCTTGCCCAGATGGGTCTCCTGGGGAGCCCTCACCACCTCCAGTGTATGACCTTGTGGGACCAACCAGCCTTTGTGGTGCTTGGACAATGGGAATGTTTATTAACAATATATTAATCACAAAAAAACAAAAAAAAACAAACCCAAAAACCACCAAGCACACACAAAAAAATCCAAATAGGCTTTTTCTTAAATGAAACATTTCCCAGGAGACCTTTTCTTCCAACCCGAAGCTCACATTCATAAGACTTTTGTCCTCTATGGCAATATGTATTAAATTCAATAGCACAAAATGAGTTGTGAGTCAGCCACCACACTCTGAATCATCTAACTACTACTGTATTATTACCAGACATTAAAACTGACATGTTGTTCGAGTAGGAAGAATATTGCAAGTTTAAGGAGTCCTTGTGACTCAGTGGTGTGTATAGGAAGGCCTGTGGTGTTGTGTAATGGGAAGAACAGCCTGGAATTGATCCTGCCAGTTTTTCCTGGGGAAAACCGCCAGAGACTTGAGCTGTTAAGTCAATGTTGCGTTTTAATGAAATTTTTGGCACATCTAATGCTAAAAGTCCCCTGAAGGGAAAATATTGTAAATCCAGCTGGTAGTGCCAGAAATTAGGTTTGTAGGTTGGGAAGAAGGTTGTTGCTTGTAGTGTTTGTTGGGAACTGAGGAGAGGTGCTGCTTCCTGTCCTGTGAGATTGGCTCTAGACAAGTAGGGCTGGGAGCTGCCACATGGTTCCTCACTGTGAGGGGGTGTTTGCTGTGACTGCTGGCACTGAGCCCTGGACATGAGCAAGGGTGCAAGAGTACTTGATGGAGCCGCTGCATGGACACTTGTGTCATAAATGTAATAAGTGAAATGAACCATGAGCAGATAGATAGGGGAACATACAGGCCAGGTGGCTTGTGAGATGTGTGTGTTTCAACATGGGCCAATACGTCATGAACTTCAACATAAGTGAGAAAGGAAGCAGTTGACAAAATGTTTATACTGAAAATAAAATTTTACTTCAAAGACTGCTTGTAGGCATCAGTCAGTTAGGGCAAATGTGTTTTTTACTTGCCCTACAAGTTTCAGAAGCTGTGTTTCAAAGATGCTTTCAGGGTACTTGCATTTAGAAAATATAACCAAATACACTAGTGAAATACCTGTTGCATATATTTAATAATGATGCAGTTATAAATTGAGACTAATGCATACTGTAACATAAATTTCATAACATAATGTGTGTGTGTGCAAGTGTGGACTTTGTCTTCCTGATGGCTGTGAGAGTAGTTTGTTAAATTGGCAGCCTAAAACTGGAGAGTGTTAATAATCCCCATGTTATTTATGTGCATTGTACAGGTTGTAGCCTGTAGAATATATCGTTGTGCATTGTACAGGTTGTAGCCTATGCAGAATTATCACTTCTCTGTTGGATTCTCTCCTGTTATTTAACTTTCCTGCAGGATCCTACTGAAAGGAAACAAAAGCACTTCTGTCCCTCCCAGATCTGGATGCAGAAACAATCCCATTTCTGTTAACTCCTGATTATGGAACTGGGCCATCTCAGCTACGTTTCTCTGCTTCCAGAGTATGCAACCCAATAGTTCTACTAAAAGTAGGAGAAAGTTAGCCAGTGATACAAAAGAGCACTTTAGAGAGATGATTTTATAATCTTAAGTGTATATTTTTCTCTGATAATGTTATACATCATCAAAAGCTAATTTGAATGGTATTGTTCTTCAGGGATAAAGGAAAGGAACTGATCCAGCCTGCAGTCTTCTGGCAAGCCCAGAATTCCTTGAGGCTTGTTGCCTCAAGGCCCTAAGCCTGTTTTACTCAGTTTTTGATTGTTTTAATTTTATGTTTCTCTTTCCATGGGGTTTTTTTTCCCCATCCATACAAAAGAGTTGATTCTCAAATTGTTCCCCCTTCCCTACAGTTCTAAAGACAAAGTGTGGAGAGGTTGTTTTGTGAAGAACATCTACATGCATGTTGGCCACCCTGTAGTGTATTGAGAAGTCTCTCTTTCGACAGATAGAGAAACTCTAGTGAGAACCAACCATTTAAGAGTGGGAAGGGCTGTGATGGCACCTTTCTCACTCTTAAATGATTGATCACATCAATGTGGAAGCTTATGAGATCTCAACATTCCAGACAAAATATTTTATGTGGAAGTAGAATTTCGACACCTTGAGATTGCTCTGTTCTGTGCTGTGACTCAAAGTGGGGTTTGATTTATAAATAGGAATGATTAGGAAACTCCTTTTGAAAGCTCTGTTCTGGTCGAACTTAAAACAGTTACGTGCACATAAAAAGTTCCAGCTGCTGAGCCTGTGGCTGCAGCCTTGTGAACACTCGTGACTTAATGAAGTCAACAAAAACTGCTGACAATTTTTCACATGCAATAGGTGCCTGAGTCTTTGCAATTTTGACTCGTTTGTGAACTATTGTACCATTTTGACACTTGCAAGAAGAACATTGGAGACTACAGTATCTTACTTGCAATCCAGAGTCTCTACCTACTTCGTGCTGCAGGAGGCAATCAGTGAAAGAACTTTCACGTAAAACAATATATAAACCTGGGAGCAGAACACAGGTTAATCATCAAGGCTACTGTGTTTGATGGTCTGTAGAGAAGGAGGAATGCAATTCTAAATCTCATTAAGCTGATCAGTGATGTCTCTCTCTCTCTCTCTCTCCCCCATTAAACAATTTTGAAAAACGTAGCTGAAAGCACAGTTTATCAAAATTCTAAGCTGCCTTCTGAAGATCCCACAGGGCAAAACCTGTAAACATTCAAATGTGATTTCTAAGTTTGCCAAGACAAAACTGCCATGTATGTGAAAGAACTGAAGACCACATACTTTATAACTTCTATGTAGGAGAAAGGTGAGGAAAATGGACCTTATAGACCATCTCTACTGGAAAATAGGAGTGGTTGTAGGAGCTTTAAGAGACATGGCTGTGATGTTGTTCCATGGTGCTGACTGCATTAAAATGATATATTTTTTTAGTGTATTCTGTCTGCATTTGTTTAATGGTCTATAGAATAAACTCTCTAGTTTACTTATTTGACCCCAAGATTAGCTCAGTTCCTTAAAGCATGGTGCTAATAACACTGAGGTTGTGGGTTCACTCCACATATGGGCCATTCACTTCAGAGTTGGACTTGATGGTGCTTGTGGGTCCCTTCCAACTGAGAATAATCTGTGATCTACTTTAGGTTACCTTACTTAAAATTGAAAAGAAATCACTATCTTGAAGCCTATAGAACAGAATCTTGGTTTGTGGCCATAGTGCTAAATTATGAAGTACTCAAGCAGCTTCAATATCTCTGCTGGACTTTTCCACACACAGTTTGCTTATGCAAACAAAAGCTATGGATATGACTTCTCTATTCAAGATATTTGTATGGAAGCAAGAGGGGGGAAAAAAGAGATTAAAGAATTATGCTTCAAAATATTAGATATTAAAATCCATAATAATTTAAATTCTATGAAATATTTTTTTATACAATGGTAAGATACTTCTGAATTTTGTCTCTTAAAGGCAAGCAAAGAATTTGGCCATTGCCAAAGTTACCTGGGACACTTTGTTGTGCTTTTAGGGACATAACAATTAGATGTAAAACCATCAGCTCAAAGACTCAATAATTTGGGCTTTTTTTTTGCATGAAAAAGGGACCGAAGTACTTTCATTCACTAAATTAGGAAGAATTCCAATGTAATAATGAATTCAGCAAAGATCTTTTCCAAGAGCTGGTTTGGTGTATCCCAGATGAGCTGTTCAATGAGATTCCCAAATAAAACCTAAGGCTCTTAAAATGAACAATAAATCCATACTTTATTATAAAATTAATTTTTCAATTTTTAATAGAGAAAACTCAAATTGGCAATTTGAGGTACTTCACAAGCCCTGTTTATTCCAGTTTTCTAGTGCCCATTTTAAGCTTGTGTGATAGATTTTAATCAGCTCAGTAGCCTTCTTGGTTGCAGCAAACTTTGTACAAGCTTTTTTCACAGTGGAGTGTTTATTTTTTTTTTCCCCTGGAGAGGGTGGAGGCTTGTGTGGTGGGTTGTTTGTTTTATTTTTATTTTTTTTTTAAATTTTAGGGGGGGTTTTGTGTATGTGTGTGGTTTTTGTTTGCTTGTTTTGTGTTTTTTTTTTTTTTTTTGCTGTTGTTGAATATTCTTGCTACCAATTGCCTTGTTGCTTCTAGAAGTGATGGGATTCAGACATGTTAATGCTGTGATGTTAAGGATGCATTGGCTTCCTACATCCAAGGAACTTTCTGTAACCTCCTGTTTTCAGAGATACATGGCATGGAGCCAAGCAGCTCTTCTGGAGTTCTTGGAATTAAAAATTCTGCTGCAGTCCTTTCACTAGCTTGGCATTATGTTCAGGAACACTTGCCTGTGTTGTCAGTTGTTCAAGAAGGTGCATAAGAACTTGTTTTTTAATATGCAAATATTTTATTGTTTTCTAAATGGTCTTTTCCTTCTCTTTTTGCCCTTTGTTATGTTCATTGAGTGTAAAGGTGAATTTTCTAAAATACAGGATGAAGGAAAGCAGACAGGAAAGGTTCTTAGAATTGTATTTCATAGTCCTTGACTATTTTTATGCTTGTGTTATTGTCTCTTTTGAAACAGAAGTTTGCCTTTATTTACAAATCTCCTGAAATTGCTTCAGTTTTCTTCATATTTCAGTTAATAAATTAAGCATCCCTACTTTCCCCAACCTGTCTCTTATGATACTCTCCATATATGTAATATAAGTGCAAGCAATGTTGCTGTCTTCCACTGTTTGCTAAACATATTCAGTGTTTGTTTGAATCAAATTGAGGTTTGCTATGAACAGTTACGGTCAAATCTATGATAAATTATCTTTTCATCAATGTTATTAAATGTAGCACTCGGACTATTTGCCAATTAATATGCTATCATCTTGGAGGAATTTGTGTGAAACTGGATTACACTTGCAAAAAGAATTCCTGTAGTTTCTTCAGGATATAGAAAATTACATTTAGGATTAATCTTCTTTTCTCTCCACTTCTTTTCCCTCCCCCAACAAGTTTTTTCCTTTCTCCTCCTTCTCTGTTGATATACTCATTATTTTCTGAATGAATGCCAAAACCGTAGCAGATTTTTCAGACTCTCATCATAGCAGACATTTTGAGCTATGGCTTTGACAGATTGCACATTTTGAAAGTGCGATACTGTAGCAAGCTTTTTAGTAAATTTGGCAGACTACATACTGTCTTGAAATCCACTGATGAAAAGTGAAAAATCTATTAGATGTAGGTTGGCAGGATACATGTGACCTGCTGACAGGCTGTGCACATTTTTTATTCGATTCTAGGAGCAAGGAATCCAATTCTCAGGGGTTTATGAAGAATTTCAGTAAATGTCACTTACAGAATGAGAAAACATCTTGGAAGAATTAGATTGTAGAAGATGACTAAAAAAAGTGTTGCAAAAGTCTTTGTCTTACATACAGGGATTTTACTGAAATTATAACTGCTGAGTTAAGAACTTGCTGGACAGCTGGGCCCAGAGAGTGGTGGTGAATGGTGCTGCATCCAGGTGGCGACCAGTCACCAGTGGTGTTCCCCAGGAATCTGTGTGTCTGCGTAGGGCCCAGTCCTGTTTAATATCTTTATGGATGATCTGGATGAGGCGCTCGAGTCTACCATTAGCAGATTTGCACATGACACCAAGCTAGGGGGGAGTGTTGATCTGCTGCAGGGTAGGAGGGCTCTGCAGAGGGACTGGACAGGCTGGATCGATGAGCCAAATCCAACAATATGAGGTTTAACTGGACCAAGTGCTGGTCCCTGCACTTTGGCCACAACAACCCCCTGCAGCGCTACATGCTGGGGACAGAGTGACTGGACGGTGACCAGAGAGGGACCTGGCGGTGCTGACTGATAGCAGCTGAATATGAGCCAGTATGTGCCCACCACACCAAGAAGGCCAACAGCATCCTGGCTTGTATCAGGAATAGTGTGGCCGGCAGGACCAGGGAGGGGCTTCTTCCCCTGTACTCAGCACTGGTTAGGCAGCACCTGGAGTAGTGTGTCCAGTTCTGGGCCCCTCAGTTTAGGAAGGATGTTGAGATGCTGGAGCATGTCCAGAGAAAGGCAGCAAGACTGGTGAGGGATCTGGAGCACAAGTCTGATAAGGAGCGGCTGAGAAAACTGGGGTTGTTTAGTCTGGAGAAGAGGAGGCTCAGGGGAGACCTTATTGCACTCTACAACTGCCTGGAAGAAGGTTATAGCCAGGTGAGCATTGGTCTCTTCTCCCAGGCAACTAATGACAGGACAAGAGGACACAGTCTTAAGATGCACAGGGGGAGGTTTAGGCTGGACATTAGGAAGGAGTTTTTCACAGAAAGGGTGATGGGGCATTGGAATAGGCTGCCCAGGGAGTTGGGGGAGTCACCGTCCCTAGAGGTGTTTGAGGAAAGATTGCATGTGGCACTCAGTGCCATGGTCTGCTTAACAAGGTGGTATTAGGTCATAGGTAGGACTCAATTATCTCAAAGGTCTTTTCCAACCTAATTGATTTTGTGATTCTGTGATATGATTGGTAGAGAATAGATAGGAACCACAATAGTAATATGTGTTATGGTGCTAAAGAGCTGCTTTGATTATGCCATGTTCTTGAAGAAAGAATTTGCAAACAGGAAATCCTTTTATTTCCCAGTGCTTAAAATATAGGCTTACGTTTGCAGTTTCGACTCTCCATTTTTGATGTTGGGGCTGAGATACTCAGCATTCTGTGACAGTTCTGCAGGAAAGAGCTCAGCTTCCACAAGCAGAAGGGGTTTTACAACAGTTTATTTGTAGGCAGAATGCTGCTCTGAGGAATTTCCCTTGAGGCTTTGAAACCTGTTATCCTTGGTGGTTTCTCAAAAGGTGTATCTGTTGTACACGGTCTTGTACGAAAGGGAATTGAACTCAATACCCAGTGCATACAGACACAAGAAGCATCCTGTGGATGCCTGTGGTTAACCTGCGGTATCATGAGTTTAGTTTGAATACTCAGGTCATTAATTTGGCAGAGGGGTGACAGGACCCTCCTCTGCATCTTTGACTACATATTTTCACCTCACCTCCACCTTTGTACTGGAATTGCCTTTTGGCAGCCTATGGTTAGTTGACTCAAACTGCTAATCTAGCTAAAAACTAATAATAGCACAAAAGAGAAAAGAAGTTAGTTCACAGCTGGATTGGGAGGCTCAGTGGGCACGTGGATAGTAGTATTTGTAGAAGAAGAGGAGGTGATTTACTGTTAGGGCAGGTGAAGGGTGGAACTACATTTTTGGTAGTGGTTTAACTTTGCAGGTTTCTTTAATTCTGTGACACGTACTCGTCAGAGAAATAATTGGCCTGCTAATTCTTACCAAAACTATTCTAGGACTTAGGATGATATTCAAATAATCATTTGTAAAAGTGGAGGCATCTACATTGCACTTCATTGAAGTGTAAGTGCATCTTAATGGTTGCCATAAAATTCCTACCTTGGATGATAATAATAGTGGAATATTAAAATAGATCTTACCAAAACAAAAAAATTGTCTGTCATGTTTTCTGTCTTGTATGTGTTTGGGACTTTCACCTTTTCTGCATTGCAATAAGAATGGACTGTTCTGTTATTTTAATATTCTATAATTCCATTGAAAAGATGTAGCCTTAGCACTGACCCTGTTATGATGTACTAGTAAAAAAAGACGTACAAAACTTTACTTATTACTTTCTGATTAAAATTTGCACAAGGAGGCTAAAGCAGATGTATTTACTTTCTTTACAAGTTTTAGGGATATTAAACTGGAAGGAGGATTGATAATGAAATGATGAAACAGACTCTTTAACAAGAAAAAGGCCTATAAAAATTTTTAAAACTCCAAACTACTCATTTTGGAGTCCATAACTTGGGTTTCAATATTTGAAGCTGATTCCTACTTCTAATACTAATTTTGTGTCTCAAAATATGAAATAATGAATGTATTTCTCAGATGAGAAACAGGACGCAGGAATTATGATTCCTAGCCAATTCTCTAAGTTAAAGCCTTGGGTTCTTCTTTTTAAGACTCAGCTGTTGTAGGGAGACCTGTTCTGTTTTTGAAAGACCAATGCTGGCACTGAACATAGTGCATAACTTAAAATGTCACAGGAAGTTGCAGATAGAACTGCAAGAAGTGTCCTAGGGGACTAGAGGTGTTTATAGTTTCTCTGAGTGAGTGAAAATGTAAAAGAGAGAAATTATAGACGTACAGAGATGCTTATAAGGAGATTCATACAGATTTTTACATATGAGACATGGCCAACTGCTGGTACTCAGTGTGGGTCTCTCCTATGAGGCGCTTCCACATAGCAGCTAGATATCCAAGATAAGTGTTGCCCAATTTGTAGACCACCAAACAAATCGTGGCCATGAGAAAAGGATCTGAAGATGCAAGGAAAAATAGGTGATGTGGAAAGGTGGTCAGATTGCCCAGTTGGCCACTGATATGTGAAGTCCCCTTGCCAGCACAGATGTCCTGCCATCTCACCCTTACCCTGCATCAGAGCTGCTTGACAAACATGGGTCATGCAGCCTGGTGCTGATGCCTGAGCACACCAGAGAAAGAAAATTAAAAATAGGTGATACAGAAGTAAAGAGGATGGTGGCAAGGGATGTTGGGAAATAAAGCTAAGGAGACAGTGCTAGTAGGGAGTTTGGAGACACTGGGGTAAAATGAAAGGACTGTGCACGTAAGAGCAGAGAAGGAAGTATTTGGTGTTTGGCATCCTTCACCTTGAAATACAGGGGTGTTTGAGTTGTGGATAACTGTACAGAGGTTATAGAGATACTAAAGTGGTCAGATTCATAAGGTTGGGTCTGACAGCGTAGATGGTAGCACACAATCAACTATAAAAATCAAGATGGCATTTTCTTGTATGATTTGTGTTATAAACAAGATATTTATAAAGAGTTAAGGTGATATTTCATGTGTTTGCTATAAACAGCATAGTATTTTTCTCCAAACCTTCAGTGTATTCTATTGTGAAGGGCAGCATATCAGACAAAATACAACATTTTTTGTTTTGCTCCACTATGTCAGTTCCCAGTTTAAGTATTAATTTAGAATAATGTACCACCCATCAATCACAACTTCCATGTCTTTGTACTTTCCTTTGTTGTCATCTTCAAACTTAAACGAGCATGTTCCAAATATGTGTCAGTCTTTAATCGGTGTAGCCAGAATGGCATCCAACCTTTTGCAAGTTCTAGTGTACTTCTTCTGAACCGACATCTGATCTGTCAAATTCACACCTCCTGAAAATGTGAAGATGTAGGCAACAGGGT
Organism: Aleadryas rufinucha; assembly: GCA_013397815.1. Lineage (NCBI taxonomy): Eukaryota > Metazoa > Chordata > Aves > Passeriformes > Aleadryas > Aleadryas rufinucha. The sequence goes on from VZTH01005258.1 coordinate 24,058, forward strand.
TAGTATAAGAATTATGTAATTGTGAGACAAAATGTATAAATGCTTTTCAGTAAATTCTTTTTCTTAACACTATATATAATAACACTGTCATTTCACCATTTGTATTAAATGTGTATTTAAAAAAAATAGTTGCCCAAATTAAAATCATTCTCCCAATATAAATACATAAAATTATCATCCTTAGAACTGAAGGCATTATCTTTGGGAAAAATAAAGTCACATTTATTGCAGGTCCTTATTTGTAAGGAACAAGATAATTGTGAACAGTAGGGTTGACTTTCAAAAGGAGAATAAAGAAAAGCCATGGATTTCATACGAGTAGTCCTTGTTGCTTTCTTCTTATTATTTTTTTTCTTTTTTAAAAATTTTGTTTCCTCTTTGAATGCATACTAATATATTTTACTGAGCTATGAAACTACTTTCTTCAGATCACTGGGGAGGAATTGACATCCTTGCAGATGCATGTGATCAAGCTGCTTACAGAAAGAATTGAAAATTCCTTGCCAGCTGCATGCATTTGTATTAAATTCAACCGTACAATATCTTTGGACTAATCAGTTTTGCCCTTGTATGATATATACAGAGGCATCTCTGCAGGCAGACTGCACCAAAATATATTAGGGACTGAGATGAAGTAGGCATCCACAAGTGACTAAGGGCTAAAATTGCCATGTGAACTGTTCACTTGCTCTCAGGTCACTGTTCAGAAATATGAAGTCCTTATTCAAGGCCTACTGTGTCTCAGTGACAGATGTGAGTAAATTATGCATAAGTCCTTGGAAGAGCTTGATTTATCAAGCAAATGACGTACTGAAGATGATGAGTTCAGTTTATAGTAAAGAAACACTGACTCCTGAGTAGCACAATGGTTAGAGTACTTATTCAGCAGTGGAAAACCTAGAACTGAAATCATAACTTTTGTTAAAGAGATGTGAATCCTGAACTCTCACTTCACAAAAGAGTGCCAGGGCCTGTATCAGGGTTCAAACAAGTCTAGGCTGGCAGTGTGAACAATTTCACCTGTGACAAAGGGTACAGAAAGAATGATCAGCTTGAGACATCGCAGAAAAACAAGTAGAAACCAAAGTATGGACACCCATGGGAATGTTAGAGAATTAGGAGAAGGGATGCTGCTATTGTTGCCTATGTGTTCTGTGTTAAGGACTTTTTGAAGGGGTGCGTCAGCAGCACTGGAAAACAGGATCACACTCTACAAGAGCAAATCCACAAAGAAATGATTTGGTTTTATTAGTATAAAAATGCCATTTGAAACATTTACTTATTCATTTATATGATTCTTGTCCTAATCAGAAACCCTCTGAATTTGATGAGCTTTTCAATTTACTTTGACAGTGCAGACTTAGGCTGTAAATTTAAATTTGCCTCTGCCTCTCTCAAAGAAGTGTTGTATTACATTTCAAACAATGTTTATTGGTGATGATATGAGTTGTCATTTTGATTACAAAAAGAGGCTCTGCAGGGAGTTGCTAATAGTAACTCTAATAGAGAGTCAAACCATAAAAGACTAGAAGGACTCAATATAAATTATAACTGTGCTTTAATTTACACTTGTTGTCTTACAAAATGTTCTCTGAGGAATCTTTTAAAAATAAGTCATCCATACAGCCGTTTTTTAAAGGAAAAGGACTCTGGCAGAATGAAACATTGCGTTGTACCTGTGGACAGTAACAAATATTCAGATTGTTTTCTTTTAATGATACAGTGCAAAATAAAATATTTGAAATATCAAATAAGACATTTAAAATTCAAGGACTGTGAGTATGAGTCTTTTTCTCAGCAAAATGTTGTCTCTGCCTTTATTGCATTTGAGAGCAATACCATATTAACCCCAGGCAGCATCAGCCATAAAGTTAAAGTGACAGGACTATGTTCCTCAAGGGAGAACGCGAAGATGCTTTTTACATTTGCATCAAAGATCAAAGCACAGTTTGGGATAGGTGCTGACTGAATGTACAAAATTCAAAGGACATTTAAGGCTAATAGCTCTAATTAGTAGTTCACCAGACTGCTTTAGTGGCAGAATAAGAATTTCATGCAACATATCAAAAATCTAAATCTAAACTAAACAAAAATCTGATTTCAGCCAAAAGTTTACCTGCTTTTTTGTTATCTACTATGGAATAAGATTAAAACTAAGATTTTTTTTTTTTTTATTGTTGTTCTTTGGTTTGTTGTGGTTTTTTTTGTCAATATATAATACTTCTTACATTTCAAAACAGTAACAGCAGTTTAAGACTATAAAAGTAATTTTCAGGATATGGCAAGAAGCCATATGCATTATCAGGTAAGCGATAATTTGTCATTAATTAAGTCCTCTTCCTTTGTGTATGGCAGGAATAGGCAAATGAGATCCTGTCCACAGCTCATTAATAGTGGTCTGAGTCCTTGGGCAACAGGAGTGCTTGCTGCAGTCTGTCATCCTGATTTCTCCTTTTCTCTCCACGCACTAAGCAATATTTAGACTGCAACCAAGAAATCATGCTGTTTTAAATCATCCTATTATCATATTTATTTCTTGAATTTCATTCCTGTGGTGAATTTAACGATCTGCTATTTTATGTAATTTCTTATATAAAGCCTCAGTTTTAGAGGTTCTACAACTAGAAATAAAACACTTAAACCCACACGCAGTAGCATGGTTAAAATGACCCTTTGTTCCCATCTGCTGCTTGCGCAATTTGAAATTATGTATGCGGGAAGTAAGGCTATTTAATACTCTGTGAATTTGCACAGAAGATTGATCCAAAGTGATATTATATTTTTCCTGTAATTGTAATGCATAAAGAAAAAAAAAAAAGAGGCTCAATGGCTTCTTTGTTTTTGCTGTAGTTTAAAATTTGTCTTTTAAAATAAAAAAAAAATTGGCTTAGAGAAGTGAAGAGGAAAGGTATCAGTTGTGACCAGAATGTAAGAACTGTAATATAATATATCTAAAAACTTGTTTGTCTTTCTCTATTGGCTAACATCTGATTTGCCTTTTTCTATCGGTGAGTTTTCCTAAGCTCTGAGCTCAAGCCAAATAATCCTTTAGGGATGGACAGATATGCCTAAAAAGGCAACCTGAGTCCAGATAGCCCTGGGGATGTTGTGAAATGAGTATATGTTTCAAAAGAGAAGCCCAAATAAAAAGAAAAAAGGTGCATGTTTTACATTGCTCTTTGAGTTGGCATACCCCATCTGGCAGCACTGAACTGCCTAGGCATTTTGAAGGTGGACATATGAAATTACACATGCATTGAGCTGGGATTCTTGGTCTAGAAGGTTTTCCGAATGCCTCTTGAAACAAAAGGGATATTTTGAGTATTAAATCAATTTAATTTTCCCTGTAGAAACAATAAGCTCATGGTAAAATATGGGATTGGTGAGGAGTGGCAGCAGTATATAACAATCTCGTACCTGACTTGAGTATTCAGTAAGGGAGTTATTCTGAGAGACTTGAGATGTCCAGCAGAGCAGTCCTCATTTCTAGCCATTTCTCTGCAGTTCTGGAACAAGCTATTTCCATATCTCAACGTAGTCTATGTGACACTTTGCAGCAGGTTTTGAGGGTAAGCACTGGATGCTAAATCATGAACACTAAAAATATGACCACAGAGAAGAGTAGGTTTTGGCTCTTTCATTAAAAGCTGCACAGATACTGGAACATTGCTCTTAGGGGAGATCTGAAGGTGTGCATGAATCTTTTAATTAACAATTTAAAAGAAAAATGATTCTCTTTGTGCATATCAGCTTATTCTTAACAGGGTGATCAAAATGATATGCAAGGGACCAAAAAAAACAAGTCTGAAAGTTGGCACAACATGTTATGGCTGTGGTTAGATTTCAGACATTTTCTGTATGCAATCAAAATACATTATATCTTTGTACAAGAGCTTATTTAGGAAGTATGGCATGAAGAAATTATTTGAGGGATTTGACTTACCATATTCTTATGCATTTAGTAACCTTTGAAAGATTCCCATTAAAATGAGTGTTTCTGTAAAATCTAATGTATTTTTACAGAAAATCCCAAATGTTTTTTAGTAATTCAATTCAATTCAACTGAATTCAATTAATCCCAATAAACTTTTACAGTAAGAATGTTATTTTTTAAATATTGCCTTTACAAGGATTGTCAGAAAAGAAAGTATTAATGTGAAACTTGGGAATAGTGCCTTACTATTTATTGATATGAGATGCTCCAAACTTACTTATAAAATAATGCCTCTTTCCTGATATACATATCGTGAATTTCTAGACTCATTTATTTATTAGGGATGGATCAGCCACGTGTTGCCTTGAGTGTCCTTTTTCCTTTTATCCTTTCAAGGCAACTTAAGTAGTTATGTCTCTAGACACAGCAGGAGCAGAGAGAAACAGGGAGGAAAGAATATCAGCCAGCCTGTAAATATCTGGGCCATAAGCACAATTTGGCATGTTACTATGTGCTAACTGGTTGTTAAATTTTAGGGGCAGCCAGGAGCTAACTTCACCTAGTTAATACATATTAAGGCACATGGCCATGGAAATCAAAATGGTTATGTTTCTCTCCACACTGAGTACATTTATTCACACGAAATAAAAAAAAAAATCTTTGATCAAAGCCATCTAGACACTTTATTAAGTACATCTACTGAAGGTATGTTTCCTAATTGTAGCAGCTGTAATGAAATCTTGGGCTAAGAAAGTGACTCTAGAGAGTTTAAGCTCCATATCTGCTGAATGCCTGCTTGTAGTTTAAGAGGAGAGTTCAATTCACAGCTGTCACACATGGGCATGTTGGGGTAATATCACAGACCCTTTCTCTTTTTCCTGTCTCTACTACCCCTCAGAATCTAAAACCATTTTATTAACAAAACAAGAAATAATAACGAGGAGCTGTCTTAGCATAAGAAATATGGGTCAAAATGCAGTAGGGCTTAGATAATTATTTTCAGTAAAGCACCCTGCCTGTTTTCGCTCTGAAACCACTTATAACTAAGAACTGGCCTCTGTGTGAAGTAGAAGAGCCCTGCTGATAGTGGATTGATGCTCTCCATAGGAATGTGAGCTGCAGAGTTTTGGTAACAAAAGTGGCTGCCATTATGGCTTTTTTCTTTTCTTTTCTTTTCTTTTCTTTTCTTTTCTTTTCTTTTCTTTTCTTTTCTTTTCTTTTCTTTTCTTTTCTTTTCTTTTCTTTTCTTTTCTTTTCTTTTCTTTTCTTTTCTTTTCTTTTCTTTTCTTTTCTTTTCTTTTCTTTTCTTGTCTCAAGAGGCTAGCTGCTAAATTAGAAGCTGTGATTTGTATTCAAATTGGAGATGGAAGAATATCTACTAACTTTCAATTTAATTACTTGTGTTGCTGAGTGGGTTGTATTTGAGGTGTTTGTAGTATTTCAGAGTGATGGTTCTGCAGCACACTGACAGAAGACTGCTTGTACCACTTAGACACTGTGTCTTTCGCTCAGAGAGGGAAACCTGAATATATTGATTTATTCCTATGTTTAGAATACAATGAATGAAAATGGTACCTTATACATTCTGGGATCTATGCCTGAACTGAGCAGACTGGAGAAACTGTAACAAATGCAAGAACAAAGCAGTCTGTTAATGATTCAGTTTAAAAAGAGAATGGAAATATCTTTTGTCAGCTGACAGAAGTGTCTGAACACTTAATGATATTAGTTTTGATTCAGTAGAAGAATTATCCTATGTACAGCAGGGAGGCTAGTTTACTGTTGTTTACTGTTGTCTTTCTTGACTTCTATGGAACAAATAGGCAAAAGGAGGAATTGAACTTGTTTGAAAATTTGAATCAATTAAAATTGATAGAGTGAATACTTGTCTTATCAAAAGTGTATTTATGGCTCTGTTTCAAATAGGAAAGATGAGAAATTCATCAAAATGAAAATGGGGACTTGAATGGATACAATCATGAGGATGTTCCCTTACATGTATTATTCCATTACATTTTAGATTTAAGGGTATTTTATGTTACACATTTTCACTGCTTGTGGAAATGAGACAAGAAAAACTCCTGTCTGTATTTTGCTCACCAAACTGAATTGGGCAGTAAATAGAAACCCACTTATAAGTTTGTTCTGCTGATTTGCCTAAAGTTTGTGAATTCAGTAGAGAAGGCTAGTGGTGGTGTTTCCACAGACAAGAATGCATATGGCTTACACTACAGGTAGAAATGGATCTCTTCTCTGGGTTAACCACATGATTCATGAAATAGAGGCAAACACTAGAGGAAACTAGAGGAACAGGACTTCTTTACTGGCTTTTTCAAACTGCTATATGCATGTCCTTTTAATCCTCTCCAGGGATTTGTAAGCATGTGCCAGAAATAAACAGCTGACCTAAGGAAGAGAATTCTCCCCTGTGCATCTGCTTGGGTTATAGGTTTATGGCAGTACCGAGCTGTGGAAATCAATCTTTTGTAATCTCTGCCCTTTATGCTTTACTCAGAGGGCTGCTGTCGCATCTATAAATAATCCATTTGTGGATGTGTTTGAAGATAAAAGAGGCTGGCATGCAAAAAAGCTTTGACGTGCTCTCCAGTTAGCTATCCAAAAGTGAATGCACAAAACCTGGGGTGTTTTGGGTTCACCTTATTGATTTAGATGTTCTTTCCTCTAAAATGCTGTTAATGCAGATTGCGTTTTCAAGACAAGGCTTATAGTCCAGGCAAGACTTAAAATTTCATGTTGTCTATAAAATCCTATCAGAATAAACCTATCCAGGTCTATCCTGTAAGCAAGGGCCCAGTGTATAGAGGTAACACGAATGAAATATAAAAACCTGCAGGTAGAGCTGTTTATGTCTGTGTACTGTACTTCTGCAAAGCTGTCCAAGACAGGGAGGAGGAAGGGTGGCACCAGTTTTTTATAATTATTGTATTATTGTATCTTTATTATTATTGTATTATTGTATCTTAAGTTTTACAGCTTCCAGTATGTTGACTAATTGAAAAATAGCAATCTGAAATTATAAACAAACCGAACCCCAAACATCTGTTACTGCTGCTCCCTTTCCAGAAATGGTTACATTATATGATAAGCTCTTTTTTTCTTTTTTTGTTAACAGCATTTATTTTGAAGTTTTGTTCATTTGCCCCATTGTGCTTACTCCTCCTTTAGCCAGGTGGAGCTGCTTCTGCCTTGTTGCCTCTTCTCTGCTTCCTTGGAAGAGTGGAAGTTTTCCATATGTATCTAGGTGACAAGCCATGGATGGAATATATATTTTTATTACTTAGCAGATCTTTATTGTTCCTGATCTTTAGGGACAAGGCTGTCTTCCCAGTGGACCACAGAAAGCTGAAGAGCCCTATGACTTAATATGGAGAGGGGAGAGGATTAATTATTACACTTTAGAAGTATAGCTCTCCCAGTGTGGGTGTGAAGGGCAGGGAGACCTTTATCTCACAGTCTTACTGCTAACTGTGGACTGACCTTCTGATAAGTGCGCTTTCCCTTGTGTTGTTTTCAGTGCTGGATCTCTTTGGAGACAGCATTTGTTATTTTGCTGAGGTGATAGGGACTTAAAATGGTGCAGAAATCCAACTCTTCTCCACCATTTGCTTTGAGACTCTTAGCTTGCCTGTTTGACTATTCTCACAAAGCCTTGTGTTTTCCTGACTTATGATCACTTAGGAAGATATCTTGAAAGTTATGCTAATATAGGTTCTCTGATTTTACCACAGTTCCCTTCTGTGAGCTTGCTTTTAAGACCAAAAGCAGCGAAACAATGTAGCTGTTTAATGCATGTCTTCTATTGGTGGGTAAGGGCTGGAAATGCCAGACAAAGGCGGTTGTCTTCTGTGGGTCACAGAATAGCTGAGTTTGAGCCACAAGTAGTGCTGTGAGGTACCTCATCTTGTTTTCAGTTTGATTCTTATCTGCTCTTTTAGGTACCACTCTTACTCTTGTTACAGGTAAGATCAGCACTCTTGGTGAAGTGGATGTCCCCAAGTTTCATTGACTTTTGAGTGTGAAGGAGAATTTAATTTTTCAAAAATCTTTTATAAATTGAGTAATTGGTGTAAAAAGAAAGGTCAGAAAATTATTTTCTAGAAAAGAAGGAAAAAAGAAACAAGTATGTCTTTAAGGCTGACACAATTAAAAAGGTCTTGTAGAAAAATGGTAAGTATAGTGCTTACTACAGTGAGGATCCAAATTATTCAGGCTAATGAAGTTTGTTTAGCTTTTGCCTTGACCTTTCTGAATATTTAGTATAGGTATTGGTTTAATGATATACACACCTGAAATAACGTTTTAGAGACCTCGTTCTTTGGAGACTATATAATGCCCAATAGTACAATGACGTCTGGTAATAGAAGACAACTGTAAAGGGCTTTAGACAAACATGCTTTGCTTTATTGTTGACATAATGAAGAGGCACATATGGAACTTGGTGTTCCTAAAGTAATGTGTTGGTCTGCAAATAGAAATGCAAAATGGAGAATTCAAAGCAGTTAATTTCCATTCTACAGAATGAAATTAAAAATATGCTGATCTGAATAGGAACTGTAAAACTGCATAATGCCTTTTGACAGAGATCATAAATCATGGGCTTTTCAAGGCTATTAAAACAAATTCCATCCACATTGGTAGAGCTGTTTTTAAAATACTTTTGTTAACTAATGACTTGGGCTATGTTTTGAAAAATATGATCTCCCTTATCAAATTATTCAAGTTATTTAAAAAACTTAATTTCATACTCAAATTTTCTAATGCAGTGGTTCTAAATTTATTAATACATAAACTGTAATGCTTTTAAAATCAGGATAAAATGCTGAAGATAAAACCTGTGTATGCACTGATATTATTATACTGTCTACTAGACTGTAAAACAGAGATGTAACCCCAAGTATTCATGGGGCTTTTTTCCTCTGTAATTAATAATGTGCCTTGCTGTGATGTTTTGGTGTTTTTTTTTTTGGTTTTTTGGTTTTTTTGGTTTTTTTTTTTGGTGTCTGATTTAAAAACATTTTCAGATAAATTATCTTGGAAAGGCTTTATAAAAAAGTCTGACACTAATAATCTTACTTGTTCAGAATCTCGAGTAATATTTTCTGCAGAAACTTGCTATTTAAGTGTTACTCAGCATTAATAAGAGTATCAAAGTTTTCTCCAATGATTGTATAGAACACCTTGCATTGCTGAAGACTATTAAATGAGAAAAAGGCTTGCAATGTTCATTCTACAGAAAACTGAAAAGAGCTTGGAGTATCCTGAAAGTCTACTGAAAATCTTTCTTTTAATCTAAAAAATGAAAAACTAAAAAAGCTTTTATGTGGATTGTAGAAAAGAACACAAAGTTTCTTAAAACTCTCAAATGTTTTTCTGGGTGTTCATGTGTGTAATAATAAAGACTCCAGTCTAAAAGCAAAGCTTTGCTAACAAAACAGGTCTAAAACTTTTATTTTTAGTGGTAAAAGAAAATAAAGGGAAAAATGATCCATTTGAATATCTATATATATGAAGATGGCAATTATAGACTTTGATGTTTTTCCCAGAAATGTCAAAGCATTTTACAAATACTCATATAACATAAGCTGATAACTAAACATTGAAAAACAAGTGTATGTTGGTACCTTTACTTTACAGAAAAATGAGAGGATAGCAGAGCAGACACTGATTTTCCTGGGGTTGCACACAAAGTCACTGTCAGAGTAATGGAAACAGCTAACACTATTAATTTCTTGTCCTTGTTTTCAGCCATGAAACAACAGCTTCTCCAGTGTGATTGAAATCTGAGGTTCAATGTGGCAAATGGCAGAATGAAGGAAAAATAAATGTTCATATTTCAAGATAATGAAGTCTTACTTCAGGTAAAATATATGTTGAAAAATTATGTTTTGTGATGGAAATAGTCTTTCTTGGGGTGCTTTTGGGACACTGAATTTGTGACAATGTGTTCAAAACAATCCTTGAATTGCTGAAATTTGCTCTGGATAAAATGGGCTATACAACTATTTGTGAATGAAGTAGCCTAGAAGATTATCCTGCATTTGAGATACAGATTTATAAGACCATACCTATTTCTCTTAACAAGAAGAGTCAAGCTACAACAGAACTATCTGCTGGCTAGAAAGAAAGGAATGTTTCAGCTGGCAGTGTTTATAAAGTTGATGATCTACCTCCACAGTTCTGTGCCCTCTCTTAGCCCACAGCCTATCCCTTAGGTGAGGGATAGGACCTCAGGCTCAGAAAAAGGAGTCAGGGAACACTGTCTTTGTGGCATAGGCAGGAACCTGAGCAGATGTGGGAGTCTCTGTTCTGCCTCTTTATTGCATGATCTAGACCAATACTTACCATATTTCCAGGAAAAAAAGGAGGGAGGACAAAGGAAAGCACTCTCTTTTCCCCTTACCTTCTTATGCATCTGTCTGTGGGTTATTTCATAAAGAAAGTTTAGCCCGGGAGAAGCTTCTTGTTTAATGCAGGTATTGGTAATGCAGATATTGGTGTGGCAATGACAATGCAGACCCACAAATTTCAGCCACCTGGTGGCTACAATCCTCGGATCAGACACTGGGAGGAGTTTTATTGTTGGTCTCAGTTATGTGTTGCAGTTATGTTAGTCAGTTATGTTATTTAATGCATGTTACTGTCTTGGCTGATAGATACCACCTACATTGCATTTGTGGCTATTTATATTTTCCCCACTCTCCTTAGCCATCAAGTCAAGCTTGCAGTTGCTTTTAGCAAACCTTTTTCAGCAGGCAAATCCTAAAAGCCTGTTCTGATACCTAAATGCATATTGCACAGGTCCTGGTGTGCCTCAGGAGGAAATGTCATCCTGCTTCTTTTCATGTCGAAAGAAAAATTGCTTGAGTATCATGAAGCAGCGGCAGCTCACAAGAAAGTGTGTTCAGCTAGGCCAGAGCCTATCCTGTTGTTCTGTGTCACATTAATACTCCGAATCAGATAATCAACAGAAGAGTAAATAAGAACTGTGAGTCTGAGAGTCAACATCCAAACCCTCACAATCCAAATGATCTCCCCTACTTCATCCTGGATAAGTGCTACTGGTGGGCGTTACAACCTGGTTGGTCTTTTTTAGCTGTCTCCTCCAGACGGGTGACCCGCTGCTCTTTCCAGTTTGATTTAGTGAACATTTAGGTATTTTCAGGACTTAGGGTAAGATTTTTTTTTTTTTACCTGTTTGTATTTCAGTGCATTCATATTTTTCGATTTCTCAGAAGAGACTTCTGAAAGAGTTAAAGATCCAGGAAAAAGGATTTTGTTACACTAAGCTTAACTCCAGTGCAGCATGAATGCTGTTTAATTGGTTGTTACTGTCAACACATTACCTAATATGTCCTGTTTTCCTTCTTTTTTTTAATAGCTTAGAATATATTTAGTTAATAGTCTTGATAACTGAAAATATCCTTAGATTTAGGATTTAAAAATTATATTTAAATAAGAATATAATTGTTTAAGGGGAAAGAGTTTTCTCTGATATTCTGATTGTAGTTTGTGACTTCTCTACCTCTCAAGCTGATTTCAATATTTTTCATTAAATTTGGTATAGTCTTTCTTCCCAAGAGACCTGCCTCTTCATTATAACCATTTCCATCAATGACAAGATCACAGAGCATTTTTAATGTTAAATAGGATAGAAGGATAGAAATTAGTACTTAAAGGGTGAAACTATTAGTATTTCTGAGTGCTTCTATGTATTCATCACTGCCTGATACAGATCAGTATTAATAATGGGACCAGCCAGACATAATCCATCTGCTGGATATTCCTTTTCTCTCTATGCAGTGACTGTCTTGTCTTCTTTCTCAGACAGTGCCTGCTCTGGTCTCCAGACAGGAAATCCAGACATGGCCATTCATCAATGCTGCTATAATCTGTCTGATTTTATTAGCTTTTGAATTTTATCACCAAACTGAAAAGGAAGGGGGGGAAGGAGAACCCAGCAGTATGATTCTCCTATACTTATGAGTTCTTCTCAATACAGTGGATTCAGAACAGACAAAAATTTAAAAGTGAAAAGGTACCTTGCAAATTAATTACC
>VZTH01005266.1:0-68496 GCA_013397815.1 Aleadryas rufinucha
CTCTGGGCGGCGGCGCGCGCGAGGCGGCGGCGGCGGCGGGAGGTGCAGTGAGGCGGCGGGGCCGGGGCCGCACCATGTCGGGGTCGGAGTCGGAGCAATACTCCTCCGCCGAGGATGACGACTATGTGCCCTCAGGTGAGTGGTGGCTGGCGGGAGCCGGCGGTCCCGGCGGTCCTGGAGCTCACTGTTTATGCTTGCAGGTGCGGAGTACAGCGAGGATGATGAGAGCGAGCTGGTTCGGGAGGAGGAGCCGGCGGACAGCCCGCGGCCGCCCCGCGGCAGGAGGAGCCCCCGCCGCCCTGCCAGCAGGTACGGCCGCTGTGATCCGGCCCGGTACCGCCGCTGGTACGCTGAGGGGCGGAGGAACGGGAAACGCTGCTCTGCGTTCCGGTTTAGTGGCCGGAGCCGAGAACCTCGGCCCCGGCAGACATCGTGCCTGAAAACTCTCCCCAGCAAGACTTGTTTATATTAACCTTTTTAAGTGCAAAGCACGCACATATGGGATTTCTCCCGTTGATGTAAATATATACATACTTTAGTTGAGGTTGGTTTCTGTCTAGCCCAAATTCTCTTCCCCTCCTGGTTCCTGCATTATCCCAGACCCACAGGACCCTGGAATGGTTTGGGTTGGAAGGGACCTTAAGGACCACTTTGTTCCACACCCCTGAGAGACACCTCCTACTAGACCAGGTCGCTCAGAGCTCCATCCAGCCTGGTCTTGAACAATTCCAGGGATGGGGCAGCCACAGCTTCCCTGGCCAACCTGTGCCAGTGTTTCAGCACATATATACTCACAGAAATGCATGCAACGGGCCAGTTCGCTTCAGGGGCACTGCCTGCATCAGTCTCGCTGTATTTTCTGAGCAGCAGCATCATCTTTTAATAAAATAGATACACCCCCAAGGTTAAGAGAGAACCTCCCAGATTGAATGTCTTAGTAAAAATATGAAATACTGTGTTGCTTTGCCCAAGCTTACAGTTCAGCCCTGTTGCAGCAGTGTTGCAGCAGCTCCATACACATTTTTTCTTATTTTTTGGCATTTGCTTTCAGAAAGAGGAAGAAAGGCGGTCTCTTACTAGAGCCAGATGAGAAAGAGGAAGAAAAGGCCCAGCAGAATGGAGAGGAGCAGAAAGAGGAGGAAGTGGATAATGTAGAACAAGTAGAAAGAAGCAGAGAAGAAGAAGAAAAAAAGAAAGAGGATGCTCTTTGGGCCAGTTTCCTCAGTGATGTAGGACAGAAACCCAGAGCTGCAGCTGCCACGCAAGTGACACAAATCAAGAAGGTAACAGGGGCCTGGGCCTGCACCCAGGGAGTGTGGGAAGGGCCTGAAGGTTTAGAGCATACAGCCTTGGTTCTGGCTGGTATCAGGTGTTGGACAGAGCTGGGGAGAGGCTGGGGTTGCCCCTGCCCCCTCTGCTTTGTAAGACTAGCATCCCCTGATGGGCCAGACTGCAAGGTGCTGGTTTCCTTCCAAATGGGGAGGTCTGTAATCTGGTGGTGCTGCTTTTGGAGCTGTTTGTCAGCATCTTGGAGTGTCCTGTGCAGCCCTGTTGGCTTCCCTTCCTGGTCCTGGATTCATCTCATGATACAGGAATTAGGAGCTTTGGTCTGAGTTGTGCTTGTGGGCACAGCTCTCCCTGATGCTTGTGCCTTTCCTGATGCTTAAAAGAAAAAAAAAGGGAGGCTCTGTGTGTGTATTTGAATGGGGAAATGAGAGAGGTCTGTGCTGGCATCTCCATGCCTCCATCCTCATACTGTGAGGGGGTCTGAAAGGTGCTGCATGTTGCATGTTTGTAGCAAGATTGAATCTGGATTTCTTGTGTTCTCTGTAAGCCCCAGTAAGGTGCTCTCAGTGTGCAAAGGTTTTTCTGGAGAGAGAATTCTCTGTGTGGTAGCTATTTAAAAGGATTTGGTTCTCAATAAAACCAAGTGCACGTGTTTGCCTGGCAAAGCCTTTCATGCTTAAGGTGGTAGAAGTGAAGCAAGTACCACAGCTGAGCCTCTGTTGCTAGAGTTATTAGTTGAGGTTTTTTCAAATGGTCAGCCAAAAAAAAATGTTCAGTAACAGAAGTCTGGAGTCTGCCTGGTGAGTACAGCTCTGACTGTGTGAAGCTTCTTTCTATGACTGTTGGAAGGTTGCAGAGCAAGTACAGTTGTGTTATATTTGACTGTAACTTTTGGAAGAAGAGTCCTTTCATCTTAGCCCTCCTGCTTCTCCTTATTACTGACTGAGCAGCTGGGGTGATTACTTGTAGAGTCAGAGGGAAGAAGAGAGAGAATGTTTTCTTCTGAGCAATTCTACTTTTATGGGCAGGTTGCTAAAATGTGAGATGCCTTTGAAAGTTCCTCCATAGCCTGGAATAATTCATGGAGACATGCAGTTCGTCTGTTCTCTTTGTGAACTTCTCAACTTGGGCTTGCCTTGCCTGCTTGAAGATCTCTCTGGTCTGTGGTTAATTTAGAGCAATAATTTGGGTTTTGTTTTGGTAACTTACAGAGTCTGAGGTTTTTATGTGTGCTTTTAGCAGCTGTAGCTGTGACTGAGTAAATTAAGAGACATTGTTGACAAATTGTTTAATAAAGATTTTTCCTTCTCAAATAAAAGAGATGTTATTGACAAGTAGGGAGATCAGCATTTTTCTGCTGAGTAGTATTCTTCTCTACTCTTGAGTAAAAATAAACATACTTTTGTGGAATTCACCTTGGCAGCTTTACTGCTTGGTGGTGCTTAGTTCAGGAGAACCAAGTCTCCAGGCTTTTGCTTGCTTTCTGAACCACTGCAGTGTATTCTTGCTCCTTCCTACATTTATTACAATTTCGCATCTTGTTTTGAATTTGTTTTGATCCTAGAGCTTCAATGACAGCCTGGAACCAAAATGAGGAATTTCATTCTGGTGGAGGGGGTGTTTATTTCCTTTTTCTTGTCTGTGAGTGACTTGCTTTGACCACCATTCTAAATTGCAGTGCTACCCAAGATCTGTGTTGGGCCCTCGGCCCTTTGGAATGATAATTTGGCTTAGCTCCACAAATGCATTATTTTGCTTTGTCCTTCATGTATTTTGTAGGCTGAAGAAGAGAAGAGTGGGAATAAGCCTCAGGAGAAGCCAAAAGATTCAGGAAAACTGACAATCACCAAAACGTTCGATTTTGCTGGTGAGGAAGTCAAGTAAGTTGGCAGATGTGATACGTCCGTTGTGGGCACAGTGCAAGGTGGGTGCTGCAGTGCTGGGGGCAGGATGGAGCTGGGCTCTGAAGCACAATGGGTCTTCTCTTTCCTTTACACTGTTTTTTTCTTTTATTGTGAGCACATACAGACCTCAGGGAAAATGAGGCCAAGATTTTCCTGCCTGAGAGCTTCAGAGTATCCTTGTCTGCAGACCTCAGTCTGCTCAACTTCAAAACATTTGTAAATGTAATTCAAATTCACTTTGGCTTCCCCATCTGGCCAGTGTTTATAATGGTTGGCAGAGCTCCCTGGTGGCACTGTCACTGGGAAGGTTGAGACAAGGAAGGAAGCACATCTGGTCCCACAGGAATGAAGGTAACATATTTTACTCATTCAGGCTAGTCCAAGTTCTGTGCTGGGGGCAGGATATTGGCTGGCACTTTCCCTGGTGATGTTCACAATCCGCGACAAAGATTTGCAGGCAGTAAGAGGTGTTTGGCCGAGCAGACTAACAGCTGAGTGCTTTTGCTTCTGAAACAGCTGCAGAAAAGGGGATGGGCTGAGTAAAATCATGCTTTAGGCTGAATTTGGCTTACAAGAGGCCTCTCAGGCTGTGCTGCAAGAAGTGCCAGGTGCTTTATAAATGTGTAAGACCAGAACTGAGGGGCCTGGGTGAACCCACTTGAAATCTGACTGCCCTGTGACCTGCTAGTTCTTATCATGGGGGATTTTATTTATATGTAGCAGTAAACCGTTTTGTCAGACTAACTTGGCCTGTTTTGTGTGACAGCAGAGGGCAGTAGTGCCCAGCAGTAACACTCGCCCTGCCTAAATCTGGAGGAGGAGGCAGAGCTGGGTCTTCTGCTGCTCTTGCTTTTTTTCATGTGAGCGCTGCTGCTTGAGCTGTTTGAAAAATGTGAGGGGAGCTGTGAGCCATAGTAGGGACTTTGCTACTTCCCTGGGCAAGCCAGACTGTAGGAATACCCTTCGTTCACTGTCCTTTGAAACACTGGTTGCCTTATGTGAACAGAAGTTGTTCAGGGCTCCTAAGATGCTGATGTTATGCTTTTGACACCAGTATCTTATCTGCAGTTTCTTAAGAAGTATAACTAAGAAAAAGACATGTTTTCCTGCACCAGTTGCTTTTGTAGTGTCCTTTGTACTGCTCAGAGCTTGCTGTTTCCCTTGGGGAACTGCAGAGGAATCACTAGAAATTTCTACCAATTTTTGATGGAGTGGGCAACAGCTGGAGCCTGAGTGACAATGAGACTGTAATTCTGCAAACACCAAGGCTAATGCATGTTTTGTTTACAGCAGTTATTGTATCAATAGCTTACAGAGCCAGCAACAGAAGGTTTGTGGTGAGGTCTGGAGCACCATTTTCTGCTGGTACCAGAGTTACAACAAAGTTATGTTCTTGAGTGCTTTGGTAACAGAAAAATCCTTCAATGTTTTTTGCCCCCTTGATTTTTGTGATATGCAAAGCTGATGCTTTTGTATTGTTTGCTGCATCTTGCTTCTTTAAATGGGTTACACTGTTAGCTGTGTGTAGGATACAAGGGGTACTTGCTACTCACAGCTGCTGGTACTTTCCCCTAATGGCAGTAGGTGAGGCCCAGAGGGCTGCTTTTTCTTGAGAATAGCAGGAGGTTGTCTTTGCACCACCCCAACGTCTGCAAATGCTCTGAATACCAAACACTGACTTCCTTGCCTGGGGAAGCAGCTGGCAAATTGTTGGTTATAAAAGGCCAACACGTGGTAGTTCTGTGTGTGCATTTCTGGACTGAAGGAACTGAAATGAGAGCTGTCTCTGTTGCTTTCCTTTCTAAATGGTTTGAGGCTACTGTTGAGTGTTGCTCTTTTGAAAGCTTGAGAAGAATTTAGATCAGTATTTACGCAGTGAAAGATTCAGGGCATAAATTTTCACAGTCTGCTCACTGAAGCTCTTAAAGAAGATAGTTTAGCCCTGATCTCCTGTTGCAGAACAATTTATTTTCTCCTGTAAAAAGATGGTATGATTTTTCTTGCCTGATTGGAGTAGCAGAAGTGGCTTGAAAGTGATCTCTAGCTACAGGGCTATACTGGAATAGTAAAGGGCCTTTGTTTTGTCAGCTCCCCTGTAGGTTTTTGCTGCACTTAATGTCTGTTTTGACGAGTCTGTTGTATCAGTTGCTAATGCTGAACTTTAGCTTCAGAGTGTAAAAATCAACAATTACCAAATGAAGATTTTAATTTAATTTAGTGGCTCTTAATTTTAGAAAATACATTATATAATTTTGCTCTGTAAAACTAAAGCTGTTGAATCCTGGAACTAGAAAGAATCTTAAACTGATTGTAGTGCTTTCCAGTTGGGACTTTTTTGTCTGCTTTTCCTGCCTCTCTCATGTTAAATAGATTAGAAGCAGCAGGTGACTGTCACCCAAATGACTGTAATTGTGGGCAGCAAGAGCAATTTGCAAAGGCAGTTCAGCATCTAAATGGAAGTTCAAGCTATTTCTCCCTGGCAGAAGAGATTGAAGCTCCTTTGAAGCCTCTGGTTTATGAACTTGCCTCACAATGCAGGACGTGTGTTTGCATTAATAGGGAATTGCATCCCTAGTGCCAGGGTTTAACTGTTGCGATTTGTAATTTTGTAACTTTTGCTTGTTTTCTCTTCGGCACTCCAAAAGGATTTGGTCCTTGGCTTTCTTTATATCTCTCTTGTGCTCAGTGCATCAAAATGGTTCTTCTGTGCTCTTTCCATGAAAGTGAACTTTGTGTCCAGCTGAGACTGCAGCAGAGTGGAGCTCACATACATGGAGCTGGTCCAGCCCCGTGGTGTCAGTGTGACAACATGTGAAGGAAGAGCAGTGTCAGGTTATTCATTGCTATCAAGAATCAATTTTACTTTGAAACATCTCCTCTACCTTCATTTGGCTTGTGGAAGGCAAAACTAAGTTCAAAGGAGTAATGGCTTGGGTGTTAATTCAGGAATGGGAGGCCTATGTTCAGTACCCTGCTTCGTTCATACACCGCAGATTCCAAGCAAAGGACTCCAGACTAGCAGCTTTGTATTTCTGTGCACGTGCTTTGTTCGTGTGGTTTAGAGCCAGAGCTTTACACAGGTTGTTCTTGTGGTGGGAATGCTTTCCTGGTACTGCAGATTTGCTGTGCTGTACTGATGCTCCTGTATTGTGCTGGCAGAACTGTGCCTTGTGCTGCTTCAGTGACTCGGCTGCTTCCCCGTGTGCATGAACCAAGCAGCCAAAGCAAAGCCATAGTAGGCCTCCATTCTCCATCTGTCAGTGGGGAGAGTCCTGCTCTTTTCCTGAAATCTGGCAAGGTGTGCCTGTCACAGCTCCTTTTACTTTCTCACAAGGATACGTGGGGTCCACAGTGAGCTGGTGCATTGCATGGGCCAAATCAAAGTAGGAAGGGCCAGTGCCAAACAAGCAGTGTCACGCTGAGTGTGTGACTTGCTGCTGGATATAAGGAATACTTAAAAGTTCATATAGTTCTGTAGAAAGAGGTGGGCAAACTCATGTCAGAACAGTTTGCTGAGCTGTTCCATGTAAGACATGAACTCCCATCTCTGGATAAGGGCTCCCTGCTGTTGACTTGTGTAGGAGACCATGTTTGTGATTTAGAATAGCCTCTGGGTTGCTGCAATAGGACCACTGTGCTCTGAGGAAACAAGCTGTGCTGGTACATGTGCTGAGCAGAGTTGAGTGGCAGCTTGTATTCCAGGTGAGGGAACATGATGGTTCACAGTGCAGCTATTACATCTTGAAAGTGCTAAAGAAGTATATAAGGTATCTGATTTCTAACCAAATAGTTGTAAGATTAAATCATTGCAGTAATTAGTGGGGTTTATACTGGCTGAAGTTGAAACTTCATCTGCTACAGTTAAAGTATGGGGTGAAAAAGAACCTGATTTTCACCTGTTACTGTTTGTAAGTGATTATCATCTAGGATGTGCCTGGAAAAAACCTCATTGTTCATTCTGTGTTGCTGCTTCACAGGTTTTCAGCCTACATCAAGGATTCAAGAAAGACTATTCAGAGGAGATTGTTTTCAAGTTGAAATTCAAGGACCTTAAGCTGGACCTTAAGTTGAGGGGTTTAGTGGTGAAGTTCATGACTTTTTGAGCAGAAGAAGCAAAGGTGAAGGGAGGTGGCCGAGAGCAGGTTCTTGTCAGGAGGCATGCCCGTGTTAACGGAAACCCTTTCTTGGCCAGTACCCCGAGTCTCTACAAGAATGCCACTGACGGTGGGAATTGTGCAGGCAGAGCTACAGGCTATGGATGGAGTTTCGTTTTTTTGTGTCCTGTGAAGTCATTGAGGTTTAACTTAGGCCTCACTGGGTGAGGCGGTGAGTCCTGAGCCCAGTCTGAGGTGGTGTCTGGGCAGCTGAGCTCTTCACCTTGGTGAGCTCCTCAGTAGAGTTGCGCAGAGCTGGTGAAGGACTGATTTATTCCCTTGCAGCAAGAAGTGCTGACCTCAGAGTGGAGGTGAGGTTATAATTCAGTTCTCTGCAGCTGTACAGTATTGCTGCTTTGGGATTTCTTGATGCTGCCTCTCCTTACTGAAATATTGATTTTCTGTTATTAATTTTAGCTCGCTTCTGTGCTTGTTGAATTGACAGCTGTGTCCTAGACTGCTCACTGTTTTAACTCTGGATCTGCTGTCCTCTTCCAGAGCTACAACCAGTTGATCCTAGACCATTTTTAGGAGATATCAGGTGGAAAGGGCTGCAGGAGAAACAGATCAGACATCTGAGAACAGCCTAAGCTTTCCACAGTCCTTGCTCAGGCTCTGATTCCTTATCAGCGGCTGTGATGTTCTCTCTGTTCCTTACATGACTAGTAAGACCAACCAAATGTAACAAAGTTGGCAAACAAAGGATGTGTAGCCAAGGAGTTTGGGAGACTGTCACCTGTTTTGTTGCTTTGCTTTGAAGACAGTTAAGGTCACTGTCTGAGCAATAGCAGCTGCTTCTGCTTCTTCCTGGAAAACAAGAGTGGAAGAAAAATCCTGATGCTGATAATGTATTTCACGGGGAATGGGTAAAAAGAGCAGGGAATTGACTCCCACAAGTCTCAAGATTTAGAGCTGGCACAGAGAGCAATTTTAAAAACGTGTAATTGTCCATCTGTGTTCCTGCTCTGTGGTCTCAGCATGGCCCAGTCAGACTTGTCAGGCTAACGAGCAGTGAGAGAGCCATGTAACACCATTAACTCTCTTCTTACCTTGTCATGCTTTTCAGGGATCTCCGTGGATGAATCAATGCAAGGGGTCGGCAGAATGCTCACACTTCTTGCTGGGTGTGAATCTTGGTCATTTGTTTTGTGCTCATGGGGTTTTTGAGCCATGCTGAGTGAAGCACAGTAACTCTGAAAATCAGGAGAAAGGTCAAGAGTTTGAGTGGCCATCTCTTGACGTTGTAGGTGGTGTGGTGCACACCAGATCGAGACTGATGCGCTTGACATCTTCCATATGTGCTTTTTTGAAAAAGCTTTTGCTGTATTGCTTATACCTGTGAGTGAGAAGGCAGGTGAGCATTACCAGAATGTGTATCTTGAAGCCTGACATTTGGAAAGCCCTGCCTTTTTTCCATGTAGATAGCAAGTGCTACACAGCTTCCACCAGATGAGGTGGATGAGTGTTGTCAGGCTAGATATGGAAGATAATGAACTGAACTAATAGGAGCAGAGGAAGAAACCAATCAGATTTTGATGTGCTTTTTACAATGGCTTTGACTGCACTAGCAAGGACTTGCTAGAAAAAGACAAATGAATTTCAGTGGCCCTTTGAAAAGCCACTCCTTGAGGACTTCTGTTTTGTGTTGCTGACCGGTGGTGCCAGATGTCAGTAGGATTTTATTCTCAGTCCTCCTTGGCTAAGGTGTTTTAGAGAAATGTGTTCTAGCCACTTTCTGGTGACATACCACTTTCTGAAGGAGGAAAAACGTTGGCTTTTAAGATTTTCACAGAAATTTAATCTGAACAGTATAAGCATGGGGATGATGATGTGGGACCATAAGACAAATCAAACCAGGATTACATGGGATATCAATGTGACCACTGTTTAGAGGTGGCAGACTAAAAAGTGGGTGGTTGCTTTTCTACCAACAAGCACCAAAATGCTGATCTTGGCACAATGGAGTGTAGGCAGCAGCCTGTTACTGCCCTTATGTTGTTGTTTTTCTGAGAGGTCAAAGCATGCCTCACCTATCCACAGTTTATATTGGCTTTTTCCAATTTAAAAAACAACTATTGATTTCTTTTTGGTTCTGAAAGCCAATGAATGAAAATACGTTACCTTTCAAGAATGACAAGGTCTCAGGGGCACGTTTTGATAACCTTTCACCTGTTTGCATCCATTCCCTTATGCTTCAGAATTCCTTGGGGAATACTAACATTATACAATGCCGACTGGCACGATGGTGGCCCAGAGATGAGGTCAGTAAGTGTGAGCAGGAGCTGTGCTGTGTGCTGGTTCACTTGTGAGCCATTTGCCTTTCTCAGAAGCAGCTGCAGAAAATGTAACTTCATAAACATCAAACCTAGCCAGGACTCTAAGCCAGAACACTTTTTTCTAAAGTAAATCATGTTATGGTTTGCTTAATGTGCTTGGAGAAGGGGAATGGCTTAATGAACAATGTCTAGTCAGGGTTTTTTCATTAGCAGATGTGCAAATGAGGCTTCTGCTCTGAGAGGCTGTGATTTGCAAAGGGTTACACAGTAGCACTACGCTCACCAACATGCTCACCCCTGTTGTCTTCCTTTATCTCACCATGCTTTTGAAAATCCCAAAGTGACTGAGCAGATGCCCACCTGAAAGTCATCTTCAGTTTCTAATGTGGCTTGCTGCTTTCAAGGAAATAATTTATGTGTGCTGGTTTCATTTGTGCGGTTTTTGCTGGTAATCAGCGTGATGGAAAAGAAGGCTCAGCTGGGATCTCCAGAGATAGGAGGAGTCTCAAAGCATCTCCAAAATGATGGACTGACCTCCAGATTAATTTGGGCATTTCTGGGTCTTTCAGACCTGGGGTGTCTGGGTGCTGCGTTTGGCAACTGGATGACAAACTGCATTCTCTCATCTTCAGGTTCTTCCATGTGTGTTCTGCCTGTGTTCTGTAAGTTAGTGTGGAAATACTTCAGTAAAAAATCACATCCTGCCCCAGCAGAAGACATTGTTTCTTTATCTGGCTCTCAGGTAGTTTCCTGGGTTTTAAAAATCTGAAAACAGAAGATGCTTAGTGACCTGTTCAGGTCTCACAGGAGCTCTTCTGCTCTTAGTAAGAGGATCTTTGGTCCCTCTGTTCATGCCTTCATCTCAGGGGCCTCAGATCCAGTCTCAGCATTTTGCTGCTTGGCCTGTTGCCCTTGCTTCCAAGCTGCTGCTCATTCCTGACAGCTCCAGGCTCAGAAAAGGGCTTTTGATGTCTGGTGAGATGCTGGCAGAGCCAGCATTGGGCCTGGGGTTTCCCCTGCTGGAAAGTGCAGCTTGCAAGATGCATTATTTTTTTTCTGTAACTAAGAGGTGGTGAAGCAAGAGGGTTTCTGTGTTAGCCTGAAGGGGAGGCAGAGCTGTTTGCTGCTGTGCTATCTCATTAACACGTTACAAACCGAGCCAAGCTTAGTCTGGCCTTTCCCCCATGGGGCTGCTTCTGCTTTGTAGTGTGTGTTGGCTCCTGTTATGATCTGTGTAACCTTTGTGTCTAGTGTTCATACTCTAAGTGAATTTGGAACCCCTGGCTCTTGATATCTGCGGTACTCCTTCCTTCAGCAGGAGAGACGTCCATGACACGAGCGCTGCGCTGCTTTGTGGGAGTTGGAGGGTTGCAGGGATCTGTCTGGCTTTCAGTGTATTTTCAGGTCATGGTTGACAGGATCAGGGGACTGTCACACTCACACATGCAGCAGCTCATCTGTTCACCTGGATTGCTCAATTCAGAGGTGTGTTCCATAATGTGGAGTTAATCCTTTTGAGATGTACAAATTAAAATACAGGGATGCCTCAACTGACATGCTAATGCATGGTAGGATTTTGAGGCAGTGCAGTGGAGCTGGCCAAGGGAATAGTTATCCAGAGAAGCAAGAAGAGACCTGGTACTTGGAGGTGCTTAAAACTAGGGTGAATAAAGCTCCAGTCAGCATGATAAGGCTTGTGCCCTGGCTGCGGGTCATCTTCTCCAGGGAGCCATGTTTGACATGCTCTACCTATTGCAAGCCCCAGTGAGAGCTTCATAACTGGAGCGCTACTTCCCTGTGGATTTAGGGAGCCTCTTGCAGAAGCTGCAAGCAGAAGTCCAAGAGGGGCCTGACAGCTTAGTCAGCATCTCAGGAGGCAGCACTGTCCATATGTTTTCTTTGCATCTGTCATGGAGTCTTTGTCACACAGGAGATGACAGAAAATTGGTCATTTCCTTCAAGGCTTACAAGGTTATGCATTATTGATTTTAAAATACCATTCACCTTTGCTTGTTTTCAGGTGAGTTGGTTTGAGATGGGCTGACTGCTTGGATAGCAGCACACACCTGCTGTGAGGAGCAGCACCAGGCAGGCAGTTTGGCCCTGCCTGACTCCACGAGAGCTCTCATCACATTTGATTCTTTTTAGAAACCAGCCAGCAGCTTCTCCTGCCTATCTAGTCAGCCTACAAAATTATCAGTTATTCCAGCTTGGTCTTGTCTGTGTTGCTTCAGGGAATAAGCTCAGTTTCCCAGGGAACAGCTTCTCCCACCTGGTTTGAAGAGGAACACTCTCTGAAAGTTTTTTTTTCTGAAAGGGGGAAAACTAATGTTTTACTTTGAAATTAGAAAAGTGATGGGGACGGACTAATTTAGCTCTGTGTGCTCTACACCGGGTAATTCAGCATAAAATACATACATATGCAGTGAGCAAGCAGATGTGGTCTGAAGGTTCACTTGTGTGAGGACTTAATTCTCTCCTGGAAAGTGCTGAACCTGTGCTCTGCAGCATTTTCAGGACCTTGCAGGCTGGAGGATCTGCTGCTCGTGCAGTGCATCTGTGGAAGGCACATGGGACATTACAGCTGGAGCACAAAAGTCCACCAGAAAAATATTCAGAAAAAGTATTCCTCGGCTCAGAGGGGATTAGCTTTTTTAACAAACCCCTGTAGAGGAGTATTATTTTCTCCTCAAGTGATCATTCCAGAAGGCTGGAGGACTATTTATTGAGACTAAACACAGATGGGGAATATTGAAAAAGGGTAATTAGCCTCATTTTTGTCCCCCTTGGTCTGTGATTCCCCAGAGCTAACAACATTAAGATAGTGTGGAAAGTTTTATAACTGTGTCAGGTCTAAACTGGAGCAGGTTTCCCAAGTGAGGAGTGTGTCCTGAGTATGAGTGGTAAAGAGCTGGCATTTTCCACAGCTTCCACTCTTGTTCTCCCTTTCTCAGCAGGAAGGTCAGGGGAGAGGGTAACTTTGTGCTGCTGTGAATAAAGATTTTAAGTGTCTTCTCTGCTCGAAGTCCCCTTATACCCAAATATCAACATGTGCTTTCTCAGCCTGATGTGCACCAGGTGTTTTGGTTAGGAGAATGTAGCTGTGTTGAGCCACCTGGGGGTAAATTGGAGGGATTTTGGCACTTGGGATGCATAAGGTTGCTATTACACAGCAGACTACAGATATTAGCCTGCAAGCCTTCTTGATATGCCTGTTTGTCTTTCCCAGCTTGTGCTTATCCTGCCTCCATTTCCCTTCTGTGCAGGGATGAAGCTCTGCTGATGCACTTCTGCAAGGGCTTGCAGGGCACCTTGCTGCTCACTGCTGAGCTGGACACTTTGCTGACACACCGCAGCCTTGGCATCCCTTATGCAAGTTCTGTTTCTGGCCAGCAGGACTGGATTCAGCTGTGCTGTAGTGGAGGCATCTGAGCACCACACTGGGGCAAGTCCTGGGCTGTGGGCATTGTGTTGTGCCGTGGTGTGATGGATTGGGAGCCTCCTCTTCACCCTGGTAGCTCTACACCTGGTGTAAGACCAGGGTGCAGCAGACTGGTGTATTAGACTCACTCTGCCACTGAACTGGAGCATGGAAATTTGGGTTTAATCCCCTTCTGCAGATTAGCTGGAGCTGTCAGCATAATGCTCATTCCAGCATGTATTCCTCCTTCCTTGTAGCAGTTTTTGTGGCTAAGGGCACTGCTGGGAGCAGATCAAGCACTTGTTCTTAAATTAATCTGCTACATTTCAGTACTGTAAGTGCTCTGTGGAACCCCTTCTGGGGCAGCAGGTGTTGTCTTCATGTGGTTTGTGCCCAGTGTACGTAACTGGGGCCTTTTCCATGTATGTAGGTTGCAGCATTTCAGTTGGTAACTGTAAAAGGAAGAGTGATAAGTTCTTCAGTGGAAGTTGGAACTGACATACCCACCACTGGGCACCAAACCAGCAGGGTGGATGGATATGGCTATGCCTAAATGCTTGGGGGCCACTTTGAGCTTGGTTCAGAGATGAAGGGTCCTAAGAAGGGCATGTGTAAGTACTTGAGGCACGTAGTGATTCCGTTTCTATCGTGTTTTCCTTATAATAACTTCTAAATATGGAAGACATTTCTATTTTAGAGTTGCGCAACACCTTGTAAAGTAGTAGTATCATCTGTGCTACCAGGCTCCAGCATGGTCCAAAAAATTAATAACTGCTCTGTGTTTTGGAAGTCTTATTGTGCAGTTGAATAGCATAGCAGTGTAGTGAAATCTCTGCGGTAAAGTGATGAGAGTGAGTGGTTTTGTGTGTGAATTACAGGGGCTGCAAGTGGGCGAGACACTAGCTACTTGTTTTATTGCTGACAGTATACTTATTTTCATGTTTATTCTTGGATTACAATGTGTGAATAGCATCCCAGTAAACAGTCAGGCAAATAGTTATTTATCAAGTATTTAAAAGTGAAAGGTCTTGTAATTTTCCTTAGTAATGACTGTGATTTCTTCCAGCTGGATTAATGACTCCCATTTCTCCCCATGAAGAACAAGAATTGTTTTGATTTCTACATGGAAAGAGTTATTGTCTCCCATAATAAGGCAGACCAGAGGATTTCGTTTTCCTTCCTGGCCTGAGATCTGGGAAAGGTTGAAATGTGCATAACCTGAATTAATACCTTGTAAAGCTCTTTAATACTCTTCCGTCATTCCTGTTGGAGTGGTGCAGGAGTTGCTGCTGGCATCAGCCCAGCAGCAGCCTGCCTCAGAGCAGCTTTTGTTTCAGTTTATGAGGCAGTAAGTGGGTCTTGTGATGGAATTGCCTTGAAAGGTCACTTTTAATTACATTTCTGTCGCATTCCTCTGTCCCCAGCTGGGCAGTCCTGGTGGAACAGGTTGCATGCAGCTTTGCAGCTGAATTTCTGCAGCAGACAACTCCAAAAATATATGTTAGAGCAGCTGGTGGCAGGCCAAAGGGAGCAAAGAAAATGGAACTAAGTGTTGTATTTTGTGCTCAGCCATTGTTACTGGTACCCTGAGGTGGAGGAGGGTGGGAGAATCGAAGCATAATGAAGCCCTTGGTAGCAACCTGTCTTGTACCCCTGGATAGCTGAAGTGTCTGTCATTGAAGGCCTGTGCCAGCCTACCCCTGTGCATCACGTGCTTCATGATGAGGGTCCTCAGCAGGCAGAGGTTTCTGGTTTCTTGCCTTTTCTGGGACTGAGCATCTTCCTGTTCCAAGAGCTGTGGCTTGTAGTGCTGGTCCAACCAAGAGTGTGCAATCTCTGTCGGAGTGAAAATCCCTAGAGCTGTTTTTCATTTTTGCCTTGTGCCTTTCTTTTCCTCAGCTGGTAGGGGAGACATCAGTCAGTTTTGTCTCTGGGTTGGAGAAAGCTGAAGATACTCAGAAGGTTAAGGCCAAAGGCCCAGTGCTGAAATGCCAGCTCTGCCACTGGCTTTGAAGACTTGCTTGCCATTGGGTGTGTGTCCAGATCCTGTAAGCTACGTAACCGCCAGACTCCTGTAGGTTTGTGGGAGCTGAGCTGGGCTGTCATGTCTTAGCAGAGCCAGTGGGAAGGCATGCTTTCAGTGACCTCTGCCTCCTTTCCCAGCCCCTGTCTCCTCTTGGTCCTACACTCTTCAAGGCCCAGAAATGTGCAGGGTTCAACAGCTGGGATCCAATCCAGGAGCAGGTCCCATGGCTGTATTGAGACCAGTGGAGAGTTGGGGTTCTTTTTCCAGGGCGCATTGTTACTATGCTACACTTCTTGGATTCCTGCACACTCGTGGTTGCCTGATGTTTCTCTCTGTGGCTCATGTGCTCCCTTGCATGCCCGGGGTGCACCCTGATGGCATGGCAGTGCAGGGGGTGACAAGAGGAGAGGGACCCTGCCAGGAGCCAGCACTGCAGAGTGCATGAGAGAGGGTGCTGCTTCTCAGCTTGGCAGGGGTCAGAGCTGTCTGTTTAGATGCTGCATTTGAAAATAAATAGACTGTGTGATTGCACTGATCTGAACTCAGCCTCATGGTTGAGGGGAATTCTGTCCTATTGCTGCATGAAGACACCAAGTTTATCCTGTCGAATGAAATCCACGGACATAGGGTAAACTTTGGTGTATGACTGCTGCATGACGTGACCACTGTTGCCAAGGGCTGTGACTGGATGGTGTGTTTGGGCTGTTCTAAATTGTGATGATGCTGTAGCAAGGCTTTTTTTTCTCCCTAAACTGCTATTCCCCTTTTCCCACCCGCTCTCTTACCAATCTGATCAGCAAACATTTCTAAATATTCATAGTGTGGGATTTGTCTCTATCCGCATGACTGCCATGGTTTGAAAGGCATGTGACAATGCAGGGGGAAATGGGGTTAATCTCCTGCGCTGGCAGAACAAGGCTGAGCAGTTGTACAGCGCAGGCATTTATTCTTGTGCCTTTTCCACTGCATTTGCAGTCTGTGGAGAAGGAGGAAGGAAGTTTCAGATGCTGATTCGCTGTCAGGATGGAGACATGGATGCACTAGTTGTGTGCAAGTGAGATTTCAGGACATCAGTGCCTCCAGGGTTAACAGATAATTCTGTGTCACTTTCCTTGATGCCAGCCCAGCAGAAACCCATCTGGGGCTGCAGTTTCTGGGGTTTCTCCATGACTATTAGCCAGTTCTTACGTGGAAGTTGTGGGGTCAGGTTGGTGGGTAGGAAGCAAGCAGTGATTAGCCTGACTTGTCGCAGGAGGAGATCCCATGACTAGCCAGGCTTTCAGCCTCTCATCAGCATATGCTCTAGACCAGAGATGAGCCTGCACACCCTTGCTGGAACAGATGCAGCCAGAGGCCCAGGCTGCAGGAGGGTGAGATGGAGGATTGTTTCTTCTGTGCTGACTGAGCTGTGGGTCAGGCTCCTCTGTGCCCATAGAGCTGCAGGGCCCTGGAGAGGCTCACAGGCTTGTGCTCCATGGGAGCAAAATTGTTAGCTTGGCAAATCGGGCCAACTTCATTAAGAGCTACTGAGATCGTGAAAAGCGTGTTGCTGGAGGCAGGTCATGGTAAATGAGAGGGCTAAAGTAGCTAGGGTTTTCTAACAATTAATTATTGAGTGGTTTTCTAGAGATTCTTTCTCAAGTTTGTAATTCATTCCCTGCTGTAGATGCCATATTGATTTATAGTTTTTTGAAGTTCAATATTTTGCACCCTCAGGGCCTCAAACAAAAATTAACTAGAAAATGAGAGTAAATTTGTGCATTCTGCCTTGTCAGAGCTTTCTCTCCTGTTCCCCATTCCCAGAGCTGGTTTCCATGCTCTGGTTTGGGTTGCAGATGTTGCCAAGCCTATATGCCGTGGGCTGCGAGACGTGGGTGGCAGAAGAGCTGCCTCACTGACCAACAAATGAGAAAATCAAGAGCCCAATTAAGAGCCCGGAATTGCCCCCAGTGACCTACGGAGAGCATTTAGTAGCTGCTAGTGAGACAGGCCTATTTGAATGAATAAACATTCCAGTTTGTTGGAAGGAAAAAAATCCCCTCCTCCCCCAGCTCTAATCAGCTACTCTTTTCCTTTTCTCTGCCATGAATGTAGAGGGTTTGTCACTGGAATGAAATCTAAACAAGATGTGTGTTCTTCAACTTGCAGCTGGTGAAGGTGTGATCTCTGTGTGGGGGATGTGGGGACTCTTATACCTGTTTTCTGTGATTCCTTGATGGAGCTTTGATTTTACTGTTGAGTACAGCTCTTTCTTACCTTCTGTTTTGTCTCTTTTCCTCCAACAGAGTGACTAAAGAAGTGGACTCAAACTCAAAAGAAGCGAAATCTTTTCTGAAGCAGCAAGAGAAACTGCAGTCAGCAGCTCCAGCTTCCTTGCCGACAGTCTCGGGGTGAGTATGGGATTTCCCTGCCTGGGTATGGACCAGGTATCTTACTGAGAAAGATGGCACTCGAGCCAATAGTACAGGCTCTGCAGTATTTAATGGGTGTTTGTTTTCTGCAGGATTTCAGTGGGAGCAAGACTAGGCTTGGAAGGTGTGATGATTTGGGCTGGAGGGAAGCAACCCATGAGTTCCAGTGACTCACTTCATAGGTTCAGGCTCAAATTTCTTAATCCTCATAAATCATTCATCCTAGTAAGGAAATAGTGGTTTGAATGTCTCGAGCAGCCTGATGAAACTGCAGGTACCCAAGGAACATGCCTGAGATTGCCTGCAGTTCCTTTGACAGGTGCTTCTCAGGGCTATAAAAAGCTGTGTCAGGCTGGGCTGTGGCTTCTTAGAGACTTTGGGTGAGCATTTAAATGAGAGATGTTTTTGCCTCTTTGATGTTCTCTAATATCATTTTGATGTGGATTTGTCACTTTCTGTTCAAGCTCTAACACCTAATTCTGAGATTATCATAATGCTTGTCAAAAGATACAAGGAGGTCGGGTCCCCTGCGCATCTGACATGCCACTCTGGTTCTTGATGAGCTTGGGAGATCACCAGCTTCTTAGGAATAGAGGAGATGCTTCTGTGTTCCAGTGATGATTTTTATTTAAGTCAGTTGTTTGCATTTATATTTGAAAGACATAAGCTGCGTATGATTTGATCACACAGAAACAATACCCATCAAATAAATACATTGTCCTTCCCATCTGCTTAGAGCAATTCTCCAGTGTGAGTTAAGGCTGCCTTTCCCAGAGATGCTGTTATTCAGTTGCTGCAGCTGGACTGTCACTCATTTTTCCAGCTAAGTGTTGCATGGCTTGTACTTAGCTCAGGGTAGTGAAAGCATAGTGTGTGTTTGTGCGTGACCCTTGACAGCTGCTGTTCTCTGAGCTGGATGAAGGCACAGATGAGCATAGTCTTCATGCTCTTGTTCACACTGCACAAGGGTTCGTCCCTGCAGAGCTCATTAATTGTAACCTAAGTGTTGTGTGCAGAGTTTTGTGCTGGAAAACTTGCCTTGGGTTGGGCTGGCATTCTTTGTGCAGTTTTGGTGGCCAAAGTTTGTTCGAGTGGCAGCTGAAGCTGGGGCAGCTCCTCACTGTGCACACTGCTGGTGGTCCCATGTCTTCAAAGCTGCCTGCCAGTTTCCCCAGCACCCTGATGCTCTGAGAGCAGGCAGGTTTGGCAGCCTACTGGGAAAGCTCCATGGGCTATTCACCTTCCAGTTCTGCAGAGATCAGGCCCAGGGGAGGAGCTGGATGGCCAGTGGGCCTGTGCGGCCTGGTCATTACCAAGGGGCATGGTTGCTTTTTCTGGAGCTTGGATTGCTCAGGAGTAATAGCCAGAGTCCAGTTTGGGTTAATGTTGCAGATAACTGAAGAATTCACAACAAATATGGAAAAAATGTGGACTAAAAATTAATATAAGAAATAATGAGTTCAAGGACTTCTTTAACTTTCCTTCAGTGTGATTATTTTGGAAGCAGCTTAATTAGGTCATCATTCAGCTTGCTGATGTGTGATGTCCTACTCACAGTTGCTTGCCCAGGACATGAAGTGCCCTGGCTGTGGAGAAGGGTGAGGAAAAATACCCTGGGTTTGTATGTCTTGTCTTTCTTAAGAGCACCAAACCGCGATGCAGCACAGCCCCAAATGCCTTCCCTTTTGCAACCTCCTGCAGCACATCCTGGCTTTGCACGGGGATCCTACGGCAGAGGAACAGCAGTGGTGTTTGGACAGATGTGTGGAACAGCCCAGTTCTTCTGAGGCTTTAGTAGGAGGTTCTCTGGGGCAATCTGGCCAGCATGAGCCCTCTGATCTGAGAGTGCTCCAGGGAGTTTTGGACTAGTATCCGAGACTGATCCCTGAGACTGCCAGCAAACATGCTTGCCTTTGGGCTTAGGAAGATGCTTCCAGCTGGGAAGCCAGCCAGGGTATTTTCAGGTGAGAAAATTAATAGCAGGCTTGTGGTATTCCTTAAAGCCAGAGGCAAGCCCCTTATGTTAAGCAAATTACAAATATCAAATTTTAGACTTGAGCCAAGCTCTCCAGACCCTGCTGCTCTGGAGCAAAGAGCCACAAGCCTTGGTGACATGCCAGAGCAGTGCTTGGGGACTGACAGAGCCTGGCATAGCCTGACAGTTCTTTGCAGGTACCTTTTGTCTGCTTAAAATAGAAGTTTTGGAGGAGAGGGTACATTTTTCCCTTATGCATTATGGGAGAGCCCCAAGGCTCTATTGCCACAAGGCAGTGAAAAACGTGATTTTGGGATCCTAGCTGTGCCTATGGACACCCACTGTGCTGTGGGCCATTGTCAGCCCCCAGGAGCTTTGTCAGCTATTTAAAAAAAAAACAACAACCCTTGCCCTGTGTGCAGGGAATTTGAGCAGCTAAGAGTGGCCTCTCCATCTGGCTTTTCTTTCTTCACCTTGCAAGCAGCATGTATTATTTCTGAATGCAGCCAGCCTACCCTGCATTTATTTAATTTCCCTTCTCTAAACAGACAGCAGTAATCCAGAAAAGCAACAGTCACAAAACCAAACATCCGGCTCCACGTCTCCATGTTACAAACCCTTGCAAACTAACTGGTCCAGGGGAGGGGATGTTTGGGGCTGAAAGTGCATTTCCTGAATGTGTTTAACATCCATACCGGATGTGCTATAAAAAGCTAGATTTGTGCTTCTGAGGAACATGGGGGTGGTTGGAGGAGAATAACTTAAACACTTGGCTGTAATTAAAGCCAGGAGTACAAAACAACCCACCCAGTTCTCTCAGCAGGCTTTGCTAGAAAGGTCAGAAGCCCGTGGTTCCCAGGGATGTGATGGTTTCCCAGCCTTCACATTATTCCCATCGTGTCCCCCTGTGACACACAGCTAGGCAGTGTTCTGTCAGCAGCAGGTATTGGTTTGTTGGAGAGGTTTGGGGTTGTGATACTCTGTTCCAGTTGTTTCTCTTGTGCTCTTGGGTTCTGTTAGGCTCTTGCTGATGCTGTCAGAGGTATCAGATGTGGTGAGGGGACCCACTGATCCCTTCTCACTTGCTGCCCCAATAAATGGGTGGAAGGCTCCCAGCATCCAAAAAAACCCCTCCACCCACCCAGCTAAGCCTTCTTGTCCGTGTGTTTTAGGGCTCATTTCCTATCCTTAACCCCTGCTCCAGGACCTTTTGGGGAAAGAGTAGCTCCTGGCCGTAAATGAAATGCATGACCTGATGGAGGGATCAGTGGGCATTCCTGGTACTCCAGGAGATGTTTTTTGCCCTCTCCCCGGGCCAGACAGGACCTGTGAACAGGGTCCATCATCTCTGCACTAGTAATCCCATTTTACAACCAGCATTTCATATTCAGAGGAGGTTAAAGCAAATTAAATCCTCCAAGCAGCTTACTGCAAAATGACACTGTGCTTGTATTCGTGAGACACGACAGGGGTTGAGCTCCAGGCTGGGAAAGCCCTGCACCGACCCATCCCTGCAGTGGGAGCAGCTGCGATCTGCCCGTCGGTCCTTGGTGCTTGTCAAAGCACGGTGGCGTTGCACAGGCAACAGTGCTGCTGTAGCAGTCCTGAAAATGGAAAAAATGTAGTTGGTGGATCCTATTTGAAATTCTCCTCTAGGCAGCTGTTTCTTCACAGCCTGAACAGGAGCCAGGAAGAAAAAGAGAGGTTTTTCACTGGCTTTGTTCTTGCTTTTGCTTATTACCGAAACCATTTGTAATTAAACGTGGACTTGCTCGCTCAGCCCAGCTGTTGCTTTTCTGTTTGATCCTGCCTGAAATTACAGTGGTGGATGTGTGACCTCCTAGGCCTTTTCATGCCTTGTAGGCTGGTATAAACACAGGGGTACAATTTGCCTTTGAAGCAAGCAGGCACCGCTCCCACAGAGTTCAGGAGGTGCTGTGCTTGCCGACCCCCGGGCTGCGTTGGGACTGCAAGGGTTTGGACCTCAGTACAAGACCCAGCAGGAAGAGGCAGTGCAGGAAAGCTCTGACCCTGAGACACATACTTGCCGTGAACAAAGAAAGCCAGATAAACTCTAGCCTGTTCATGATGGATGCCTTCCTCCCAGAGCCTGCAGCAGAGCAGTCCACATGGACTGACTATTAAATGGTGTGAAAAGCTTCAGGCCTTTGCTTTTAGAAATCATTTACTCTGCTGCATGCTGATGTTGTAGTAGAGGGACTTCAGCAGGAGGACACCTGTTCATGGCTTCTCTCCCACCTTCAGTGTGCAGAAGGAGCCATGGTGGCAATCTTTGTGGGAGGATAGGGATGGTGGGAGAACCTGGTGCCTGTTTGCAGCACCCTGACATGTTAGTGTAATTTCTAAGCCAACCTACCTCTCCAGCCTGGCCCCTCCTAGGAACTACTTTGCGTGCAAAGCTTTTTCTTGCAACAGATGCTCTTTCTGCATGAGTTGGCTGGATTCCTTTGCTTTCATGACCAAAACTAGTTACTTGAGATCATATGTGGACACTGGTGAGACAGGCACAGGCTCAGTTTCTGGAATCTTCAGATGATCCAGAGCAAGTGCTGCAGTACATGCATGCCTCCAGGGAGCAATTTCATTTCATAGCAAACCCATGGGCTCTTATTTCTCAGAAAGCGGGAATTTACAGTCTTCAGCTCAGCATCAACTGCAAACAATTATTTAGCTAAAACTCTTGGACATTATTCTTGTACGAGATGAGTAAGAATGCCAATAAAGCAAGTAATCAAGACCTTTGGGGGAGCTGGAGGAGGGTTTTTTTTCAGTAGTCACTTAAGCACTTGACTAGTTCTGCTCTTCTTAGTGAATTCAAAACTTCCCATCTTTCTCTTGCTCTTCCCTTACTGTGCTCCAGAGAGTGCTGTTCTCCCAGACAGAGAGATCCAGCCCCTTGCACGACAGCCAAACGTCTGGGTGTAGTAGCACACAACATACTTTTCTATGAACATGATGAACCAGCTAGGGGCAATACTCTGTGCCCTAGAGCTAGTTTTACTTATCTTCTGTTCATATGCTTTGGTTGTGAAAGATCGAATGTGGCAATAGCTGTTCCAAGTGAATAATTTCTCTTCGGGTCTTAGATCCCATGTTGTTATTATCTTTAATTATTCATTGTTAGTGTCTGTCTACTGTTTTACACGTATCCACTCCTTGAGTCAATGTGGTAAACGAGGTTGGGTGAGTTTCTGGAATATCTTGGTTTTATTTGCTAGTGGAACTGAAATTAATTTCTCTGTAAGGATGAGTGTGGAAAAGTGTTCGTATGTGTCAAGAAGGGGAGGTTTGTTTTTGGGAAGAATGATCTGTTCAGTGTTGAAGTGTTTTCATCAGCCATAGTACATAAGATACTGACTGCTGCACAGTTGTAAATCATGTGAAACACCTCATCCTCTGAGCATCTGCCTTCCCTCTTGAAGTCAGTGCCACATGAAATGAGAGCCCACAGCACTGAGGGTGCCCATCTCGGCCAGTGCAGGTTGGCAGCAGTGAGGGCACCCGCAGGGGTTGCACAGCCCAGCTGAGGAGCTGAGTGAGTCTGGCTGGCTGAGCTGTGAGCCGTGGCTGCACTGCCATCGGATCCTGTGCTGGGGACCTGACTGCTTCCTGCAGACAGGCTTATCCAGGGCTGCAGTTACCTCTGAGCCTTAGCTATGGGTGGGAGAGCTCTGCCATTTTGGGACTTTGCCCCTTTTCTGAACAGTTCTTTCTCTTGAGCTTATGTTAAACCTATTTTGATAAGAAACAGAGCTCTGAGTGTGGGAAGTTTCATACTCGCTCTCCCAGACTCAAAGCAAAACGTGCACTAAACATCCTTATTTTAAACTAGTCTCTCAGGAGCAGTTCTTTCTTGTTCTCAGGCCAAATGAGTCAATGCCTCCTACCCCAGCCTCTGTTTTGTAACAGAAATGAATGAGATTCTTTAGCTCCGTGCTGTGCTTTCCTGTGGCCATGCTACCACGCGTGTGGTTGCCTTTCTCTGGGGCAATGGCATCTTATTGGAAAGAAGTTTAGCAGTGCCTGTACAGTTCTGTGCCGTACTCCAGTCCTCTGTCTTGATGTGGCTAAGCTGGATCCCTGGGCTGGACTAAGTGGGATCAGCTGTTTCTTTTTCTAGTCTTGTTGGAGGTTCAGCAGAATGGAATCTCAGCTATTTGAGGACTTACTTCTCTAAAGCATCTGTCTTGTAAAATAAAAACAACCCCCCACTAGTCTGAGGCCTTTGATAATTCCCCAATGAAAGTTGTGGGGCAGTTTTCCCTTAGGGCAGTACAGGTTTTATGAGGCTTATTTTCATATGCTTTCATCTCTTGGATCGTGAGCATTTCTGTTTCTCCCTCTGTGAAAATGATTGAGGAAATTAACTGCTAATGGGGAATGAAGCCAGCTGTATTTTTATTCCAGACCCCTTGCAAAGTTGTGAAGGGAAGCCCTTGTATCTTCCCATGTTGGATTTGCTCTGGATGGAGTGAGAGGTGAGAAGGGCAGCCTTGCTTTATGGATAAAGCCTAGGATTGAAGGTGGATGCTAAGAGCTCCTGTTCCCAGCTGTGCCATGCCTTGGAGGTGTGTCCGCCAAGAAGATTTGTTTCCACTCCTGTTTTATTTTGCTTTTATAGTGCTTCCTTGCATATTAACTGAGCTGTACCATGTCCCTTGAGTGTCTCCCCCATACCAGATGCTTGTGTTGCATCCTCTTGCTTTCCCACACTTGTCTTCCTCCCTTTTTCTCATGTCAAGGAACAAGTTCAGCTGAATCATTCTTCATAAAATATGAACCAAGTAAGTAAGGCTGGAGTGGCAGTCAGAGTAGAGTGATGCTCCCTGCTCTCAGGCAGTCCTATTGCCCCAGGCTTTTCACATAGTAGTGGCTTCATTCATGGAAAATCTCATACTAGTGGCCTCATTCACGGAAAATCAGCACACCAGTATTTTCCAGCACATTTGTTAGCCAAAACTTTGATCTGCGTGCTGTGTTGTCAGCCTTGTGCAGGACTGTGTTTAGAAAACAGGCATGCTCAGGCTGGCTGCTGGATTGATACCAAGATGTGAAGTCAAGCAATTAGGGTTAGTTACCAACTAAAATACCAGCTTTCTCCCTTCCTGTCTGAAAGGAGGTGTTGGTGTGACTCTGAAGTCTTGAAGGGTGCTTGGTCTCTCTTCAGAGCTGCAACCTCCTCAGCTGGCACCAGTCTCTGCCACTGCTCTTTTGTTTGATTCCAGAAAAAGACCTGGAGAGGCTGAGCAAGTGTCTGCCTTGCCCATGGGGATTTCCTCTGCCATGAGGATAGTTAGGATGGCTGAGATTCCCTTCACCTGTTGCTGTCCTGGTGTGGGGGTGGCAGAGCCCCCATTTTTTGCACTGCTCTTATTCCTGCAGAAACCCTGAGCCTCAAGTGAACTGGTGCACAGTGTGAGCTGAAAGGGCACCTTAAACAAGCTCCAGTCTGTCTCAAGCTCTCCAGGGTGCTCTAATCCAGTCTGCCAAGCCATGGAGTACTTTGTTTCCCTATCCAAGGAGTTTCAAAGCCTTACTAATGTGTTGGGTTACAGCCCAGTTGTCTTTGCCCCGGAGCCCTTGCCGTTGTGCTTTTCAGAGCGTGCGTGGTCCTTGAGGCAGTTGCTGTACAGAGGGACCCTCTGCAGAGGCAGATAACCAGTGTTGTGTTGGCAGCAGATGTCCCTCCGGGTGTGCAAGGACATGTGTGACATGCTCTTGTACCCGCTGAGGCAGGGAGGGGAGGGAACAGATTTATTTGACATTTCTGTTGGAACCACTCTTTTTTGCTGGGAATCCCGGGGGAAGATGTATTTTGTGCCATCTCTTCTCTAGCATCTACTATTGATTCTTCCCCGTGGGGGTGGTGAGGCCCTGGCACAGCCTGCCCAGAGAAGCTGTGGCTGCCCTATCCCTAGGAGTGTTCAAGGCCAGGTTGGATGGGGCTTGGAGCAACCTGGTCTAATGGAAGGTGTCCCTGCCCATGGCAGGGGGGTGGAATGAGATGATCCTTTTAAGATCCCTTCCAACTCAAACCATCCTAAGGATTCTACGATTATCAGCAAATAATAGAGGATATATATGAGTCTGATCTGACCTTGTGCAAGAGCTTTGATACCCTTTCAAGAGCTCATACTTCAGTGCTGTTACTAAAAGCCTCCAGGCAGCCAGTGGACAATAGTGACGCCTGTTCATCGCCTAACTGCCTGGCTGGAGAACAATGATGGCATTTCTTGGAGTAACAAGTCCTGGGCATGTGCAGGGTTGGATTGTAGCACTTTTTTTTTTTTTTTTCTCCTTTAAGCTGCAGGCTTGAGAGCAGCAGGTCTGGTTGCGGCACCCATGAATGCAAGTACAGGGGAAACTTGCACCTCTTGGAAAATACTGAAAGAAAGCAAATATCTGTTTTTTAGATGCTTGCGTGTTTTGCCTTGAGGCTGAGTATGTGTATTCTGTGTGTCACCAGTATGTGTTCGCTGTTCAGAGGTTGGTTCAGATGCTTGTTTAGCAGCAAGGAGGGGGTTAAAGAGAACCCGTGAAAGCTGGCTGATTGCTGCTCATGGCTTTCATAATGCAAAGCCTGTGGGAATTCAGCCGGCTTCGGCTTCATCTCCCCCCACCCCCTCCCCTCTGCTAGAGGCAGGATAACCTTCCTGACTCCTCTGGAGCTGTGTCCCTGCCAGTACGGCTTGCACAGGGAAGCTCTGCGAAAACCCAGCAGAGGCGTAAGCGTGTGAAAGATGAGATTATTAAACTTTCTTGGGAGAACACTGAAAGAGTCATTTTCCAGCATGATCGTGCTGTTTCCTTACACTGTGACTGGGATGCAGCATGTCTGCCTCTTCA
Source organism: Aleadryas rufinucha (assembly GCA_013397815.1). Taxonomy (NCBI): domain Eukaryota; kingdom Metazoa; phylum Chordata; class Aves; order Passeriformes; genus Aleadryas; species Aleadryas rufinucha. The sequence goes on from VZTH01005266.1 coordinate 26,322, forward strand.
TCTGTGACCTGCAGATTTCCCATTGCAGGGTGGCTGAGGAAGCAGCTGGTATATGAGATATCTCTGACTCTCTGGAGACTGGAATGCGGGGATGTCCTTGGCTTTGCCGTAGGTTCTGGATGATGCACAGCAAAGTTGTTTAGGCCAGAAAAATATGAAGGTGTTTCAGCAGGGGTTTGTACAGCACTCTGCACACTGACCTGTGCTGCAGCCAGCAGAGTGCTGTGATGTGCACCCTGGAACAAGGGGTTCCCTCTAATGTTTGGTATTAGAGAAGTTCTAAACAGACAGTGCAACCCAGGGCCTTCTGTGTAGCGTCTGCTTTAAGGACAAGCACCATTATGGTGTTTTTCCTAATGTGTGAAATCCCTTCTCCCTCCCTGCTGTTTGCAATAACCCTTTGGAAAGCTGGAAAGGCTCTCCGTTTCCTTTCCCACTCACACGCGTGCATTTTTGAGCCTCGCCAGCACTGTTTGGCTGTTTGCATTGGGAGGGACTTTTTTCTACTTTCCCAGGTCAAAGAAGAGTGTGTAGCATTTATTTGGGAAATAAAAACACTTCTTGAGAATTACATGGCCTCTGCAAACAGATCAGCACAAAACAGGTCATGTGCTTTGGGCTGACTTTGAAGACTATACAGGATAGCTGTCTCCATCCTCGCTTTATGGTTTCATGGCTGTTGTGTTTAACAAGGACGTTCAAGAATCTTTTGAAGGAGTAGTATAGTGGCAGCTTTACAGGTCCTATGGGACAGTCAGGGTGCTTAGCAGCTTTCCCCTGGTCAGTGTTGTGATTGCAGGGCAGGGTTTGGATTTTTATGGGGATAGAATACCTGCACTCAGACAAATGGGGAGGGTTTTTCATCCTGGCTTTTCTCGAAGCCTTTGGAAATAAAAGTTTATTGGTGAATATTAGTAAGAGGTTGTTGGCCATATCTGCTGAGGGACACTACAGAGCTGTCTTCTACTTCCTTTGTTACAAACAAATGTCTCCTGGAAAAAAGTTTCCTACTGCCTCCTTCCTTTAGCACTCAGCAGGCTGGATGGGAACTAGGTAGCATTGCTGTTACAAGAAGTGCTTTCCTGTCTCTGCATGGCATGGGGATCCTCTGGTCAGCTTTGATACCTTCCTGCTCCACAACCTGCCCTGGTCATGTTGTGCAGGGTCAGCAAGTATTTGTGCTGCTTTGTCCTTAGCTACTGAAGTAGTCTTTAACAAATATGTGACTCAGTGGCAGGTGTCAAACTAGATTATTTGGAGTCAGATCTGTTCTTGAAATACAAGGAAGGCTTTGAGTGCCATCCAGTTTTGTCCACACTAGCAGACTAAACCATCACAAACATCTCAGCCTGAAGCAGCTTTGGGCAGCATGTACAGCTGTGTTGGAGCACAGCGCCTTTATGAGCCCACCCTGGCCTCTTGCTGCTGCTATTTTTTTTGAGTAACAATGAAAAAAATGCAAACCTTCAGTGTCCTTTCTTTGTCAGGAGCTGTGCTTTGCAGGAGGGACTCTAGGCTTTAGCACCATTTTCTAGGCAATTTGAGCCAGAACCGGTGGGTTTGTGATGTGTGCTGAAGGTACCAAAACCTTTGCTGGAATGGGTGAAAATGTTTGGGACCAACTGTCCTGTTAACATACCCCCTGGAAATGCCCTTTGCCTGGTCCTCATCACTGTGCTGTGGTTATTGTCTTCATTCATCCTGGCTGTTAAATGGGGAATTGAAGGCACCCACAGGCTGGCATGCCTGAGATTACCTGGGAAGCCTGGTGGATGCAATTTCCCAGATCTGAGGCTGGCCCTGAGGTTCTGGATTGCCTTTCTTGTAGCACTTGCTTCCCATGTACCCTTTGTGACTGCTGGGCTAAGTACTGCTGCTTTTAGGTGAAAAGTCTGATTGTGCATGAAAAAAAGGTTTCCAATAAGACAAAAAAAAGACAAAACTCAAAAACCCTCTCTGAACTGGGCATGCCTAATGTGGCAGGCCTGCAAACAAGCTCCTTAGTCAACTGCCTGGCTGCTAAAGCTGAAGGCCAGAAATGCTTAGGAGTTCATCTGCCTCAGTTCCTGCATGGCACACTTCTCCTCAGCCACCCCTGTGCCAAACCAGTCGCCTTTGTCCGGCCTCTCTGGGAAAGAATTGTATCTAATTTTGAGTATAAGACCTCAATAAATGAATAATCCTCCCTTTCGTTGAGCTTAATTAATGGTGGCAACTAATTGTTGAACAAATCATTTGAAACAGTTACAAATATGCCAGAACTTCCCAGAATACAGCAAATTTCTTGAGCTCTGCTTTTGTGGGTTTTATTTAGGTGTCACTAGGACATGGCTGTGTTTATGCCTGTTTCATGTGGAAGAGATTGCCACTGCCCCTCTGGCTCTCCAGCTCTCTCTAGATGCCTGTCTCTGAATTTGAGGATGCACAGTGGCTGATTTATGTCATTTACTGGCTTGACCAAGGGCAAACTCACAAGCTGTATAGCTGTGAGTGATTCATCTTTCCTCATCCATGGAGATAAATGTCAGGATGGATGTCAGCTGTCTGGCTGATGCATGAGTGAATCTGCTTTCATATGTGCACCTTGAGCCAAACGTACATGCATGAATTTTTTACTGTTTGTGATAAACCTAGAAATGCAGATTGTGTGGGAGGAAGAGGCTTCTTGGTTTTAAATATTGATACCAATATAACAGGGCTGTGGCTATGACAATCTGGGAGCCTTGAAGCATTAGCTCAGAGATTATGCTGAATGCCATGGGGAATTCAGTGGTGTGCAAAATAAAAGAAAGAGCTTTGCAAAGTGATAACATGCTTCAGATGGAGAAATAACGGGTGGGGTCTTCTTGGGTCCACAGGCTGTGGGGCTGAAAATGGGAGAGATTCAGGCTGAATCTTTGGAAGAGGCCCCTGACAGTTTTGTTATTTACTTTGATTTGTGATGTAACTAAAAAGAAAGCAGCTGCCTAGAAACCTAGGCGCCTATGGATTGATTGCTGTGGAGGAGGAGGTGAAGACCCTGTTCCTGGGAAATGCTCAAGGCTTGGTGAGTTGCATGTGGTAGGTTGTCATCATCTCTAGAGCCTCAGTTCAGAGAGTATCAAGTACTTCTGCTGTGTGGTTGTTCATCAGCTAATCAAGTTGAGCAGTCATCCAGAAGGCATGCTGAGGGCTGAGAAACTTTTTAAAATAACTTTAAGTGTTGTTCTCATCTCTCCACTCCCTTTAGGACTTTGGGCCATGTGTGGAGCTAATACACAGTCAGACATACTGGGGTTCCTTCATGTGCAGTTGCCTCTTCCCCATCACAGCTGGTGAATAAATTGAAGAGGCCTGCAGACTCCAGAGCTGGCTCCACACAGAGTGTACCTGCCAGTTCTCAGAGGGCTTGCTAGCAAAGCATAGCTTTGTGCAGGATGATCTGTGCTGCTTTCAGATCTGAGCTGGCTTTGTGCCTTCCTGTGCCTGGTCTAATCAGCTCTCTCTGAGTGGGATTTGCTGGGCAGTGACTGTTGAGGCTCCCGGCCTGGCTGCACAGCAGTGAGCAGAGGTCTGACACTTTGGGCATTGCAGCCCCACTCCCTCCCCTGCTGCTGTGGAGGTGGGGAGCTGGCTGTAGGATATTTTCTGGCTTTTACATTAACTGGTTGTAGTAAGTGTCATCCACAACATAATTAGTAGTCACTCCTTATTTAATTTTTGCAGGCTGTTCCAATGTAGAATATAGCTTTTGTACAAGAAACTTTCACAATAAAGGGGTTAACTGTTGATGAGGGTAACAGAGAACATCCCAGCACAACTGGGACTCCTCTGGGCAAGGTAGGGCTGTGCAGGAGGGGACTCCCCTTTTGTACTATGCCAGAGGGATCTCAGCACCTGATCCATCAGGGAGCATCCTGGGAGCACATTGTTTTGAGTTAGTGTCTATGGCAGTTGTGTATACTCCACCCTGTAGAGTTTGAGCACCTCAGCATGGTTAGTTGGTAAAGGAAAAGCAAGCTTATAAAAATTTAGGATAACTGTCTTCATGTAAAAAGCAAACACTGCTGAGAGGCTGCAGGGAACAGGGAGGGGAATAGCAACCCAGTCTCTTAATTCAACAGAAGTTTCACTCAATGTGGAGAGAGTAAATGAGAGGACGTGATTTTTCTCTGCCAAGTCCTTTATTTAAATATAAAAGCTTTTCATGGCTACTTGCAAAAGATACTGTTAACAGCGTGGTCCTTTGCATGACACTTCTTACAGGCTCAGGCTCCTGCAGCGTCAGCCAGATGATCTGGCCACTGGCTGTTGTGTTCCCACTATTCCTCTCACATCCATGGTCGTTGGATCTTTTTGCTGAGCTATTTCAGTGCACTTAGCTGAAACTAGCCTGACATCGCATGCTAAAACAGCCCTGCAACAGCTGAGTGCTGGAGCCAGTGTCATGGAAGACATAGATTTAAATTGTGAAGGAACTTCATTCTTAGTTAAAGAATTTAATCTTTCCAAAACAAGCTTGTTTTCTCAAGGCAGGACACATGCACCAAGGAAGGACCACTTTATACTTTCTTCTCTTAGGTGTGTGCTCTAGGGCAGTGGTAGAGGCAAGGTCCTGAATAAACCAGGCCCTTTGGACAACAGCTCACTTGCAGTATCTCCTGTTTTGAAAGCTGTTCTGTGTGTATATGTGCTAAGGTTACTCTTAGGATAACCTGATATTAGGATTATCATCTGTTGTTGCATAGAGTTGCTAGAATAAATAGTTCATGTGTCAGCGTAACATGTCTGGAGTCACATATATGCAGCTGCTGGTGCCTGTGGTCTTTGCAGTCAGAGCTCATTCAGAGACACCATGATACCATTTTCTTCAGCTTTTTAATTAAACAGAGACTTGAATTCCATATATTTCTTTCCACATTTATTCAAAGCTCTTAAGTTTGCCCTGTTCCCCCCACTTCAGCTTTCCCTAGTAGATTAGAGCCTGCTGGAAAACATAGAGCACATTGTGAAGTCCAAAGCAAAAGCTGACTCAGCGATCCTTCCCATTTAGGCTGCCACTGTTCATGGAACAGGAGGTTAGCCTTAAATTACTTCTGCCAAAAAATACTGCTGCCCATTTTATTAACTATTGCTGTGTCCTTTAACTTAGTTTCTTTTTAAATGTAGTCTACTATTGCCCTAACACTCTGGGAAAGAGGACTTTCTTTTCATATGCTGGAATAACTCTCATTTTTCTGTAAAAAGCATTTGGCATCTCTTCTCCAGATCTCTGGAGAAAGGCTCTGTCCTAGGCACAGCCCGTATCCCTACCAACAGTGGCTCCTATCCTTAAAGGCTTTCAGCTCATCCTCTCTTGAGGAGAGGGGGCATGGTTGTGGTGCTGGGTGGGTCCCTTTAAAGCAGGCACAGGGCAGTACAGGAATAAAAAGACTTCCTTGTCAGTCCCATTGTCCTTACGAGCTGGAGAAGATCCACTCATGACCTCAGAGCAGATGGGTGTCAAAACATGATCCATGTGTCTGAGTGTGATCTCACCAATGTGTATAACCTGGATGCCAACACAGCAGCAATGCTGGAGGAGCCAGTACTGAGGTGCCACTACAAAGAGAAAAGCGAATCTCATCAAGTTCTTGTGTTCTCCATAAAGCAGTCAGTGACAACTTGGGATGATATTCCAGGGAGAAAATGGAGTTTGAGGAGGGAGCTGGCCAGAGAGCAGTGCTTCATGGGACAGTGGTGGGAATTTTGGATGGCTGTTGTTCCCAGAAATATGCCCAAGTGCCCTTTTTCCATTGGAGTATTAAGAAATTATGTAGACTCAGCCTAGTTTCATTAATGGATTTAAAACAGGTTTTGGCGTAAGGGAGCCAAGCACATCAGGAATGGAACAGAAAATATTCTTCCTCAGTCCGAGAGCCTGGACTCTGCCTCTCACACCAACTAAAGCGAGTGACAAATGCTGGTTTTGTTGTAATCTAAAATCTTTCTCTTTTCTCCCTCCCCCACGTCCATCGTGTGCAAATTTAAAGCCACAGGCACAAAAGTACCGTGGAGTCACCCTAAGGCCCCTGCACTAGAGGAGGAACATGTTGAATTAAAAGATACTTACCAAAGCAGCTGAATTCAGTCTCTTGATTACCTTGACTCCAGCTCAAGGTACTTACTGATGCTTTTCTTTTTAACCTTTGTTTGTTCTCCAGTCTGATCTGCATTTTTGACAGGTGATTATTATCACTGAAGGAGCTGACAGCTCTGGTAGTCTCAAGTGCTGCAGAAGTCCTGATGGTGGTTTTAATGCACGCAGGTTGTCTTTGAAAAATATTTGGAAGGAAAAGCTGTAGAAAACTTGTAGAAAACGTATGAAGCTGCTCTGTTGGGGCAGGACCTGTCCTGGTCCCAGAACAACCCTGAGATCACAGGGTGTCTTGGACCTCAATGGGGGGCACTCCTAATTGTGAAACCCGAAACAAAGTGATGCTGATAACAACCAGACAACTGAGATATTTTCAGCACTTCCCTGGCTCTGTCCTTAGAGGTGAGAACCTCTCTCAGCTTGTGCTTCTCAGCTGTACATCAGTGACCCAGCTTCTGTGTTTGTTCTTCACAGCAGGTGCCTCTTACAAAATTCATCTTGTTCATGGGCAATCTGTGACTTGTCTGAGTCCAAAGGAGAAGCTCGTTGATGTCAGACCCAAACCCAGGCTGTCACTGTGCAAACCTTCCTCCTGTGCTGGAAGACTGTAGGAACACTCAGACTTGTTGCTCAGGATATCTCAATTAAGCCATGTTCAAGGTTGAACTGTACTGCACAAATGCTTGTCATACTTCAAGACCTGTTGATGGGAAGAAGAATATTCTTAGAATCCTAGAATGGTTTGGGTTGGAAGGGATCTTAAAAGGATCATCTCATTCCACCCTCCTGCCTTGGGCAGGGACACCTTCCACTAGACCAGGTTGCTCCAAGCCCCATCCATCCGCAATTTCTCAAGGCAAGCTGTGCCAATGCCTTTCCACCCTCACAGTGAGGGATTTCTTCCTAGTAACTAATCTAAACCTCCTTTCTTTCAGTTGAGAGCCATTTTCCCTTGTCCTATAACTACATGCCCATCCACCATGATGGATGATGAGTGTCCTGGTGCAAAGCCTCATGTGCAAAGGTTGAACAAGTAACAAATGCTAGGATGAAATTAATTCCATGAAGGACCCTATTTTTAACTTCTTAACATACAAAATTCTTTGTAGCTGCAGTTTGGCAGGGTTCTGTCTCTTGCAACAGGGGTCACTGCTTCCATACAGTGCTAGAGTTGGTTTATCCTATTTTTACTAAGCTGTGAAAGTTGTTTTTCTAGTATGCTGTGACTCTGCTTGCTTCCCCACCCTTAGGCTCCATCTGTACACTTCAAAATAGAAGGAGGAAGAGGGCAGAGAAAGAACAAAGGCTCATAATACAAATGGAAGGAAACTGGGGAAATTCAGGAGGAAATGGACAGTGAGAAATACAAAAAGATCCAGCTGCGCTGAATGCATGGGGTGTGAGTGCACAGGGATGCTTTCTACTTGTATTCAGAGCTCAAGACCTGCATTGTGGAGCTGAACTTTCCTTTGAGTCAGTGACCTATTCAGACACCTAACAATGTCCATTATGTACAGTCAGCTTGTTTATGCCCCATGCAGGGCTTTCATACCTTTTTCCACGTACAGTCAAACTATTTAACAAAGTGGCCACACCAGACTCTATTTTGCTGTGCGAGCTCTTGGCCACCAGCTTTCAGCAAGCATCTTGTAAGTTCAGAAAGATTTAAGAGGACAGACTGTGATGACAAGATGCTCAAGGAGAACATCTGCTGATGAAAACACTGTTCTCAGCTGACTGATAGCAAACATCTCTTTCCTTTGAAGGATGGGGAGAGAGGAAAGAGGTAGCAAGAATTGGGTCCCTGCCCCTCATGGAGTTGTAATGATCAATTGATACTGTGAGGCAGCCTGAAGAGGCAAGTCCGGAGCAATGCTTGATGGCAGTGTGGAATCAGCCTGGCAGCAATGCTTGTGCATCACTGTGGGGTGAGAACAGTGGAGAGGGGAAACCCTGCGAGCTGGAGGAAAACATCTCTGCCATGGAGCCCCAAGCAGTGCTGTTGCTGCCTTCATCCTTGCTGCAGAATAGGTGAGGCTGTCAGCCCATGGCAGAGCTATGCTTAGGTTTGTTCTACAGCTGCAGAGGAACCAGCTGGCCCATGTTTAACATACGAGGGGATCCCCCAGGAGGCTTTGTATGCTCTCTGTGGAGTTCGAGGCAGCAGCTGCAGAAGTGCCTAAGTGTGCTCCTCAGCAGAGATATCCTCTGTGACCTTGGGCAGCCCAAGGTTTTGGCCCTGTTGTGTGGAAACAGCTCCCACCTCCACTACAAAATACAACATGAGCTTTTCGATCACATGGTGGCTCTGATTAACATGAGAGCTGAGGTACAGCTTTTGGGGTAGGAGGAATCATGACTTGACCTTAGCCTGTAGTTTTCAGCACAAGGATGTAATTCTCAATTGAAGGAGGTGCTCTTTAACCCAGCCCACCAAGAAGCAGCTGTAACCAGTGACTGAAAGCTGAAGCTAGAAATAAGGTACATATTCGTGGTGTGAGCAATTTGGGCGTTGGAGCAAGTCTGTGCAGGCGCTGGTGCTTTCTCCTATTTAAAGAGAGAAAGCATTTTGGCAACTTGCTTGTTCTGTCTTATGCCCTTGTTTTAACCACCAGTCATTCAGTTAGAGCCACTTAGCAGCTTTTAAGGCATTTCTTTAGGGGAAAAAAAGAATTCTACACATTCAGGAAAACATCTGTCATCGCTGGGAGCAGAAACTGTAGCTAACGTGGTCCCTGGAGCATGTGGGAGAGCTCCAGTTCGTTACTGCCTCTCTGCAGTCACTTCTGAGAGAGCAGAACTGGTTGTGAAGGTGAAGAAGGATTTAGCAACGTTGCCCAGCATTTAGAAAAAGAAATCAAGGGGTGCCTCTTTGAAACCTGAAACGTGTGCACAGCACATGACACACAAGGAGTGTTTGTATTCATGTTTGTTCTCAGGAAATTGTGTTGCTTCGTAAGCTGAGCTCTTTTAAGTGTCTTAAGTTTGGCACACTATGAGCTGGGCTTTAGCAGGCACTTTTGGAAGTTGTCAGCCTGAGCTGTATTTTCCTGACTCAGATCCTTGCAGTAAGAACTGAGGAATGGAGCATTTAAATGGAAAAAAAAAGTAGAAGCTACGGTGCAGCTAGATAATGTCAATCTTGTCATTGCTTTTAATATTCATTGCCAGGCACAGCGATCACACTATGTCAGTTTTAAGTTAAGCAACCCTTAGTCCTAGTCATCTTCTGCCTACGTACATGAAAGGGATGACTGAGCCCACAGCTGCTAAAGGCATCTCTCAGTTACTTATATTTCACTGGGTATTTAAAGATTAGGTCGGGACGTAGAGGATGAAAGGGTTTTTCTTTATCTATTAATAAGAAACTTGTATTTGCAGATATGAAAAAGACCAAAGACTGAAGTGTCCAACATGCTCCTCTTTTCCCTGCTGCTTCCTCCAAATGGTGTGGGGGTAGGGAAACATGTGGAGATCCTACAGGGAATAAAATAATGTTCCTCTTGGTCTACTGCTTACCACAGCCCAGCCCCATTTCCCAAAATTGATGGGTAAGGATGTGCTGTGCTGGAGTTCTCATGACATAGCCTTGCTTGCAATGCAGGAGACCAAGCAACATACAGGGAATTAAATATATGGGGCTTTGCACACTTTAAATATGAACAACAAAGGGGAGGATGTAATGCAAGAAGCACTGAGAGATTCCTGTCGTCTATTGCTTTTGCTTTCTCCACTGACTATCAAACACTTTTTGGGAAAAGGACCTCTTCATTAGCCTTGTGATGCTCCAGCCCTTCAATTAATAAATAGTCATCCTTGGCATCTCCAGAAAATTATCTAGCAAAATCAGGGAGGACCAGATTAACCTGGTCCTAAACTAAAAGAAAGAAGCAAGGAACAGAGTTTGGAGAAGGTCTTCCAGCTGTCTGTATCTAGAACTGTGGGAAGGGGGTGAAAGGCATGGATCCCAGCGTAAAACAAAGCCGGCAGCTTTCATATCCTCTTTAAGGCAGACACGTGGCGGGAACAAAGATGCTCCCCTTGCTGTAGCTGCATGATCTCAGACATGAGTAGTGTACAGACTGCACTCGCCCCAGCGTGTGCTCAGGAGAGGGGTGGGAGCTGTTCCCACACAACCATCTCAAGAGCAGCCTGAAACCATGTTTAACGTCGTCCTGCCAGCCATTCTTCGTTGTGTCAGCAGGTTGAAACAAGTGATGAAGTTGTTTGAAGAGGGTTTGGTGGTGAGCAGGTTGTGTGTGGCGTAACAGACTTACCCAGTGTCTCAGGGCGCTTGCTTTGTTAGTAGCTTAACTGGACATAGAAAACTCTGACTTCAGGATCCATACACTTGAGGATGTGTGGGAGGAGAACTGGGCACACCAGACTCAGCACCCTTTGTATCACCAGATGCACATGATGTGGATGAAGAGGACATGAGGCAAAGGCAGCGTGTCTGAAGAATAGTGGAGACGCTGAGCAGCCCAGGCACAATGCTGCTTTGGGGAAGCAGAGTGAATCTGTGCGCCCTGCTGCTGGTGTGCTCCAAACCAGCTTGGGTTTTCCATGTGGCTCTGGGCGCAGCCACTCCATGCAGGATGAAGGCCTGGGGGAAACCCTGCAGCTAAAAGTGCCCTTTGTTATTTGTCTGATCTTGCCTTCAAGCCCTAAGGCTGTTACAACCGGATAAGCTAAAAAAGCAAAGGAATCATGGCACAGCAAGGAAAATCCCTGATCTGGATTAGACACACAGCTGAGTTAACAGCACTTCCACAGCACAGCCAGGCTTTTTCAGTCAAGCTGCACATACAGGTAGTGTACAATCCAAAGGAAAGAAGTGCAAGGTGAAGAGGAGGTGACCCTGGTAGCCAGGCATTGCTAGGAGCCAGTACACATTGGCTCTGCCTCTGAGTTTTCTGTGTGACTTCATCTCTGCGTACTGCTGTTTTCTTCCCCAAGTTGCAGGGTGTGCCTCACACCCACAGAGGACTGAGAGGTTGTGTCTGTCCTCTTCTGAAGTTCACCATCATTCCTTGTGGTGCTTTAACCCTGAGAGTTAATACCTCCAGGTCACCTTTCCTGTTACAAACCACCATCACCTGTAACTTTGGCCTCTATGCTCACGTGCTTATGCCCCAGCAGTCCTTTGTTGCTCCTGAGTTTGAAAGAAGTGCTTGCTGCTTCCCACCTTCATCTCAACCAAATGTGCAAGGTGAAGAAGTGAGCAGGGAAAGCCAGCCTCAACTCAAAGGAGAGGAAAGAGGTAAAATAAATACTTGCCTTCTGAAGTTGCTACTTGGGACTGTACCAATGCAGACTTTCCCATCTGCTCTGTTCTTTGTGGAGTTGAGCACAGCAGAGTCTGTTCAGGTAAGCATCACCCCACCTGGGAGATGCTCCTGTAGGATTTTGCTGTGAGGGAGAAGAAAACCGAAGGCAGTTTTTGTTCATAACCTAAGAATCCTGCTTCTAAGTGGTGCCTTTAGGCATATATTTAAATGGCAAAAGCTGTCAGTTTTTCTTCCATCAGAATTTATTCCTGTTGCTGCATTCAGGCAACGGTATACTGTGAAAAATGATTGTCTCTAGTGGCAACTTCAGAGTCTTTTGCCATTCAGAATTGGTCTCGTTTAACTCTGCTGCTGAGAAAGGGCATTCAGGCAGTCTTGCTTTGTTTTTGTTCCCTCTGTACAGAGTCAGCATGGCAATGATAAGAGCAGAAAGTAAGCTGCAGTTTCTCTCTGCTCATTGTCACCAGGCTGGCTATCAGGATTTGGGCATCTTTGTGTTCTTCCTGTTCTTTAAAGCAAGAGAGTAAATTGGAGTCCCCAGGTTAGGTGTCAGCCTGCAGAGATGTTCGTGGTAACCCACAAGCAAGGAGGAACCCTAATTTGATGTGCCTTCGTACTGACTGTCTGCTATGTGTAGATTTTTCACATTGCATCAGAAGAGTGTTTTTCTGAAAATTCTGTGGTTCTGTCGATGCTGCTGGGCCAGAATGGACAGATTTCATACCCTGCTCTTTCTGCTGCCTGGAAGGTTGCACTAGTAACTGTGTTTTTCTGCAGCACGATATTGCACTTCACCTTCTCCAGTACAGAGGATTTTAGATGGTCAGTCACATGGTCTGTGGCCACAACATGGTCATTCAGAGTCCATGAGCAGTTTAACCCTTCAATCTTTCTGCTGAAACTCTTAAAAAAGGAATTCTGTGAAGAGCACTGACTTGGTGGCATAAACCTTTCCCTCAGACTCTCCAGACTGGGTTTTAGATAATGGCTCTGCTCTACTCTTAACCAACCAGCACAAGCTTCTTGTTGCCAATTGAGTCACCCAGTGTCACATTTGATTGATTGTGGGAGGGGATGATGCTAGCTTTGAATGAACTGCCAAGTCTGCAAATACGTGGCGAATTTTCCTTCTAAAGCTCAAGTCTTGAGGGAAAGCGATCAGGTAAGAACCTCAGCTTTGGAGCAAGGAAAAGAAAGTTTCTGCCTCTAATGGCTGGAAAGAAAGGACAGCCACTCTGGCTGCCTTAAGCTAGGGTAGGAAACCAGGAGGCAAATTATTGCTGCTTCTGATTTTCTTCCTTTACTGCAGTGCCTGGCTTCAAGCAAACGTCAGCTGGAGGGGGTGTGGAGGCTGACTGGGCTTTTGAACGCTGGAGTTGGCAGCTCTAGAGAAGAGTTCCCATGTGCTCTTGGTTACACTGATGTCCGTGTGCCTGTGGAACTTGGGTGTGTGCTCTGGTTTGCAGCACTGCGTGTTGCCAACATGTGGCTGGATGTAGGTGGCCTGCCCTTGCTGTAATTTGACGGGTACTAATAAATCAACACTATGCAAATCTGCCTTTAGTTAGATCTTCCTCCTCCCAGATGCATGGCACTGCATGTGGGGTTTAGGTATCTGGAGCTACAAGGGGAGTTGCTGCTGGAGGATTGTATCTTGCCCTAGTGTAGTTACACGCTCAGAGACAAGACTCTGTATTGAAAAAACGGGAGTTTTGCTATTGACTTCTCAGTCTATCCAGCCCCCCTCTAGTCTAAAAAAATTGTTTATTATCAAGAATGTTACCATCCTGGTTGGAAAAAAACTGCTGTGTGACTTCTAACTGCATCCCGGCCTTACCAGCTAAAGAAAGAGCAGATCAGCTGGCTTGATTTAATGGCAGAAATGGAGGAATAGCTGACGGTGGTGCATTTCTTTCTTTTGTCTGCAGTGATCTTTAGCTCAGAAGAGCACATCTCTGCTAATTGACTATTAAACAAGATTGCTTGCTGAGGTGCGCTGGCTTGCCATTTCAATCCTTTAAGGAATAAGCCTCTGATCAGCTGCACATAGGGCTCTTAAATATAATCTGCCTAATGACTGGAGGGCTTTGACCTTCTGTTATTAAGGCGCTGATGTTTTGGGTTACAAACTAAGCCTTTGGGGTGGGGGGCTGAGCAGGGGTGGGGTTTTTTCTGAAATGGTAATACTCCAAACAACAAAGGCTGCTTTTTAATCTCAAAGCAAGACTTGGAAGCAGCACAGAGTCAGTCTAGAGATAAGTCTCTTTTAGCTCAAGATTTCTAGGATTGCACACGTGTTACCACATGCCTGGACCACCAGTTAGACCTTTACCTGGCCACAGATCCTTTGTCCCAGTTGTGGTGCATGCAAATAATGTGTGTTTGCGTGTGTTTACCCAGTTTGGAAAAAATCTGAGCCCTAAGGGATTCGAGCTTCCTTTTGTGTTATGAAACGGGCTGCACTGAGAGCCAGCTGAAGCACTGCTCACTGCCTGCTTTGCAGACACTGCAGGAGGGTTTTGGAGCCCATGCACTCAATGTTTGAGGAAGGATGGTTAGTCTGGTGTTCAGCAAGGATTCCAACTGCCATTTTAAAGAGCTCTGCTGACAGGCTCCAGAGGAAATCCCAACCCAAGCCTGAAAGATAGCAGCAGCTTGGGGTCAGAGTTGGAAAGGGCTGGGCAAAAGGAGGGGCTAGCTGCAAACAGAGGCAGACTGGCTCTTTCCCTCTTCAAATCTGTTTTGTTCAGCTGGCACCATCCTCCTCCACAAGCATGGATGCAGGGGAGGAATGTTCCTTGTCACGGCAGGCTTTGGGGGCTCTCCCCAGGATGTGGGGAGCGCACAGATTACTTGGATGCTTTCCAGTCTTGTTTCCCCCCACACCCCAGTTGGTTGATATACATCATCCTAAAGCCTTAATATTGTGTGGCAGCAGGCTAGAAATGGGAAGGGGGACAACACTCACACTTGCTTTGCTGTTTTAGAGTAAATGCTGCAGGAACAGTTGGTATTTCATTGCTGATATTAAACCTGGATGTGGGGAGAGAAGGGAGAATGTGGCTAAGGCTGAACACCTGCCTCTAACAAATAATCCACTAGAGACCCTGCAGTAATTTTGTAAATCACAAGCACATTTTCAGCCTTCCCAGAAATGTGTACTTCTAAATGCTAATCATCAAATAGCCTAAATTACCAATCCATCAGATTAATCTATAAATTGAGGCAGGCTTAGAATAGCCATTGGAGAACAGTATTTAGTAAGTGGTATCTAGTTCAGTGCTCTCCATCTCTTGTTGTTCTGACCTGACAAATAGCACAATCTCTTCTTTGTGTTATATTAAAATGTGTCATAGGAAGGCTGTTTAAATGGTTTCTTTTTGACCCATCACACGGCATGTGTCTGTAGGAGAGAGGGCTTCTGCATGCAGCAGTGCTGCAAACAAAGTGGGAGACTGTGAAATGAATGATGCCTAGAGCATCAAAATCCAGCCTGCCTGTTCTCCCTGCATTTCCTTTTTTGCACTTGTAATCAGAGAATATTGGAGGTTTGTTGGATTGCTCATAATAAAGCCTCAAAGCAAGGATCAGCAGTGGGAGCAATGCATTTCATTTGTTGTAACCTGAAGTGAAGCTGCTCCATGCGTGTTCCACTAAGATGAGTCAGGTTGCCTCCTCTTTCTAAGGTGACATTACAGGATGTCTGTCTGCAGACTTTGGCCTTTTATTTGGGAGGGGAGAGGAGGGAGTTGGTTTCCTTTGCAGCAGCAAGGGCAAAATAGGCTTTTAATAAAGCTTAAATTCTGCAGCTGCTGGCTAAGTTAATAAAAGAAGTGCTGGCACTCTGTCCTCCTGGAGATGAGCCTTTTCCAGCTCTCTGCCATGACCCAGGGATGTGAGCCATGTCTTCTGGTCTTTTTCCCTTTGTGCCACTTTCTTGAATGAGAATAAGGGGAGAGCTTCCCTTTGCAAGGCTTTACCTTGCTTTGCCTTTTCTGCTCATGGAGGTAGTTTAGGTTTGTGAATGGAAGGAAAAGAGTCATAGAAGGAGAAGTGCTGTAGCACGGATATCATGGAGGAGGCTGTGACTTCTTATTGGTTATAAATAAACTCAAATCCCTGATTATAGACCCTGAAGAGAACTAGAAACTCAAAACCAAGAGATAAGAAAAGGAGGAACTTTATATGTGGTAGAATAACACTTTCTACCAAGGTACATGTGGCTCAGCTAAGTGTTGCTGGAGACCTGAGAACAGCCCTGCTGAAACACAAGATTACAGTCCAGATACGGGCAAGAACTCTTTGTCCAAATACTACTGTGATTGAGACAGATAAGGGAATTTTTTTTGTTCATGCAGAAAGTTTCCTGCTTCTTACTGGTCTCCTGGGAGGTTCAGCATGACCTCTTTGTACCTGGCTATTTGAAGAGCCTCATCCTGGTGCTGGAGAGCCCAGCAGCCTGAAGTCTGGAGCAGGGCGAAGCATCTCCCTCTCCCCTCCCTTCAAATGTATTTTTCTCCCACTGTGCTCACAGTAGCTTTTGAAGTGCATCGGAATTGTTCACAAGCAGATTCTCCACTGGAAACCAGCAAACGTTTTGAGCAGCTTGAGGCATCTGGTTTGACAGGAGAGGACTCAGAATACAGACATAACTGGGTGCTTAACGTCAGTAAGCACACTGCAGTACCAGTGTCAGAGTATCCCGAGGCAGCTCCTAGGCAGTGTGACAGCCTTGGTTCAATTGTCACAGATGAAGTTAGAGAAAATGAGGAATTATGCTATGAGTGAGATTCAGTCTCTTTTCTCTCTCGCCAAGGACTCCTCTCCAGGAACTGAGAGTAGACAGAATGGTGAACAACCTGACTCTAGCAGTGTGGGTCATTGGGTGCTGCACGCTGTGAAGGCTTTCACTAGTCCTTATCTTTGAGTTTTGCCAAGAAACTGGTGCTGGGGGAACAGAATTTCAAGCTATGAGGCAGAGAAACTTTCACTAGGAGATGTGATGGTAATTGAAAAACAAGGAAACAAAACCAGCTTGAGAGAGGGTGACAAGGTTCAGAGGATTGCTCATTAAGTTGGGTCAAAGGAAATTTAGCTGTCCTGAAGCCGATCACAGAAACAGCTGAAAACTGGGCTGGACGGAGACATGGAAAAGGAGCATAGCCAAGAAAAGCCTTGAATTTCCATGGCACGGTGCAAAGGGCAGGAATCTTGTAGGTTAGTTGCTTGAGGGTTCAAAGTGCCTGCCTGGGTGCCCTTTCTGAGCCTCTGCCTTCTCTGGGCTCGTGGCATTTTCCTGAGAGCTCCCTGCGAGCACTTGTGGTTGAACTACAGCCTGCATTTCTGAAAGAGGCATCCACTCACAATGGAAAGACTTACAATTTGGGATCCACCACATCCTTTGGGAAGCTGTTCCCATGGTTAATGCATTTACCACGTAACTGTTACAGTTCCCTGAAGGAGTTTGAGTCCTTAGCTGGCAACGTGCCTGCCTTGCTCAGTGCTGCTGCATAGCTCTCTGCCTACTGAGGCAAAAGTCTTGCTACAAGGGGACTAAAGGCCTTCCTGGGATCATGCAGGCTTCTCTAGGACAGCCAGGGAGCTGAACCTGTTCCCTGCAACCAAGAGTGTGGAGTGAGTTTTGTGAAGCATTAGTCTGTTCATTCATCAGCAGTCCACTGATCTTGTCTCCTCTCTGGGTCATGTGTGCCTTGCTGGTTTGCCTCAACAACTGGTAGGTCATGCAGGATTTGAGAAACAGCTCTGGCATTGTACCAAGCAGAGGCTGTGGGACGCTCAACAGTGAATTCCAGAGATGATGTGTCATGAAAGCCGTGGCCCTGCCAGCCCCTCTGCATGAGGTTGCTGAAGGTAGTGTGAGCCTTGCTGGGTTGCAGTCCCCATGCTCAAGGAGAGCTTTGGCTTTCTGAGCAGATTTTGGTAGGTGAATGTTAGCTGCAAAATCTGTCTGGGAGCCTGCAGCTTTGTATGGGCGGAAGGGAAGCCTTTCACTTATCCCTCTGCTTGTCTCCAACTGGAAGGTGACAACTGAGCTGGGAGAAGTCAGCTGTTTCTGTTTTCTTCCTCTGGGGACTTGAAATCTATTTCCAGTGAGGTGGATCCCTGGGAAGAGGAAGGGCAGCTCTTCTAAGTGAGTGCTGCCAAAGCTGAAAGGCACTGGGAGGTGGCCTTGCCAGCCTCAGACATTTAAAACACTTTAGTCAAGCCCTGGAAGAAAAACAGAGGATAATCTTAGTATCTCCTTTTACATACAGTTTGGGCTCTGCACTGTCCTTTGCTTTGTTACTAAGCTTTTTTGCAGCCTTAGAAAGTTGTTGAAACAACTGTGAAAGTTCTTGTTGAGAAGAAGAGTGCATCCTTTCATAAGTTGACTTTCTATTGTCTGTTCTCTCCTGGCTGGACACCATGTTTTATATGGCAAACATCTTTAAAGCTTTTAGGGAATTTCTCTTCTTTCCTTACCCCTGAAATACCCTCTGTGATCTGGATCGTTGGGCCAGCTCTTAATCTGGGCTGGAACAGGAGACGGTAATTGTGATGGATCCCCCAGTGATATTACCCTTCCCAAAAGCAATTAAATGTGATCAAACCCTCATTTTTGTTTTATGACTGCTTGTAGCAGTGCCCAAACATTTATGGTCCCCCAAAGTCCCACATGCTGCCAGGCCAGGCTTTCCACTGGAAGATAATGCATTATATCTATGCTATTGGTTAACTTGCACAACACTGCAAAGCAACCGCTCCACTGGGCTCTAGCTTGTTGCTCATTGTAGTGGTGCATTTGTGCTATGCAGCCCTGATTCTCCTTCACCCTCACTTAATTTCCTGGGAACCTTCCCCTCTCCTAGGCTGCTGAGCTTTGTGAACATTTGCCAGTGGAAGGCAGTGTATTTGTTTTAATCAGATCTATTCTTAAAGCTGTCAGATTAATTGCTGTGCTAGGAGGGGGGTACCTCCCTGCCTCTGTCCTGCTGTTCTCACCTCATTTTGATCAAAGCCTGGCATTGATCTGATACAGTGGGAAGCCAACCAGGACTAAACACTAAGGCTGTCTAGGAGCCACAGGGACAGACCCAGGGGCTCTGCATTGCTGGGGGGACACTGGGGGGTGTTTCTCAAGGGTAGTTAGGGTGTTGGATCCTCCTTGCATGGCACACTTCGCTGTAAAGAGCAACCTGGGAGTCGCACCAGCTGCTCCGACATCCACACTCATTCACTTTGAAATCCCTTTAGCACTGGAACAATTCCATTAGCAGGACTTCTTAGGCCTGATTTGGAGTGGTTTCTCTGCCGATTGAAACTAAGTCTGTGCACCAGTGTGGAGAGCTCGTCATTACCAAGACATTCCCTGTGTACCTCGGGGCTGCTTGCAGCTGAAGTCTTGAACAAAAGATCTGCTGTTGGACAAAGGAGGAAGGAGTGAGCCTCTGAAGAGAGGAAGAATTTCTCCTCTGTTTGCCAGCAGTTTTTTTCTAACTATTCTTTTTTTAAGGATTGGTCACTAATTAATCCATGTCGTTTTGCAGACAAAGCTGTCAACATTTTTAAGGTTGCATGGTGAAATAACTTCAGTGCCGTTGTTCTTGCAGCTTTGAATGTTCTCAAACAAATGCCTTTTAAGATAAAAATGGCCTGTGCTTGATCCCAGCCCAGAGTTGTGGTCGTTACTCTTTTATTTGAAACCTCTCAACTGAACCCAGTGAAGTCAGTGAGAGCTGCAAGTGTTTGAAAGTCAAGTCACACTTATTTCCATGGCTAAATATGGGCATAATGCAGGGTGTTACTCTGAAATGCTCCAGTGTGTGACCCATGTTGGAGCCCAGCAAGTGTGCTGTGTGCCACAGACACTGCCTGCAGTAGCTTCTGACAGCTTTCAGGTCACCAACCTGTTGGACCCTGAGTACCAAACACATCGTGCCCTCTCACTTTTATTTTTTGCTCTTACCTGCTGTTGGGGTGTGAGATGCCTCACAGCCACGTAGGAGTGTAAGCTCACTGGCGACTTGCATATGCGTGCATTTCTGCTGATTTCTGTCCATTGGGTCTGAAGTGAAAATGGTAGAAGCAGGACACCTTCCTCCCCCACCCCTGCACATTTCCCACACAGTGTGGACTGTGAGAGCTTTGTAAGAGGTATTTCTTGCTACTCTCAGTGGCAGCACTAACATACAAAATTAAATCTAGCCCACCGCCTTGGAGTGGGGGTAGGTGCACTGGTTCTGTGCTGGTGCAGCAAAATCCATCTGAAACTGACACACTGATTATCCCTAAATGTTTGAAGAACTTAAGAACAGCATAAAATATATATGACGAGCATGCATGAGATTTTTCAATAAAATTAATTAATACAAGCAGTGCTTTGCAAATTCAATTTAGTCCATGTGGGAACAGTTTGGTGAGTTCTGGTGCATGTATGCAGTCCTTCAGCGGCAGGAGCAGGTCTGGTTGTATTGCGTGGATGCCCTGGGTGGAGGAGAGCTCACATGAGGAGTGACTGCAGCTTCCAGCTGGGAAGGGGCAGCTCCATCAGCATTTGGCCACAGCTGCAGTGCTGTGTGTAACAGGGGCGTAGCTTTGGCTGTAGACCAAGCCCAAGTTACAGGTCCTTACCCGTCAGCCAAGCATCAGACAGGGCTGGTTACTGCTGGCCTGGAGTCCTTAACGTCTTCATAGTATCAGAAGTCATTTGAATGCTACAGCTCTTTCAGTTAAGCTCCCGTTGAACTCCGTGCAGAGATATTGTAATATAATTGGTTGGCCTGCTGCAAGTGCATTAGGAGAGTCTGCTGCTGAAACAGCCTCTGTCTGTGCTTCAGGCTGGAGGGGAGCCAGAGCGAGCCCTGGGCTCCGCACAATGTCATACTGATTACGAGGGTGCGAGATTTTGTTTTTGCTAAAATAGTTCTGCCAGTACAGCCCAGAGGGCAGCTGCAGTTACACTGCTACAGAGGGGCCTTATGCTGCTCTGAATTGTCCCTGGCTCTGGGGCGGGCGGGGATGCTGCTGGGAGTACCTTTATCCTGCAGTAACAGCCTGTGCATGGCTGAGTGCTGCCCAGCTCCACAAGTGCAACTTTATTTTGTTGATATCCACCCCATAGCAACTTCATCTCAAAGGCCAAAGGGAAATATTTTGCTTCCTCTGGCTGTTAGGAAGTGGGTTCTCCATGGCAGCAGTCCCTTCACAAAGGGTTCGGTCCTGAGCAGGAAACTCTGGTCCAATCCCTAATGAGCCCTTCCTGCTGATAAGGGAACCTGCGGGCCAGGGGCTCTGCCTGAGCCAGTCAGCTCCCCAAGAACTGATGTGCTTTTTGATGAGCACATCCTCCAGAGCCTGTAAAATGAGACTCCAGGCCCTCCAGAGAAGTGGGTGCAGACCTAGGTGCCACAGAATGGGACCTGCCTGAGGAAAGGCCAGCTCTGGCAGAGCTGTGCACCTGTGATACTGCTGCTACTCTCTGACATTCCTCAGCTGGAACATCCTGTCTCTCCCCTGCTCAGCAAGTTTGTCTCTTACTGCACGTGGAAACCCAACACTGGTTTTATTCCTGGAATAATTGTATTAATGTGTGCGATATTATGTCTATTTACAGCTGGGTTGTTCCCCAGTTTGGGAAGTGGACTGGAGAATAAGGTGCTGTCCTGTTTTGGAGCAAGGAAGCTCTTAGGTCTCTTTTTCCAGCTTTGCACTTTGGAAAGACCTATCCAGTACAGTTCATTACATGAAGATAGGATGAAGTATTTCTCTCTGCTGGCAGCCCGTGGCATGGTGCTCTGCAAGCCCCTTCACCAGCTGCTGTGTCAGTTTTGCTGTTCAAAATCTGGTTCCATGACACTTATTTCCCTTCTCAAGGTGAGGTGCACTCTGCCAGAACAGCATTGCACAACTTCTAAAGTCACAGTTAAACTCACTGTGCTGGATTAATAACAAATCCAGCAATAAACCTGGAATACTGGAGCACTGCCCTTCGGCAGGCCATTGCGTGCTGCTGTTGCTGGGATTTGGGAGTGACATGGTTTTTTCCCCTGTGACAAATCTTTGTTCCCCCACTGTCTATATTTAGACACAAATGCATCCAGAATCAACTGTGCCCATGGCAAGCTGTGCTACTCTCTCAGCAGCCCTCACCAGGGCAACATCACGTGGGCTTTTATTCTGTTGCATCTGCCCTTGCCTCTCCACGCTGATGGAAAACGCATCATCTCAGCCGGGCTTCGATTGCTGGGCTGCTGGGGTGGAGTGGTCTGGCTGTCCTTGCCTGACTGTGCCTTTTATCCCCATCTTAAACTTTTCAACATAGAACCTGGCTGTGGGAAGGAGAGCTATCACTCTCCCTTCTGGAGAGATTACACCTCCTCTTCTGTCTGTCTGTTACATTGCTATTTGGACACTAGTGTGCTTTAGTTGTGATCCTCCTCAAGGATTACCTCCTTGACTCAATGGAGCCAGTGTTAAAGACTTCCTATGAGTAGAAAGAAGCTGTGAACATCACTGTTCGTGTAGGGGTCTCCACCCCTGTCCCCACCTTTACCCCAGCCATGAGGCTGTCTGAGGTCTCAGGGAGAATGGGGTGACATTAGAAAGACCCTGCGGCTCAGCTTAGCTCTTGTGATTGCAAAAGCAGTGATGACAAAGCAACTTGGGGTTAGCCTGGGTTGGCAAGCCTGAACAAAAGCCTGAGAAAAGTTAACTCACACTATCAACTCGAGTCAAAAGCCCCATTTCCTTGTTCCTTATAAGTACTTGAGGCTGGTCCTGCTGCAGTCAGACCATGCTCCTTTTGCAGGGATGCAGTCAGAATATTTTCACCACGAACTGACTCCCATCAGTGAAGCCCTCCATACAGCAGAAGTCAGTCTGTCTGGGTCTGCTAGCAGGATCATAGGTGGGATAATTCCCATTTTCCTCCTGCACTTGCATCTCTTGCTGCCTTTGGACACAGCTGCCTGCTCTGCCGTGCCCTGTAGCACCACGCAGTGAGTTTTGTCCCAGCCGTGGCTGCTTTTCCACGGTGGTTTCGTGCATGTGGCTCTTCAGAGTGCAGGAAGTTTGATGGCCTTCACTACAAAGATACAGCCCTGCGTCAAAAATCCCCACTACTCCTAGAGCACTTCAGGCAGGTTCTTTGGCTCAGTTTGTGTGTGCTTCAGGGTGTAAATGCTGGGTACCTGCTACCAGCTCAGCCAGTGGAACATATGGACAGGCACCACCGGGTTGGCAGTGAGTTCCATGGGCTGCACCGCCCTGGCTGGGTGGTGGGAATCCATCAAGTCCTCTCGCTGCCAGCCTGCCTTGGGCACTGCCCTCCAAACAGGATCATCACCAACCCTCCAGCACCATCCACCCTGCTTTTATCTTCATTTCCTCCTTGCTTGCTTTTGTTTTTCCACCTGGGATTTCAGTGTTTGTTTGTTTGGTGTTAGGAAGGCTTTCTTGTTTGCTTTTTTAGCTACCTGTTGTGACAGGCAGAGCTGAGAACAAGCCAGGCTGCTCTCAGCATCCACCCGAGAGCCTGTTTGGGAAACAATGCCAAGTAGGGGGCAGTGGGGGAAAGTAGAAATGCAGTTGGGTTTTTCCTGGGAGACTTTCTGTCCTTGGCTGGTTATGTGGGGTGAGTGGTGAGAAGAACTGGTCAGTTTTAGGTTCTAAAGAACAAGACCTGTTATATCATTCTGGGGAAGGTTTCTGCAAGCTGGCAATACCAGGCACTGTTGTTCTGCTGCTGTCAGCTCCAGCCAGCCAGACCATCCTGACCTTAAGGAGCAGATGGCACCACGCTTGCCTTCCTGACATGTGCCCCTCTTGTTCCCTGCCAGCGTTTTCACTCCTCTGTTGAGGAAGACAGTCTGGGAGTGAACAGCAGAGCTGGCACATGGGCCACCAGCCAGGTCTCTGCATGCATCCCTCTTGTGCAGTGTCTCTCACACCCTTGCACGCAGAAGGAAGGACAGCAGGGCGGGTGATCCGTGGTGCTCTGGGCAGGAATCTTCCACTTTATTAAAATGAAAGTATTTACTGGCTGCATCAGTTGCCCAGCTGTGGTTGGTTTGCATGAGAACCATTTCCTGCAGTTAAGGAAACTATTCAGTTTTACAGCAGATCGTGGAAGGAAGAGATACTACTATGTCCAAAATGCTCCCTTTGCTGAGTGGACAAATTTCTCACCTGAATCTCTGCCATTGAAGCACTCGGGGTGACAGGAACAGAGCTGCCATTGCTGCAAGTAAATATCACAAGTTCCAGTGAGGAAGGGAGGGGAGCAGGAGAGGGGCAGCAGGAGAACCAGGGCTGGGTGGTCAGGGTGGTGCTTTAAGGGCTGCAGGGCCTGAGATGCCGTCGTTCTTCACTTGGTGACATTTACTTGCCAGCACCCTGTCTTGATGGTGGGATCTGACATGCTGCTCAGCGCTGCAGGGAGCCAGCAGAGAAGTGGTTTGTGTTGTAGTGTGTGTTTGAGTTGGGTTCTTCTGCTTCAAGCCATTGGAAAGCCATTCAGCCATGCTGGAGATCTGGGAATGGATGCCTCCTGCTTGTCCTCTTCTGCCAGATATCATAAATACACTCTCCCTTGCAGTAGTCTCATCATCTAACACACAACAAAAACTATCCATCCAAGTTCGAACCTTACATGAAAGTGGATTTTTGTAGGTTGTAGGTGTAACCTGCCTTTTTAAATGGTAATTGGTAAAGGTGATATCTGATAATCTGCTTCCAAGAGCTGGGGCGGAAGGTACGGGGGCTTTCCTGGCCTTTCAAGATTTCCTACTGGTGAAATCATGTCATCTCTGTGAGTCCATGTTTATTTCTGCAGAAGGAAAGATTGCTCTGCAGTGCCTCATGGAGAATCACCAGATGTTTTGGATGGATGCTAGAATGTGATAGAGTGTCCAGCACTAAATTGTCCCTGCTCTGGGAGGTGCAAAACCCTGCAATCAGGTCAGAGAAGTTGCCCCATTCAGTTGTCTTGTCTCCTCTACCCCATAGCTGCAAGATGTGCAGGATGCCTTGGTGGAATCAGCATAATCTGAAAAAATACTTTTCTTGGTCCAAGTCTTGCAGCAGCTGCTTTGTCACAAGACCCTCATTGGCAGAACAGGTTATTTGCCACTGTTTAATTGGGGCTCAGGGTTTCATTAGTGGGGGGAAAACAAGCAACTCATTTGTGATTTGCATACATCAGTGACTATCCTCTTCTGTGTTTGCTCACACTATTTCCCCAAAATGTGGCATAACAAGAAGAGGGGTGAGGGAGCATTGGCAGTGTTAGCTAAGAATCAGTAATATCCTGGTTTATGTTCAGCATTTTCTTCTTACAAATTGAGCCCTTCTTAAAAGTATTGATAGATGATAGAACCAGGGCCTTCCTGCTACAGAAGTTTTTACCCACAACCAGGAGGGTACTACAAGGCGGATACAGAAGCAGCACAGAGTCTGTGGTTTGTGGAGCCAGCAGAAACAGAGCAGCAGAGGGTTTGAGATCCCCAAGGGTGGAGGTCAGGCTAAAGCTGGGGATGCTGCTGGCTTCTTGGCCAGCATTTGAGTAAGTGTCCTTTGGGCTCAGTTTGTTCATTGGTGTTGGACATGATCTGTCAGCTCCTGCAGTCAGACCCTGCCAGTCCCTGCCTGCTTCTGGCCAGTCACCTTGATCTTCTTTGGCCAGCTGGTGCTGGTTCAGCTGCTAAATAGTCTCCATAGGTATTTCACAAAGACAGGAGATGCTTTCCCTAGTGTTCCTCTTCAACAGCTGCAGCATGGCTGTTGTGGATGGGGGAGGTTGATTTGCAAAGACATCTGAGATCCACTGTGTCAAGGGAAATGTGAGGGCAAACAGGAGGAGCAGCACAGAGCTCTGCCTTTGGATAGCAGGAATGTTCTGCATGGATGGAGGAAGGAAGTGGCTTGGCAGCAGAGGAGCAGACATATCTCGGTGAATCACAGGTTCAACATGAGTCACTGTTGTCACACGGTTGTGAAAAAGGCACACGTCACAGGGGGCCGTGTAAGGAGCTGCGTGCTTCCCAAGGCATCTGAAGCATTCCCCCTGCTCCCAGTGCTGGTAAATCCGTCACTCGTGCTATTCCCATTTTGGATGCTGCATTTTCAGGAATATATGGGCCAATAGCCAAGAGTCCATGGAGAGCAGTGAGAGTGGTCAGAGGGCTGGAAACCATGAGGA
This sequence comes from Aleadryas rufinucha, assembly GCA_013397815.1. Taxonomy (NCBI): domain Eukaryota; kingdom Metazoa; phylum Chordata; class Aves; order Passeriformes; genus Aleadryas; species Aleadryas rufinucha. Next base: position 51,925 of record VZTH01005266.1, read on the forward strand.
ATGAGAAAAGCTTGAAAGGACCTGGGATTGTTTAGTCTAGGAAAGAGCAAACTGGAGGGGAAGCAATATGAAAATCTTTCAAAGACATAAAAGGCTGTTGCAAAAAGTGAGGGAATGATCTGTTCTTAAGTAGCTGCTAGGAAGAAGATACCAAGTCATAGGCTGAGCAAGGAAATTTAGTCATTGGGGAAGACTTACATAAGTGAAAGGCTGATGAAGTACTGAAACCTCAGTACGTGTGGGATTGGTGTCAGGAGACCTTCAGAGCACCTGTCTCTGGGTGAGTGGGAGAGGAACTCATCTTGCTTTGGCTGGTGGGATGCACTATGAGACCTTTGTAGCCATGTTCCCAATTGCTGGAGTATTATTTTCTAAAGCTTGTGATGAAGTCCACCTCTTTTAAACAGGCATACATTTCCCAGATGCTGCTGACCTTCCTGTTACATCAGGGATTACATGTGGCAGTGACACTTTATCACTGCTATAGCAGCAATTCTCCAAGCTCCTGGCCAGGCTGCAGACTTGCACCCAAATGGAGAGGAAGCCTCATTGTTAAGGACAGGGATACAGAGTGTGTTCACCTGTGGTGGAACAGCAAGGGAGCCCATGGCTTGCTGCTTGTCCTTGTGTACGACCGTGCTAGATGATGCATAGCCACAGTCCTTGCCCTGATGACATTAGATGGTGCAGGGGAATCCCCCCACCAAGGCAGAGCTCCCCAGCACTTTTTTTTTTGCTCGTTCAGGGGCAGACTTTGGCCGTGCTTTTTAATTGTGAAAATTCAGAGCATGTCTTTGTGTCCTAAATAGGCGATTGTCCTGATCCTCATCCCTGGGATCCATTATGTCTTAGCAAATTACTTTCTCTCTTTTAAATGCCTTAGTGATTAAAGATGCCACAGCAGATACCCTTAATGAGTACAAAAAGGGTAATAATTCCTCTTGTTGGCACTGAATGCAATTAATCAGGCCCCTTTACTTGCTTTTTAAACAGATGAGGCATTTAAGGCCAAGCAAGTTTTTAATTGGACTTTAATGTTTCTCATTTACTTCATTTTGGCACAAGCGTAGGAATTCCCACCCCCAGGTTTACTGGATTTATTCAGGGTGATAAAAGGCTCAGCGTGGAATGAAGACTCAGCAGCAGATTCAAACATGTCCTTCAGCCTGTGCCTGGCCCAGGCTTGGTCCCGCTGCAGCAGCACAGAATTGTCTGGACAGGAGCAGAACCAGGTTATCCAGCCCAGAGCCAGTTTCCAGCATAGGGCTGACATTGGATATTAATATTTCTGGAGTAGTCATCAACACAAGGGTGCAACATAGCCTGCCCTTTTTTGTCAAGTTCCCTTGCCTTGAAGAAACTGTTGACTTGTGAGTATTCTTGTGATTATCTGGATGCCCTTGATGGAGGTCCATATCATAGCCCAGACTCTGTAGCTTCAAACATGGGGTGAATTATATGTTTTAAGCTATATTCCTGAGAGCCATGGCCAAGAGGACATAAAGAGGCCTTGAGCACCATTACAGATGGATGTGTGCATCCAGATGTTGTTAATTTATGCCAGGAATTGCCTTGGGAGAAAAGATACATGATGAGCAGCCCTCATCTAGTTTGCAGCTCCTGGTCCCTGAAGCCAGCACCACCTTTTCTTCCACCTCTGGCTATGAACCATCTTGCCTTTGGCTCCCTTCCCTCCCATCTATCCTCCACTGTGGTGTGGGGACAACAGTGGCCTGTTAGCCAGTCCCAGTCTGTGTTTCATGCAGAGACGTGTTCAGCAGCCCAGCTTGGCCGATTGGGCCCTGTCCCAGCTCAGCTCTTCTCCGCCAGCAGCCGACAGCCCGAGGTTCAGCCAAAAAGGCATCAGTCTCAGCATGTGTGAGCCTGCCTCTGAGCCTGCTTGTCACTCTGCAGGGCAGGGATTCCTCTAACACCCAGGAAAGATCCCAGAACTTTCAGTTGGGTTTTTCCAGGTGTGTGCTGTGTCCTTTGCAGTCAGACCTGTCTGTATCTCAACTGACTGTGGCTGTGGGCTTCCACCCACGGAAGGGTCAGTGGAAGCAGATGAGCTGTGGGTGCCGTTGGATAGGTGAGATGGCTCTTGAGTCATTGGCCAAAAAACTTTTTTTTTCTGCCCCAAAAAAACATTTAGGAGAAATCTAGGGACAAGGGACAGCACCCTCCATTTCTACATCCCTGCTTTTCCCACTTCAAAGGTAGGAAAATCTTAAGCACAAGTGTGTCTGGAAAGTTAAGTGTATTCAGAGAAATGTGTTATTGAATACCTTGTGTTAATTTAAACACCTTCTGCCTGCCAGGCTTGGGGCAGAGGAGCTTTGCCAGCTGGATCAGCCACAGCACTTCCCTAGGTCTGTCTCAGGGCATCTTGAGGCCTCCCAGTTCAGCGTAAGGAACTGCTGTGCATGACCACCAGGCTCTGCTTTCCAGGCAGCTGTGCAGCAGGGAGTGCCATGGGGGATGCTTGCCCAACATTTTATTTGGTTTGTCTTTATTCTTTGTCATATCTCCTCTCCTCTGACTCCCTCACATCTTGAACACACATCTGATACTGGGTTTGGTGGTTGAGCAAGGCTTTTGTAGTCCTGGATAGCCAGATGTGGGAACCAAGTCTCTCCAATTTTATCTTGTGCTGAGAACATCTTTGCCCATTTTTCCTCCTTACACCACTTTCCTGCTACCTGCAGATAAGGATACCTAGAGCCATCATGCCTTGAAAAGTAAGGGAGAATTGGAGGCTGAGCAAGGATCGAGGTTTTATTGTGTGATCATGGTGTGAAGGGTTGTAGACATTTTGATGGGATGTTTGGGGATAAAGGTGAATCGAAGAGCATCCAGCTTGTTCTGTGTACCTGCAGAGTGAAAAACTGCTGGCTGTTGGCCTGTGGTCCAGCCATGGGCAGGGACTGAAGGAAATAAAAGGGCCAGGTCCTAGGACATTTCTGCTCCTCTGGCTGGTATTGAGGAGGGGCAGGTAGCTTTGTCCAGTTGCTATGGAGCCTGCCAAGATGTCCTTAATCCCAAATATATCTATGTCAGGAAGCTGCAACCTCAAGTGACTCTAGCCAGCCATTCTTTCATTGAGAGTCTTCTGGCTGAGGCTTAGAGAGTTGTCATTTTCTTTGATTTAATTCCATATAAACTGCAGAATTATTTTCCTTTAGAGGCTTGCAAATTACGGAAGCATAAACCATGCTAATGATCCGATAAGGACAACTTTGGATACGTTCCCAAACCCAAACCCCTGGGCAGGAGTGTGCTCAGAGAGCACTGATGGAGAGCAATTTGCCATGCTCACCTGGCTGCCTTCCTTGGGCCCCCCTGCCCAAATTCCTTCATCTCTCAGGAACGAGAATCATTTCCTCTCTGGCTTCTTGCAGAGGCAAAGGCCCTGCAGACCTGAAGTTATTTCTGGAATGTGTGTAAACACGAGTTCAATGGGATGCTGTTTGCCCCCCATTCCTGGGGGGGTTTAAGAAGGGTTAATACAAGTTTGTTTTACGGGTTCCTATCCCTGAGAATTGTCTTCCTTGGAGGGCAGCCCGGCTGACCCGAGCCCCTGTGTGTGCATTTCCCAGCATAAAGGGGAGATTAGGGGGCCCCACCACACGGGTGGGATTTCACTGCTCTAAGAACAAGGAGATGAAAGACCAAAGTGGTTTTCCTGCCAGACAGGGACCTGGGAGATGATATGGGATCACAGTGCACGTGCACTGGGATTCAGTGTGCAGCTAAGAGGATTTAGGTGATGCTTGGACAGAAGCAGATCAGGAGAAGGGTGGGGGCTACAGGCAGTTCTGTGCTCCCATCTTCAAAGAGCATTGAAACGTAAGCAGAGGGACAAAACCTTAGAAGTGACGTGTGGGCTGGGACAAAATGCATTTCAATGAGAGGCATAAGGAGCTCTATCTGTTTGCATAAAAATTATTCAGATGTAAGTTCGTTAGTGGTGTACAAGTACGTCACTAATGAGACTTGCCTGGAGACCAAAGTGTTCTTGGATTTAGAATAAGCAGCAGCAACCAGAACCTAAAGCTAGAGAAAATCAAACATTAATACCAATGAAATGGTTAATTCCTAGATGTGTTGTCAGCAGTGGTGACGCACTGAGGCTGGATGCCTTCCAGAAAATAACACTTTAACTGAAGACAAAGAACCAGACTTAGCACAGAGGTGATCAGTGGAATGGCTTGGCCTGGTATATACAAGGGGTCAAACTAGATGATTTAATGATCTCTTTTGGCCTGAAAGCTCTCTGTTCTCTTAAGAAGATAAATGAAAAAGCCCTTTCACAAAAACCAAGCACTTGAGATATGTGTGTAATGAACTCTGCTGCTTCCAGGGGAACGGCAGAGCAGGATCTGCAGGAAGCGTGACCTTGCCGCCTGCAGGCTGCTTGGAGTTGGTGGCCCTCTGTTTGATGGCAGTGGCTCACCACCATCGAGGCCACCACTCTCATGGGTGACATTTCTCAGCTCTGTTCTTAATTGCATCTCCCTGAAATTAACCAACATTTGCTCCCTAATCTCTGTCAGGGTGAAGAGGCCAAGCGGTATGAGTAGCCTCCTGGGGAAGATCGGTGCCAAAAAGCAGAAGATGAGCACACTGGAGAAATCTAAACTGGACTGGGAGAACTTCAAGGAGGAGGAGGGGATTGTGGAGGAGCTGGCAATCCATAACCGAGGGAAAGACGGGTAAGAGGGGCTTTACCCAATAGTAGTCCAGCATTTCCCACCACTTCCTTTACATGTGGGAAGCCCATTGCTGGCTACAGAGTTCAAAAACCCGTGGGATTTCTTAAGGATTTATTCTAAGGACACATAAAGACAGTAGCTGCTGTAAGCATCACAGGGAGACAGGTAAGTCTGCAAACACCTATCACGCTCTGCTAACAGTCTTGTGAGTTCTCTACGTCCAGCCAATGTCTGGCTTTGTCATCTCTTCTGCTTGTGGCACAGAGCATGAACCTGTCGAATGCAGCCCCCCCATGAGGAAACACTATTGCCTTTGTCCTGTATTCTTTTTTCAGTTTGGGAGGTTTTTGTTCTTTTCTTCAAATGACGCATTTCAGCTGCATCTGTCCTCCCTCCTCCCGCATAAAGATTTATGTAAACCCAGAACAGCTGGCAAGGTGCGTTAAGGATTATGGCAGCACTGGGCGTTGGTTGTGTGCATCAAGCAATGCTCACTCCAATGAAGTTAATGGAAGTATCATAAAAGTAAATGGCCACGCTGTAAATAAAAGAGAAAGTTAATAACATGCACTGCGGGGAGTGATAATGAGATCAGAAGCAGCATTTCCACTACAAGTGCTTTGCTAAGCTCTGGGAAAACATAACCAGCTTAGTGGACAGCTCGTAAAATGTATATTTTATTATAAGCTGTTCTTTTACTCTGCAGGAAAAACTCAAGAGCTTCTGCATTCCAACAGATTGGTTTTTCTATTTTAAACAGATATTTTATAGCTGTCAAATAGATATTTTCAGTTTAGTCTTGCACCCTTCCACAACACACCTCTATCAGATCTCCCCTGACCTGTTTCTGATTCCATGCCCTTGAACAAGTAGAGCAATTCAGTAGGAGTGCTGGAGAGGGGCAGCTGTTCCTCCAAGATCCCTGAAGTCCAAGGAGGTGAATGATTTACACCACATACAGGTGTGGCAGAGCAGTGTTTTGTGTCATTTCTTGTGTGCCCAAACCCAGTATGTCGACTGTTCTTGGCCAGTTCTGCTTCCTTTCCCACCCCATCCAAGCAGGACAGCTTGCTCTTCATGCCTGGCAAACCTTTCCGAAGACTCACGTAATGGTCCTTGAAGGCTAAAGAAAGGATCAGCACATGGAAAAGAAGAGCAAAGCAGAGCAGCAATTTTAAGAGCATCTTTAATCTTGGACAGCTTCGGGTTTTGTTGCCTGTCACATCCCAGGATAGAAAATCTGCTGAGCTCTTGGCAAGCGGTTTTTGTCATTAAACAAATGAGGAACCTAATGCCAGGATAACTTTAGACACTCCTTACGAATATGTTTATACTAGTCAAGCATGTAGTGTGAGGGGATCAACCAAGTATCTGCTCACTAGGAATTACTTCCACCTTCAAGGTAAAGGGAAGAAGGGAGGAGCAGCAATGGAGGCACAGCCCACTGCATTTCTGCTTACAGGCCACCTCAGTGTGAAGGGTGCAGTACCCTCACAGAGCAGCCAGCCCGCCTGGGGGGCAGGTCACAACAGACACAGCTGCTGCCGGCCTCAGGTCATTTCACAGGAGCCTGTTGTCCCTTCTGCAGCTGCCTCTTCTCCTTTAATAATGTCAACCGTGCTCACCCTTCAGTCGGCAATCGTTTACACATCTCTATAAAAATTGTAATGATGTGTTGTTAACCCTTCAACCCAGGCAGGCGAGAGCAGGGTACTGCCTTTAATCCCTGGTTCTGTTAGAAACCTCTGCTCCCCACGTGTTCTGCTGTGTGACTGTAAATGTCTGCCTGATAAGGAAAGCCAGAGCCCACTCCTGGAAATGTTTGCTTGATGCCACACATCTTGTGCACTTACAGAGATGGTCCATGCATGTCTCAAGGAAGGCAGGAAGCTTTACATTTTGCTCAGGAGGGAAGCAGGCTAAATTTCTTTTTTGTGCTAACCCTGTAGAAGTTGCTGCAGCCCAAAACTCCTCGTACCTCCCTGGCCCTTCTCCAGCAGCCACACATGCTTGGTCAGAACACTGGCAACCAGTGGAGCAGTGGGGCTATGGCATCTTTCTGCTGCCAGTGCTGGTTATCAGCCAGCCACAGCCTAGGCCTAGAATTCCCGAGACAGAGGGGACATGTGCTGCCCGATGGCTCTGTCCTCCCTTGCCTCTGATTTTCCACCCCTTGTACCACCAGCCCCCCTCCCGTGATTTGCATTTCTGTAGGAGTAGAATCTGAGCTTTTACAGCCTGGCTGTTCAGGTCCTGAGGGCCTGTCCTGGATTTGACAGAAGGGGCTGGAGTAAGGAGCAGAGGCAGCTATCCCCTTTGCTGTTCATCTCTCTGATGTGCTTTATAAATGGAAATGTGTAGTGGCCTCTTAATTGGGCCACCTTTGTAGGGCAGCCCCGTGGGGGAGCAGCCGGCCCCGTGCACTCCTGCACCGGGTGACTGATGGTGACTGACAGGGGACAGGCAGCACCACTGTGACCCTCCCCAGAGCAGCTTGCAGCTGCCCTTGTTAGCAGAGACAGCCTTGCTCCCAATGGATTTACTTTGCTCTGCCGTGGATCACAGCTGCCCTGTTTCCAGGCGGGTTGATAATTTACAGGAAGGTATTGATTCAGGTAGCAAAGGTTGTTTAGACAAGCACAGGACGGGTGTTTGTGCTTTGCTCATGCACTTTGCACTGTGTTGGGTGGTGCCTTGGTGTCGGCTGCACGGAGCTGGCTGAGCACAGAGAGAGCTGCAGCTCCTGCACAGGCTTTGGAGCACAGAGGGGCTTGTGCCGACCCTGCAGCTTCTCTGCTCGCATCCATCTGCATGTCCAGCCCCTGTGGGCCTGCAGCACAAGCCAGCCAGGCTGCACAAGCCCCGGTGTGTGCACAGGTAGTGCCTGGGGGGTGTGCTCTGCTACCTACAGCACTTTGCTGTGGCCAGCCAAGGACAACGCCATGGGATGACGTCGCAGTTCCTCCTCCATGCAGCGCTGCTGGCTGCAGCTGTGAGACCGCATTCCTGGTTCATGATCCATATCAATCCCGCAGGAGCCAGGCCCTGCCCACTGGAGAGGCACAGCAGTCAGGGAGGAAGAGGAGGAGAAAGAGACTGACCCCTTGCTGGGGTTGATAGATGGGTGTCACAGAGGGGCCAAAGGAGCTTCAGATTCAGTAGGTTGGGCTGTCACTGCCCAGGCCATTGGGGTGTTCCCAGGTAAACATCAGTAACTCCTGTCCTTGTCTTCCCAGCTGGGGTTGTGGTTGGTGTTTAGCAGTGGAGGAGGAGAAAAGCCACACGCCCAGCAATATGACACTGAGCACATACAGCGTGACCCCTCAGCTTCCTTCCTGTGGCCTCTCTGAGCCCAGCCCCAGGAGCTGGTCACCTCCCTGCTTACAGGGATGAAGGGAAGCGACACTCCCCTGCCTGCCTTTCCTGAACCAGTGTGGGGAGGGGGCCTCAGTGCTCACCCCTCCTCCAACAGCAAGGGGCAGGGGCCACAAAAATACCTCCACCCAGCCAGCTCTTCTCCTGCATTGCGCCGTGCTGGTCCCTGCCCCTCGCAGCCGGCGGAGATGAGCTGACCCAGTTGTGTCAGCACGAGACGGGCTGGAGCTGCGATGGGAATGGGGTGGCAGCAGGGATGTACAGGGCCATTCACCCGCTTGGGGGAATCACTCACTGAAATGAATCTGGATTAATTCGTTTCCAATGATGACTGGATGGGCAGGAGTGTCAGGGCTGTCCCTTGCAGCAAGGGCAAATGCTCGCTGCTGGGAACACATTCAGTACTGGTTCGATAGTTGTAGCATAAAGAACTGCAGAATCACGGAATGGTTCAGGTTGGAAGGAACCTTTAAGGACCAACTAATCCAACTCCCAGCAGTGAGCAGGGATTCTTTATCTAGATCAGATTGCTTAGAGCCCCATCCAGCCTGACCTTGCAGGGACCTCATCACCAAATGTCCATCTGTCTCAGAGAGACCTCTGGTAGGAGAGGCCTTCAGCCTTCCCGTGCAGGTCTTAGGCACCTTCATGCACGCTGCCAGCCACCCAGCAGCCTGGAAAACCTGCAGAGCCTGAGATTCTCATCTTCCCTTAGGCTTTAGTCTTGCTTTCAAGCAGTTGGGGTGCTCTGGTGAGCAGGAAAAGCAGTGACTGACAGAACAGCCAAATTCAGTGGTTCCCCATGCATCTCACACACAAGTTTAATGACCTTGTCATGGCAGTCCAGTGTTTGCCACCCTGGAACAAATGCAAAACAATTGTGATGATTCAATTACAGCTCCTGTTTTGAATTGCAATTTCGCTCCCTCTGTAGGTTAATTAGTAGCACAGCCCCGGGCTGTCTGTGGCAAGGGTTTGCAGCAAAGTACATTAAAATTCAGCTGCATGCGATTAATGAGCAGCAAGGTGCTTTTCCAGGCGCAGGCGTGCCTTCTTCCTTGCAGCACTCAGGTGCCGTGCTGAGGGGCAGCACTAAATACTCGGTGGTTAGGAGCTGGTCTGTGGCTGGGAAGCCCCTGGCCTGCATCCCTGAGCTGCTGCAGGCTTGCTGGGTGATGCTTTTTTGCATCCCTATTGCTCCCTGTGCCTGTTCCTGTCAGCTCGTATTGAGGGTTGTGTTTGGGTTTGAGATGCTTTGCTGGGTGGTGCAAAGGCCTGCTCTGATCCCCTTCAAGGTGTCTGTGGGAGAAGACATTTCTCAGCTGTAGGAGAAGAGCTGGAACCAGAATCAGCCAGTTCAGTTCTCTAGCCTGTGGGACCACCAGACCTCTGGGAGTTGCCCAGATGACAGCCAGCAGGCCACAGAGCAGTTCTGGTGTCCATAGGAGATGCTCAGTGGAGTGATCAGTTCATGGAAAGAGAGGGAGGGAGGCAGATGGTGCTTTCCCCCTCTGCTCATCCCTTCGGGTGGGGTGTGCCCAGGCTGGGGGCCACACAGGCTGCCACGGGCACTGCTCACAGCCTCTGCCTCTGCCTCCCTGCAGGTACATCGAGAGGAAAGCGTTCCTGGAGCGCGTGGATCACAGGCAGTTCGAAATCGAACGCGACATCAGACTGAGCAGGATGAAGCCCTGATGTGCCGGGGGTGGCCGTGGGAGATCCTGCCCCCTTCTGTGCCCCAGGGCTGGCTGGGGGCTGCCAGCCACCAACGACCACCAAGCATGGAAACTGTTCTCTACCCAAGACTCAGCCTGTATGTCTCAACGTACAGGGTTTTCCTTTTACTGTAATAGTTTGGGGAGGGTATTTGTCAATGGACAGGGGGCACTTTGAGGGTAAAATGGCCCAGCAGCTGATAGAAGACACTGGTGTAATCCTGGCAACAACTTTCCAAGAAGAGGTGGTGGCACCCATCCTTTACCAATCCCAGGTGCTTCTGGCAGCAGGAGGAGCCGCCAAGGCTGGGAGAGTACTGGCATGTTTGGTGGTGAGAGTGGAGCTGCAGGAAGGTTTCATGGCTGCTGTGCATATGCAAGCTGTGGGCTGGAGCCCTTCTCCCTGCTCTGCCAGCCCCGCAGCACTCCCTGCCCCTCCGCCCTCTGCTCCTGTCCAGACAAAGCCAAACTGTCTGTACTTGTTTGTGGGGTCTGATGATGCTGGGGGGGTTAAGCAAGCTGGTGAAGAAATCCTTCCTTGTTCACACTGTCAAGAAGATGGGAGCAGCTGCAGCAGGCAGGAAGGGCCAGGATCTGAGTGTTCACGTGAATAAAGTATTCCATCCCAACACTCTTGCATGCTGGCAGTGTGGTTTGTGCGGGAAGCAGAGGACAAAGAAATGAAGGATCACAGAGAGTAAGGAGTGTCTGACTAGAGTGATAAAAACCTCTCTCAGAGGTGCCCAGTGGTGTGCCCTGATAGCAGCTTGGGGGTCAGAGCAAGTGCTTGAATCACTTTCCCTCCTCAGTACTGGGGCTGGTGGTGCAATGAAATCCAGAATTGGGGGTGACAAGGTCAGTGTAGTCCTGTAGCAGTGCTATGTGAGTAAGGAAACCCATCCAAAGCATGGCGATGCAGGGACTAAGTGCAGCTGCCTGGAAGGGCAGGCCAAGGCGCCGGGGTGTGGAACAAGCAGCCGGAGCTGGAGACCAGCAATGCACCGTCATCCCAGCCCTCCCTGCTGGTCTGGCTCTGGTGGAGTTGGGCAACTCCCGATGTCTGGCCTGTGCACATCCTTGGAGCAGAGGTTTCACCAGCATTTCCCCACAGGATGCTCTGGGCCAGCTTGGTGGGGCAGCCCCTGCTGGTGCTGTGCCGGGGGAGAGCAGCACAAGCCCCATCCTTCCTGCCCACCGGGCGAGCGATGCCGTTGCTGCCGATGGCCCCTTGCCTGCGGTCTGAGCACAGTCTGAGCCTTGGGCTCATGTGTCCACTGCTGAGTCAGCCCCTGCTCTGTGGCTGTGCTGCAGGATAGATGAGAACAAAACACCACGTGCTCAGGGGAGCTGCAGCCCTTGGCGCCCTGTTCTGTACAGAATCAGCTGTAATGGACCTGCTTAAACAAGCCTGAAATTGGACAGAAACGAAACAACAGAGTGATGACATGTTTTCATCTCCAAACACTTCGAAGCCAGTTGCTGCTCTGGCTTAGGTTGCAAAAACAACCAGAGTCTGTGTGCAGGGCACTGTTGTGGGGATATCTCAGCTTGGGGCTCCTGAGTGGCAGTGAGTGGCCCTGGCTGCACCTCAGTGTGGGCTGTGGAGCGAGGCAGGTGCTGCTGCAGTAGCTGGGCTGCTCTCCTGCTCGGAATGGTAATGCTGGACCACCTCCAGCGCCTTCTCTCCTTGTGTGCTGTCCTGCCCTCCTTACAGGGTCCCTCCCAACAGGGACCCCAAGGCAGCCCAGGCTTGTTTTGCTGCAGATCCTCGAAGATGGTGAGATGCCGAGGCAGCCACAAGCAGGGCTGGGAGGGCTGGGCCTGCTGTGAGTGCTGAGCAGGCAGCCAGGGAAATGATCTGCCTTTTGCTCTGCTGTTGCTGAAAGCAGAGGAGGGAATATTTGGGAACTTCTCTGCCCTGTGTCCCTCATGACTCTGTCGCTGGACAGAGGCAGGGAAGGGCCACCCCTGCACAGGCTGGGTCCCCGTGACATCTGGCTTCTGGGGGCTGCCAACCAGAACCTTTGCTGCAGCCTGAGTATCCCAGCTGCATTCTAGGGCCCCTTCTGCTCCAGCAGCTTGGCAGCACCAAGTAGGTAACAAATGGAAAATAATTCTATGCATTGTATTATGAGCAAGAGCAGAATGGAGATGCAACAAGTACCCTTGGAGATCCCAAAGGCCAGAGGCACCAAACCCAGCCTTGTTTTTAAAAGCATTAAAGGGCTCCAGGCTGTGTCCATAGTGAGTCCTGCAGCTGCATCTGGCTCTGGATGGTTTGGGGGTGGCTTTGGATTCACATGCACGCTTAACGGTGTGTTAGAGGGATGTGGCCAGCACAACCTCCCCTGGCATGCTGGTGAACTGGGAAAATTGATGACCCCCAATTTATGGGATCCTGCCTGCCAGCCCCAGCTATGTTCTCCACAAACCCTCCAGCCTCTCCTCTGGAGTTTTTTCTTCTCTTCAGTGGAGCAAATGTGGAAAATCTTGAAATCTTGGAAGCAACCTGACCTGCTGGAAAAGTGCAATTTAAAGGCAGTGGCTGAGAGCCTCAGCTCCCCTCTCTGCTGGGCTCCCCAGCTCGTGGCAGCGTGGTGGCCCAGCAAGCTGGGACAGGCTTGGCGGGACGGCCAGGAGGCAGCCTCCAGCCTGGGCTGATTCCTGGCTTCCTCCACGCTCCCAAGTGTCCCGCGTTTTTGCTTGGTTGGATCATGTATTCCTCGCCTCTCTTTCCTGAAGACGAGGAGTGATTTACAGGTCTCCAGAAAACACAGCTTGGTTGCTTCAGAAGGAGAAAAAAAAAAACAAACAACCAAAACCCCTCTCTGCTTGCTATTTCCATTGCCCAGTCGCCTTCCCATGAAGGGGGGTGGCCCCAGGACCCGCCAGCCCTCAGCATCCCCACCAGCCCTTGATGTCCCCAGCAGCCCTGCACTTTCTGCAAGGAGCAATGTTCTCAGGAGATGTGGGTCCATCTTTTGAGACATCCCCACCTTGAGCTGTCTTCTCTGGGAAGCTCACGTGTGGACCCACCCTGCGCATTTGCTTAGGGTAATTTTGGCCCTATAAGGAGTCCCTCATGGCCAGAGCATCACCTCGCCCCAAGGAGCTCCCCCTTCCCTGGCCGCCTGAAGGGGCCCCTTGTGCAGCTGAGCCCCAAACAAGGCTCCAATTGTGTCCGTGTGTCCTGATGGTTGGGGCTTCTGCTGCAGTGTCCATGTGCTGGGACCATGGCAAAAGCAGCTGTGTCTGACCCGCACCCACAGGCTCAGTTTTACTGATCTGCTGGGGTTTGTGGGGGCTGTTATGGGGCCACAGGAATCACGACAGGGAGGTAACACTGCATTTAACGCTGCTTCAGTGGAAGGGATGCAGGAATAAATGTTGGCTCTCGACGTGGGAGGAGGTTGAATGCTGGCTGCCTGGGGATGCATCCCATAGCCCCAGGCTGTCCCAAGGACCACAACGGGAGTCATGGACAGAGCTGCCATGGGGCAAAGTGTGGCAGCTGGGAGAAGGAGGGACCAGAGTGTGGAGTTGTCCCTAGGAGCATCTACCCGCAGCCAGGGCAGCAGTTCCCCGAGGGGCAGAGCTGGTGCCTGGAAGATGATGCTGGCAGCATCACATCCTTTTTTCCAAGATGTTGTTTTCAGCCTCTTCCCACCTCTTTCCTTCACAGCAATGTCCCACCCAACAGCACAGTGGGATTCTGTTTGCCGCATGTTCAAAACTAATGGGGAATAATGGAGTGGCCCGTGGGTCTCCCACCCCATTTGAGTGTCCCCAAGCCCGAGGCATCCTTGCGCTGGTGGTGGGTACTGGCACTGGCGTTTGAAACTCGGCTGACAGCGATGGCACAGCCGGCCCTTCCCACTGTCAGCCCTTCCCACTCCCAGCAGTGAGCCCCAGCTGGGGGCGAGGATCAGCGCCAGCCCTCACTAGGGGATGAATGGGGACACAAACAGAGCCACTACTGTTGGGGCAGCCTGAAGCCTGCAGCCCGCCTGGGCTTTGCTGGAGATGAGGGGGTGCCTTGCCATCCTGCTCTTTGGAACAGCAAGCAGCCTCCCCCAGCATCTTCTCTCCACAGATAAGAACTGACCCAGTGCCATGGAGAAGCACAGGGATAAATCCTGGTTGTGATCCTGTTGGGTCCCGTGATATTACAAGCCAAGAGAAATGTCCTCATTATTTCCAGAATATTGAAGTCTAATAAATCCTGTCCTGCCTTATAGGATTTATTTCTTCATTCATTGCTAGGAAACTCAGTCCCGTGTAATCCTATTGCTGCTCCAGGAAGTGGGGAGCGGCTTTCTGAAGCACAGACCTAGCAGGGCTGTGGGCAGGAGCAGGAAGCCCCGGCCGAAGCTGCTGGTCCCTGCAAACATCCCAGTGCCAGCCCATTTCCTGGTATGTCCCACTGTCCCAGAGCTGTGCCCTGCATTTGATTCACCAAAATGAATCTCATCCAATGGTTGGGACACGGCTGGGCCAACAGGACATTAATTAGCAGCTAGCCAATTAATATGGCATGGCACAGCACAGCCTGCTCCCCCTGTCCATTGTACATCTGCCATGCTCCCCCTAATCTCACTTTGGAGTCCTCCTACACCTTCTCACACCACATCCAGCAGGAAAAGCTGCAAAAAGCCAGGAAAAGCTGGGCCCAGCACAGCCGGCCCCCTGCAGCCACAGCGGCAGCCTGCCCGTGCGGAGCCAGCCGTGCCTGGCTCACCATACACCAGGGACTCTCCGGAAGACAATGATGGACACATGAATATGGCTGGAAATGTTGCCACTGAAGTGTTTTCCATAGCAACCGTTGCTGGGGCAACCTGCATCCCGAGGAGCATCCATCCCGAAACACGCAGCCCTGTGTCCGCTGGAGCTGGCAGAGAATCACAGCATGGGACTGGTGGGACCCTCGCCGTACCCCACTGGCAGCAGCACAGGGATGCTCTGGCAGCCAATCCAGCTCTGAGCATCCCCAGTGCTGCAGGGCCCCTGTAATGCTCCACTTTTCATCTTTTTGGCATTTCATTTTCTCAAAGGCGGGAGAAGCCAAAGGGAGACCTGTTGGTGCCTGTTGCCCCACGGGCGCTTGGCTGTGGAAGCAGGGATGTGCAGGAGTTGCCAGCTCGGGGTGCTCAGCAGATGCAAGCGGTGATTTTTGGCTCTGATGGACTGAAAATGGGATCGAGTTTGACAGTGAACACTTTGATCTGAGCATCAACACAGGGAGCGGGAAAAGTGAAATCCCCGCTGTTTTTAAGTCCAAAAGCAGGAAGCTTGTGGCCCCTCAGCACCTGCCTGAAGTCTTGTGGTGGCAGCTTCACCCTGGGGACACCTTGGGGATCCCAGGAGACCCTCACTGCTGGCCTGGTGGGCCCACACCAGACTCAGGGTCTCCAAAGCAAACACACCTTGGCTTCGTGGGATCAGCTGTAGAGTGGCAGGAGAGAGGCTGGGGAGCTTGGAGCCCACCCCAAGGATGCCCACGATGCTCAGTGCCTGCACTGTCACCACTGTCACCAACAAGAGGAAACCACAGTCCTCAGGCTGCGCCCGCCAGGGCAGCTGCGGTTTGCGGGCACGACCACAGCCCCTGCCACCGGATGTCTCCCACCCACAGCTGTGCCTCAGTTTCCCTTTCTGCCAGTGATACACAGGGAGACTTGCCTCCAAGCTGGGGACAGTGGTGGTGGCTCAAGTACTGCTTTTTGGGGAAGGGCATGTGTTTGCAATCTGGCCTCAGCTCTGCCACTGCACTCTGGTGTGGCCTGAAAGTAACCCCGGAGGGTGAGAGGAAATGCCGTGATAGGGACAGTGGCCAGGAGGCATTTGCACAGTCAGGGGCACATTCCTGGCCTGTCTCCACATGCACCACTCACTCACTGGTTCGTGGCTCTCACACAGGCCCACTTACTGCCCACTTGCCTGTGAGCCCACTGGCTGCAGGCACCCCTTGTGTCCCTTCCCTTGGTTCCCTGTGTGCTCTGGCTCTTGCACGCCTGGGGAGCAGCGTGCATATCTGTGCAGCTTGTGCACATCCATAGGTCCTGTGCCCCTATGCAGTTCACACGTGTGCCTCCCACAGCTCCCAGCTGCAGCCGCCCTCCCAGCCTGCTCCCAGCTCTCTGCAGATGATGGCAGGGACGGCAGCACAGCATACAGTGATGCCAAACCCAGGCTTACCAGCTGTTGGGATGCCCATGGGCCATGTGGCCGGGCTGTTGGAACAGGCCAGGCAGCCAGCCATGGTGTGCCACAGGTACTGTGGTGTGCCATGCGTACCATGGTGTGCTACGTGTGCCATAGTGTGCCAGGTGAGCCATTGCACCTACAACTCCCCATTACCTGCCCATTATATCCCCCTGCCATTACACACCCTCCTCATTGCACACCCCAGAACACCCCAGTTACCTTACTGTTACCCTTTATTGCACAACCATTGCACACCTGTTACACACCCATTAACCTTTGATGACCTTTGCTCATTACACACCCATTGCAGAGCCTTTTTCCTTCATTTGCACATCCATTACACACCCATATAGCCTTTGTTGCACACCAAGTGCAGGCCCACTACAACACCTGTTGCACACCCTTCTGTGCACAGCTGTTGCACGCCTGTTCCACTTCCCTTGCCCTTTGTCGCACTTGGCCACGGCAGGCGTCACACCCCCGTGGCATATATCACACCCCCGTGCCGTGTGTCACGCCCCCGTGCCGTGTATCACCCCCCCGTGCCGTGTGTCACACCCCCG